>CM053036.1:72280583-72297303 GCA_028564925.1 Lithobates sylvaticus | reverse complement strand
AAACGCTATAACTTTTGCGCAAACAAATCAATAATCGCTAATTTACGATTTTTTTTTTTTTTTTTTACCAAAAATATGTAGACGAATACGTATTGGCCTAAACCTGAGGAAAATATATATTTATATATTTTTTGGGGATATTTATTATAGCAAAAAGTAAAAAATATTGCATTTTTTTTCAAAATTGTCGCTCTATTTTTGTTTATCGTGCAAAAAATAAAAACCGCAGGGGCGATCAAATACCACCAAAAGAAAGCTCTATTTGTGGGAAAAAAAGGACACCAATTGTTGTTTGGGAGCCACGTCGCATGACCGTGCAATTGTCAGTTAAAGCGACGCAGTGCCGAATCGCAAATAGGGGCCTGGTCCTTTGGCTGCAAATTGGTCCGGGCAGGGCCAGATTAAGAACATCATGGGCCTGGTGCTGAGGATTTTGGTCGGGCCTTTTATAAATAAAAATGCAAACAATTTTTTGTTATAACAAATTAAATTAAAGAGAGAGAGGGAGGATGAGAGAGAGAGAGAAAGGGAATGAAAGAGGTGTGAGGGGTAAGGGAGGGAGGTTGAGAGAGAAAGGGGGGATGAGATAAAGAGGATGCACATGAGCATGTGTGGGAATGACATCAACGCAGCCCGGCCAAGGCAAGTGACCGAAGGCACAGAACCCGGAAGGAAGACCGGGTGAAGATGGAAGCGCCCAGGCCCTTCCGGATTGATCACAGCACTGGAGGGCTCACTCTGACAATTTAAGTGTACCCTAATGTGCTAATATGCTGTGTATACTTGTACATTATGGCATAACCTACTTCAGGGCCTCTAAAAACTAGTAATGTTAGAAAAGTTTACTACCGCTTTAATATCACAGGAGCCTCTCAAAAATATTTTCAGGGACACTTTTTTTACAAGTGCTATATTTAGAGCAGCTGACATTCCCTATGTTGCTATGTACATCACAATAGTAATTACAAAATTAAATAAGTACTAATAATGGGGCAGAACAAATATGAGGACTGAGATTTCCTTTAGTTGAACTAACAAAAGTGGGCCCATTCTAGAGCTGGTAACAATGAGGATATTCAGTATAATTTTAAAGAACTGTTTTTGTGGGTAAGAGGCATAGGGGAGGAGTATGGATGGTATAAAAGTGGGAAGTATGTGAAGGTGAGGGAGAGGAATGTGGAGGGTCTAACAGTGGGCACTATGTACATGAGAGGAGTGTGGAGGGTATGACAGTGGGCAGTATGTACAGGAGAGGAGTGTGAAGAGTATGACAGTGGGCAGTACGTACAGGAGAGGAGTGTGGGGGGTATGACAGGGTAGTATGTACCGGAGAGGAGTGTGGATGGTATGACAGTGGGCAGTATGCCCAGCAGAGGAGTGTGGAGGGTATGACAGTGGGCAGTATGTACAGGAGAGGAGTGTGGAGGGTATGACAGTGGGCAGTATGTACAGGAGAGGAGTGTGAAGAGTATGACAGTGGGCAGTACGTACAGGAGAGGAGTGTGGGGGGTATGACAGGGTAGTATGTACCGGAGAGGAGTGTGGATGGTATGACAGTGGGCACTATGGACAGGAGAGGAGTGCGGAGGGTATAGCAGAAGGCACTATGCACAGCAGAGGAGTGTAGAGGGTATTACAGTGGGCAGTAATTACAGGAGAGGAGTGTGGAGGGTATGACTGTGGGCACTATATATAGGAGAGGAGTATAGAGGGTATGACAGTGAGTAGTATGTACAGGAGAGGAGTATGGAGGGTATGACAGTGAGTAGTATGTACAGGAGAGGAGCGTGGAGGGTATGACAGTAGGCACTATGTATAGGAGAGGAGTATGGAGGGTATGACAGTGAGTAGTATGTACAGGAGAGGAGTATGGAGGGTATGACAGTGAGTAGTATGTACAGGAGAGGAGCGTGGAGGGTATGACAGTGGGCACTATGTATAGGAGAGGAGTATGGAGGGTATGACAGTGAGTAGTATGTTCAGGAGAGGAGTGTGTAGGGTATGACAGAGGGCACTATGTAAAGGAGAGGAGTGTGTAGGATATGACAGCGGGTGCTATGTATAGGAGAAAAGTGTGGAGGGTATGACAGTGAGCAGTATGTATAGGAGAGAAGTGTGGAGGGTATGACAGTGGGCACTATGTATAGGAGAGGAGGATGAAGGAATCTGGGAAGGAAATATGTAAAAAGGTTTGTGGAAGGATGTTTAGAGACTGCGTAGTGGTTAAGCGGGCCATACATGGATTGAAATTACACCAATTAAGCAGAGCCCAGCCATAGTCGATCTATGTATGGGCTAGCTGGTTTTACACAAGTCAACCTATTAAACGACTTGAGTACAACCCGCCTGTCAGGTTTTCCCCAAAACAATCAGTGCTGCCAGCTATAGTTAGCAACACTGATCATTGTATTCACTGGCAGAACACAATAACACTGCGGAAGTGATTCCCGCATTCACAGGTCTGCAGGTGAGACAGGCTGGGTAGAGATACTAGTCAGTGGCTGAGTTCATCCTCTCAGTCTGCTGCAGAGTGTTCCAGCTTGTATTTAAACTGGCCGCTCTGTATGTAGCTTCTGATTGACTGCGCAAGCAGGCCCATATCTCCGGAACCATAGATGATAGCAGCCCCATATTTTAACCAGTATTGAAGTAGGTATTTAGCTACCTACCCACCAAATGGGGAGTCTCTATGACTCCTGGTCGCTGAGCTACGGCCCTCAAAGTCGATCTTTTTTTTATTTTTATTTTTTTTTTTGATTTATTTTTTTTTTTGGGCAAATGGGCCTATCTTGAGAAAGGGGCCTGGAGCTGCAGCTCCAATAGCCCCTATGTTAATCCGGCCCTGGGTCCGGGGCTGAAGTGGTTAAAGTCAGCAGTCTGATCCACAAGTTGCTGGATGATCGTTAGCCCCCCGTGTGTTCCTGCCTATGCTGTTATTGGATTTCCTGCTACCGAGCCGGCTTTTCTTGTCTTATCTCCATCACTGGCTTTGACCCTCGTTCTACTGACTCTGTTTAGCTTGATTGCCCGTGTATGACCTTGACCTGCTCTCCTTACTCCGCTGCTGCCTGATCTCCTGTGTATGACCCTGGCTTGTTCCTGATTCTGCTACTTGCTTCTGCTCCTGGCTGATCTCCCGTGTATGACTACTGGCCTGGCTTCTGACTTTTCTCCTGGCTCTCCCTACTGTGAAGTATCACCTGGTAATTTTGAGGGACTCCTGCCCTGCAGTACATCCTGCTTGTCCGGCCGTCATCTGGTGAACATCTCTTCAGCACTTCAGCCTAACGCAGCTGGCAACCCATGCTTTTTTGGATGTAGCATCTCATAATACCACAATCAGGGGTGCTCTGCCCTGGGAGCCCTCTCAGCACTCCGGCCTCCAACCAGGTATGTGACAGGCTGTCTCTTGAGCCTCTCCTGCCACAGGAGATGGTGATTGGCTTGCTGCTGTCATGTGGGCAGGGAAAAAGTCCTTAGCCCTGTGAAAGCTCCAACTATAGTAAATTGGATTTTGCACAGGCATTTTTTTCTCATTCCTGGCGACTTCATAGAGTGGTAGGAAGTAAAGGAAAAGTGTTTGAATGGTGGAAAGCAAGGCATTAAAGCATACGTGTTGCTTTACCCTCCATGTTCAAACCACAGATTTAGTTTAAGTAGACCACAGTTATTTCAAAAGTATGATAAATAGATGACTACCATCTTTAAAAAAATATATTATTTAAAATCCATTTCTTGGTGTACAGTACAGGACACCGGCAGCTGCAGAGACAACTGTGCGATGAGCAGATACCTGTATGCAGGGCTTTGCAATTAGCTAGCAATGGTGCCAAGAGCACAAGTCCCTGCCCCACTCTTGTCCTGCTAGAACACTGTCCCTCCTGCTGAGGCCGAACCCTCCTCATATTGTGCCTCACTCCATGCCGTAGACCTCAGTGGCGGCTGGTGCTCCATTTTTTGCGGGGGGCGGCAAACAAACCCCTACCGCCGGGTCCGCACATGCCCCATCTACGATCGCTTCCCCTCCTATTCGGCAGAAGCAGTAGGAGAGCAGCCAGGTGAACAAAGCCAGGCCACGGCACGCTCCCGACAGAAATCACCATCTTTCATTTCCCTGCTTTAACTCTGCCTCTGCACGTCACCACCAGTGTTTTGGCAGAACACCGGAGCCTGCACATTTATTGGCTGCCTCCAGCTCCCCCAGCCTCCTCCTTCGCTCCTCTACTGCCCCCGCTCCAACCACCTCTACACACATACAAGTGGGTGGGCTCTGCGCCCCAATCCCACCCTTTTATGAAGCCAATTAAAGCCTCAGGCTCTAATTATGTGCTGCAAAAAAAAACTATGAAATCCATGCATCCACTCCCTTGATGCAGATTAGGGGCTAGGCACATGGATGGGGGCAGGGGGGCAGCACCCCTACGCCCCTAATGAGTGGCTGCCACTGGTAGATCTCCTCTCAACATTCCTGTCTGTTAACCTTTTTATCCCAAGGAAGGAATGTCCAGGCACATGGATAGAATCGTTTCACTTTTACTGATGGCACTCAGTCACATCACATCAACCTACATTCCAGAGTCACTTGACATTACATCATGCACATTTAGTGGACGGTCCACAGTAGTCACATGTGAAGGCATATGTAGCACTTCAAGCAGCTATCTCCCTCTAACAGTCTCTCCTTACACCTGGGCTCATTGTTACACACAGGACTGGGATCTCTGTAGACACCTCCACCATATAGTAGATACACTTCTCCCAGGACCCTCCAGGGGAATAGCCTAACTCAGGGAACTCTTGGTCTGGCCATGAAAGGCCTTTTGCAACCTGACCTAGTCCCACCTCCATAAAGGTCAGGAATTCTTGAACCGGCTCTAATGGGTGCAAATTTATTTCTACCCAGCCTCCAGCCCTGTCCAGGGCCTGCACATGCTGGTTACATCTGTACTAGTGTGGGGTGTTTGGCTCCCAAGCCCCAGAGCTCCTCCAAACCTAGCTTATTTGTGGGCACTGACTCACCCATGACATCACTGCAGGAGAGCTCTAACTAAAAGGGACATAGTGCCTAATGATACTGTCTGCTGTAAACGAACACCATTCTGGAACAGAGCCACCTAGTAGCAGACAAGCTAGCTGCACCTGCCTATATAATTTCAGATGACTTTGCCAAAAAAAATTGATGATTGGCAAAAAAAAGCAGTGAGGGCCCCCATATAACCCTTCTTGCTCCGTGCAAGGTCTGTAGCAAGCAACCAAGAACCATGGAGTGGAGGGTGGACTGAGCACTGTACTATGATCCAACGTATGGATTTTACAGGTAGATAAATAAAAAATCCCATTTTCATGTTCATACAGTACAGGACACAGGAAAATTCAAAGATGACTGGAATATCCCCTAGCAATATCATTTGGGGGGGGGGATAAAAAAAGGCAGCAAAACCAGCCAACATACCACTCAGTAGAAGAAAAAAAAAAGAGGTCCAGACTCCACTCAAACAGCCACATGCAGGCCAAGATGGGGGGAGGGGGAGTAGCGGGAAAGAAAAAACGGGGGCTGGACACAAATCTCACCTAGGGAGGAGGGGGATCCCACTAAGGGAGCATAAAGCACCCTTTGTATTTACAGTACTTGCGATCTGGTAGGTCAAATTCTCACAGGAAATAATAGGGAGTTGACCCTTACATCCTAAGCTTTGTCCACTTCAGAAGGGCATACCCCTTTCAGCGACTGGGTCACACCAATGGGTATCACCACTGCCCTGAAACTACATAGTGCCCTGCAGATTGCCCAACGCGCTGTACAGTAAAGGTGGGTGCCTAATGCAGAATCCAGTGCCCACTTCACAGGCCAGCCCCATGTCTACTTTGGTGGGGTCCGGATATGTCCCTCAAAGCTCTTACCATAGAGAACTGTATAATATGCCTCCTTGGCCACAACACAACAAGGAAAGTTGATTGAAGATTTTGGTAAGTGCACTAACGTACACTCAATAGAGAAAATCCATCCAACACCTAAAGACACTAGCAAAGAAGTGAGTATTGCTGGGAGTGGGAGAGTTTATATGGGGGTCCTCATTGCTTTTTTTTTGTCAGTGTCCAATCTCCTGTCTGTGTCCTGTATTATATGAATGAGAAAATTGTTTCGTCTGTTTTTCTTAAGTAAGGCTTGAACTATGGATATTTTTCGGCTAATACAAGTAATCTTAACTTGCACGTCTACTGGTATATTTTTATAAAATGACCCTGCCTTTTGTTATCTAATTGTTCTCTTCCATATCAGGGAAATTTAAGAGAAGGTGAGAAGGTGCCAGGTTAGGGAAAAGAAAGTTTGCTTCAACGTTGTTAAATTAAATGTATAGTTTTAATAGTTTTGTTTTACACGTACTGTAAAATTGTAGGTCTCAGAATAGGGTGCTTACTTATAATGGAAAAAAATAAGAGCTTTTCCATCATTTTTTTAATAAAACATTGCCTTCAGCTGCATTACTACCAATGAGAAAGTCACAGTTCAATCAGGAACACAATCCATATATAACGGAAACAACATCCTGCCATCTACTGTTGGTTTCTAACAACTGCTATGACTAGTGCTGCTTGTGTGGGAATTTTCTTAGCCGATGATCCATACATAACCGCTAAAGCCTCGAGTTCCACAGATATTCTTATCCAAAAACATTTTAACCCTTCAATTTAAAGCAGTGAAAGAATAGGCATAGAGAGCAGCCCTGCCATATAAAGCATGGTGCCATATATGTTAAACCCAACAGGGCAATAACATTTATGAATTAAAGTCTTAGTAAACTCACAGACCTAAACTGCTGGATTTGCTCTAGCTTTATTAGTTGTGACAGTGGCTGCAGATGATTGTTTTTTTTACAATTTCTCAATCAAAGTTTGTCAAGCAAGGCCAACCACAGCTTCAAATTTGGGCTTAGCTTATTGCCACATTAAACTCTACTACTGCCTTTTACCTATAGGTAAGCCTATAATAAGGCTTACCTATAGGTAAGGTAAATATCTCCTAAACTTGAGCCCTGTGCTGTGACCAGCAGCTCCGGTGCGCATGTCATCTCGGCTTCGGCCACTCACAGTGCCGGAGCCCACAAACCCGAAAGAAACACCAGGGAAGATGTCAGCCGTCTTAGCGGTGTGCGGGCGCTGCTGGAGGGCTTCGTTCTGATGCCCCGTACACACGGTCGGACAAAGTTGTTGGAAAATCGGATCATCCTGAACGTGGTGACGTTCGTTGCGTATGACGGGACTACGTAGAGGCTAGTAGCCAATAGCTTTAGTCTTGTAATGTGATCTGAGCATGCGTGGCACTTCCGTCGGAATTCGCTACTCACGATCGGAAAAAGTCCGCTAGGACTTTGTTGTCAGAAAATTTGAGAGCAGGATCTCAAACTTTTTCCGACGGAAAAAGTCCGATGGAGCCCACACACGGCCTGAATTTCGGACAACATGGTCCGATAGGACATTTTCCGTCGGAAAATCCGACTGTATGTACAGGGCATAAGAGGTAAGTATTTCATAATGAGTCAACATGCAATGCATACTAGCTCATGATGTCTTTGTCTTACAGGTTTTTTTTTTTTTGGTTTTTGGTAAAGCGAAAGGCAAAACCCTTTTTTTTTTTTTTTTGGATAGAGTAAAGCCCCATACACACTATTAGATTTTCTGCAGATTTTTGTCTTCGGATTTACCAAAACCATGTAGCGCAAGGGCCTGCCTGATTGCATACAAATTGAAATTCTTATGCCGCATACACACGATCTGAATTCTCGTCGGAAAAGCTTTGGATGTTTTTTTCAACGAAATTCCGACGGAATTCCGCTCAAGCTTGTGTTGCCTACACACGGTCGCACCAAATTCTGACCGTCAAGAACGCAGTGACGTACAACACTACGACGAGCCGGGAAAATGAAGTTCAATGCTTCCGAGCATGCGTCAAAAATGTGTTGGAAATGCCACAGATGATCGGAATTTCCGATAGAAACTTTTTCCGTCTGAAAAATAGAGAACATGCTCTCAATCTTTTGCTGGCCGAAATTCCGCCAGCAAAAGTCCGATGGAGCATACACACAGTCGCATTTTCCAACAAAAAGCTCTCATCGGTCTTTTGCTGGCCAAAATTCCGACCGTGTGTACGCAGCATTAAGGTTTGACCTCATATTATATGGTTTTGGTAAATCTGAAGACAAAAATCTGCATAAAATCTAATAGGGTGTATGGGGTCTTAGACTGGCCATACATTATACAATTTTCCTTTTAGATTTACCAAAACCATATAATAAGACGTCAAACCTAAACACTTTCAATTTGTATGCAATCAGGCAGGCCCTTCTACTACATAGTTGAAGGTAAATCTAAAGAAAATTGAACAAGAAAATTAGTAAAATGTATGGCCAGTTTAAGGGAGGATTATAATCTCTCAGGTTTTTTTCCCATGTGCCTATGTCCTATTGGAGAGATTTTTCTCCCCTTCCTGTCTCATAGCCAAAACAGGAAATGAGGGGAAAAAAATCCCTACCAGGGTCATCAGAACTTTGGAATATTTCCCCTCTATTCCTTTTCTTGTGACAACCAACAATTTTGGATTTTCTTTAACTCTCAATAACACTAAACAGTACAAATAGAGAGGGTGAATCCATGACGGGGGCACAAATAGCAATAAAAACCTGACAGGGGTTCTAATCCCTTTCCACTCTATCCAAAACTAAATAAATAAAAAGGTTTACCTTTTAGGTATACTTTAACCAATTGCTGACCGGGCCATAGCCGGAAAGATGGCTACAGCATGGTTTGCTTATTCTGGGAGGGCGTCCATGGACGTCCTCCCAGAATATTGCTCTTGCACGCTCCCGGAGCAATCCGTGACTGCTGGGTCCGGAAGACACGGCGCATCACGGATCACGGTAAATGGCCGCTAGTAGCGTGACGGAGCGGTCACTTGTAAACAAACCGGCGTCATGTCGTGACGCCGGTTCCTCCCTCCACTCTCTGTACCGATCTGTACAGTGCAATGGGAGAGGGGAGAGACTGTTTGCAGCAGTGCTGTGGGCTGGATCTGTAGTGCCCACAGCGCTGCTCAGTGCCCATACTCTGCCCATACTCGCCAATACTCTGCAATAAATTTTAACAGAAACAAAGATTTATTTATTTTTTAATACAGAATTTTCGGTCTTTTTTGATTTTATAGCGCAAAAAAAATAAAAAAACCCAGCTGTGATTAAATACCACCAAATGAAAGCTCTATTTGTGTGAATAAAAAGGACAAACATTTCATATGGGTAGAGTGCTGCATAACTGAGTAATTGTCATTCAAAATGTGAGAGCACCGAAAGCTGAAAATTGGTCTGGTTAGGAAGGGGGTTTAAGTTCCCAGTGGTCAAGTGGTTAACCGATTGCCGACGGCCCGTAGCAGATTTAGTGTTGCACGTTGTGCAGAATCATGTGTGTATATATATATATATATATATATATATATATATATATATATATATATATATATATATATATATATATATATATATAATGTGTGTGTGATTCTGCACATTAGGGTAGGGTTGTCTCATTGTTGGCTGATTTGTCACAGCAGAAGCTGTTCAGCAGGTGCCAGCCACTGATGTTGGACGAGAAGGCCTGGCTCGCAGTCTCCGCTCTAATTGAACCCTATGGACTGGGATGCCATTAAAGTTCATGTGCGTGTAAAGGCAGGTGTCCTAATACTTTTATAAATGACAATAACTGTGTTAAATTAAGAATAAGAATAATTTATTCACGTTAGTTCTATGCAATAAATAAATAAGTAAACGTAATCATTTTTTTACATATATTCATAACAGAATTAAATGTTTTTATTTCTGCCCGGAGTTAATGTTTAATATATAATCGCACAAAGCCGATTAGTACACTTCAATCCATAGTAAATATTTCAATTTCCTGTTTATCTGTAGCAAGAAATATGCAGCTTGTTACATTCTGTAAAAATACCACAGACCGCCGTCTGATTTTTTCCTGTGCAAAGAAAAATCAGTTGGAGAAGGAACGGCTGCTTCCTGTGGTTTATCTATTTGATATACAAAGATTCACATTAATTGTTGCCCATACGGCAAAGCTGGGAATGTTATTATGTGCCATACCCACTGCTGTGGTGGAAGCAGAAGGGTTGCTGATGGCACTACTCCCCGGATACCTGTACAGCTGTGCCCATTTCTTGGCACACACAGCAACAAACGCAGGGCACTCTGTGCTATACATAGCAGAAATGACAAAGCTGAGTATTAAGCAACTGCAAAATAACAGATGCTCCATAATAATACACAACAAGCTGCATTTTGACCTGCATTTCACAGTTTGCTACAGAGGCAGCTGACTTGGTTTATTAATGATCAGCAAAGTTACTTATGCGGCGTACACACGGTCGGAATTTCCGATGGGAGCTTTTCATCGGATTTTCCGACCGTGTGTATGCCCATCTGTCTTTTTCTGACGGAATTTCCAACGGACTTTGGATTGAGAACCTGTTCTCAATTTTTCCGACAGAAAACCTTTCTATCGGATTTTCCGATCGCGTGTATACAATTCCGACACGTAAAATTTCCGACGCATGCTCGGAAACAATTCGTCGCATGCTTGGAAGCATTAAACTTCCCTTCTATAGTGCTGTTGAACGCGTTTTATGCCGCTGTGTTACAGACCGTTGGAATTTGGTGTGACCGTGTGTAGGCAAGACAGTTTGAGCGAAATTCCGTCGGAATTCCGACGGGAAAACCATCAGAGCTTTTTCCGACGAGAATTCCGACCGTGTGTACGCGGCATTAGAGTAATAGATGAATAGTGGTACAATGCCATAGGGTAGCATAGCATTGGTAGCAGTTATATGGTAGGTACATTATATTACCAAAAGTATTAGGATGCCTGCCTTTACATGCACATGAACCTTAATGGCATCCAAGTCTTATGCCGCGTACACACGAGCAAAATTTCCATCGGAAAAATATTGGATATTTTTTCTGACGGAATTCCTCTCAAGCTTGGCTTGCATACACACGGTCACACAAAAGTTCTCTGAACTTTCGACCGTCAAGAACGCGGTGAAGTACAACACTACGACGAGCCGGGAAAATTAAGTTCAATGCTTCCGAGCATTCGTCAAATTGTTTCCGAGCATGCGTAGGAATTTTATGCTTCGGAATTTACGATCGGAACTAAAAAAATTGAGAACATGCTCTCAATCTTTTGCTGGCTGGAATTCCACCAGCAAAAGTCCGATGGAGCATACACACGGTCGCATTTTCGAACCAAATGCTCTCATCAGACTTTTGCTGTCGAAGATTTCCGCTCGTGTGTATGGGGCATTAGTCCGTAGGGTTCAATATTGAGTTGAACCACCCTTTTCAGCTATAACAGCTTCAACTCTTCTGGGAAGGCTGTCCGCAAGGTTTAGGAGTGTGTCTATGGGAATGTTTGACCATTCTTCCAGAAGCGCATTTGTGAGGTCAGGCACTGATTTTGGACGAGAAGGCCTGGCTCGCAGTCTCCGCTCTAATTCATCCTAAAGGTGTTCTGTCGCATTGAGTTCAGGACTCTGTGCAGGCCAGTCAAGTTTTTCCACCCCAAATTTGCTCATCCATGCCTTTATGGACCTTGCTTTGTGCACTGGTCCAAATAATTTGGTGGAGGGGGGATTATGGTGTGCAATTGTTTTTCAAGGGTTGGGCTCGGCCCCTTAGTTCCAGTGAAGGGAACACTTAAGGCGTCAGCATACCAAGACATTTTGGACAATTTCATGCTCCCAACTTTGTGGGAACAGTTTGGGGATGGCCCCTTCCTGTTCCAACATGACTGCGCAACAGTGCACAAAGCAAGGTTCATAAAGACATGGATAAGTGAGTTTGGGGTGGAGGAACTTTACTGGCCTGCACAGAGTTCTGACCTCAATCTGATAGAACACCTTTGGGATGGAATAGAGCAGAGACTGCGAGCCAGGCCTTCTCGTCCAGGTCGAGAACAGGTACAGGCTCGGACCACTGGAGAGCAGTATAGAGCAGTGGTCATCAACCCTGTCCTCAGGGCCCACTAACAGGCCAGGTTTGCAAGATAACTGAAATACATCACAGCTGATATCATTTGCTGCTCAGTGATTGCAGTATTCTAGTCTGCATCTCCCCAAGGTAATGCATAAAACCTGGCCTGTTAGTGGGCCCTGAGGACAGGCTTGATGACCACTGGTATAGAGGACACAAAGTGTAAAAAGAGACGCTTACAGCAACACCTCCCAGTTTTCCTGACTTTTGACCAATATGAAAACATTATTTGCCAATACATGGTCAAGAGCATAAAAATTGATGCATTGTATGGGTTACCTGAGATACGTCCAAGACGACACCCAGGTAAGGTAACTTGTGGGCTAAAAATCAATCTTACACCACAAAATCATGCATCACCTTGAAATGGAAGAACCCACAACCCCTCTCTATCTCATTATGGCTTACAAGAGTTGAAGAACTAAATACAATGGAAGACCTGGTACTTACCGCTCAGAGTAAACATGAGTGTCAGAGCCTGGATTTGAACCCAGAACCTCTGCTGTGACAGGCAATGTCTATTCTTGCTGAGCGACCTGGAACGCTATTTAGTCCCCAGGACAACTCCTTAAATGATCCTGTCTTGAACCCTGAACCCTGATCGAGCATCACCCTCTATTGGAAGGGCCCACAACAACCCTCTATTTCACTATGGCTTACAAGAGTTGAAGAACTAAATAGAATGGAAGACCTGGCACGTTCAGCTCAAGATAAACATGGATGTCAAAGCCTGGGTTTGAACCTTCAACTTCCGCTGTGTCAGGCAATGTCTCTTCTTTCTGAGTTAGGACAATTCCTTGTATGATACTGTCTTGAACATTGTCTGTCTTGAACTGTGAACTCTTTGTTCCTCCCATGAACTTCCTTATTTAAGCCATGTCTCTGCACTTCCTGTTTGCCAGATTATGGTGCCCTCTCCAGACAGTATTTCGCTCCTGTCTTCCCTGCTGCTGCGAATATTTTACTACCACTCTTTATCGACCCTTGGTGTGTTCCTCAACCACTTCTGCCTGATCCCAACCTGTAACTATTTGTTACTGACCTTTTGGCTTGTTCACTGACTATGCTTCTGTTTGATCCTTACCTGCTTATCTGCTACTGACCCCAGCTTTCTCACCTCCTGGTGGTGCTATCCCGAAGACTGTGACCTGATACTAACATGCAGCAAAATCAATCTCCCCCATCAGGAGCCCTGGTGAACACAAGTTAGTAGTTAGACTCTGCACCTCAGATGAGCCCCTGTCATTCACCAGGGTGACTGCCTGTGTACCTATCCTGCTGGTCCATGGTAGTTCCGCTACTGCTATAGCAACCGGTATTCGAGCCTGACCCCTGATCATGACAATGAGACTAACTCTAAAACATGGATTCATTGGAACATGCTTACATTCTCAGACGAAGATAAGGCCCTTTTTTGGGCCTAGCCTTCAGTTATTCATATCTTCATACCTCCTTTCTTCCAGCAAACCTCCCCTTCTACCACCAACTTTTCTCTCTCTCTGTCACCCTGTCCAACCCGGCATCCATTATTGAGAGGATTGAACTTGGATGGGAAATTATGTTGTGCCCAGGAATATTCAGTGCAACTTGCTTGGGACTTCTATATATACTCCTGTATATACATTCCAGCACAAACTATTGCTTAAGACCTCTTATCCTACGTTCCTCCAGCATTTCACTTGCTGCCTACCGTTACTCCTTCAGCACTTCACTTGCTGCAGACTGTTACTCCATGGCACTTCCCTTGTTGCAGACTGTTACTCCTGAAGACTAGTTAGCACCGCAAGGTTAGGCCTGACACAAATTCAGCCAGGCCTCAATGAACTGCCTTTTGCAGGCAGGGACCTCGGGCCCCTGTGGTGTAGAAATAGTTCAGATGCTAACTGTCCTCTATTCAGCTACCAATCCCAGATAGCTCTCTTCAGGCCCTGCCAGCCAGCCTGGCTGCAATGACCTCTCTCTCCACTGCCCTTCCCACAGTCCTCTCTTCTGGTTCTGCATCAAACTGCAATTTCCCAGTTCTCTCAGGTGTGCCTCCCCAGTCCTCCTGACTGTGCTTCACTCACCAGCCCTTCAGACTGCGGACAGTTGTCCTCCCTGGAGTCTCTTAGCAGTGTTCTCTCCCGCTGTCCTCTCCTTGCTCTCTCATGTGCCTCTCCTTCCAGGATCTCTTCTCTCCTCCTGGATTCACCCACCAACTGGGGAGCTCCCCATGGGCCCCAACAGCCTCCACACTCTCCCACTCCAGCTCTTCCACCCGACAACTCCTCAGCTGGGCTGACCCTAGGTATTTGAGGAGGCCTGCCCCCTGCCAATCCAAGTTGGGGATTGGTCAAAGCTCTGCAAGATACCCCAGGCAGCCCCACCTCTCCTCCTTTCCTTCTAGCACTTTCTAGAAAGAAGAGGGAGGTGACAGTGATGCTACCTGTGAGTCACCCAGCCCTGTCTGGAGCCACTCCCAGCCCAGAATGAAAACAAACACCTACCTAACTAGAGGGTGCTACATATGTATGTTTCCATTTTAATTGGTTATCCTTTGAATGCTGGTAAATTAAATAAATAATTTGCAAAAAAAAATAAAACCTAAAACCTAGCAGCAGGTTAGTGGGGGTAGCACCAAGCCTCAAATTTTCTAAGCTGTAATATTTTTTACTTTCCTTTGGACATCTGTGGCTAAATTCATCAAATTAATGATAGGGCAATGTGTGTGCAGGGAGGTAAAAATAACTATAGTTCAAGAACTGAGAAATCATTTCTCCTTCCTCTTGTTTCTTGATCCTTAACGCCGATGTACGTCCCTACTTAACCTCGGTATCCCTGTGTTCGGCCGGCGGTCCAGTACAAGATAAAAGTGGTCTCTGCGGCATATTCACAGCAAGATCACTTTTATCGGTGGCGGGAGAGGGCCCCCCCTCCGGCCGAGATCCAGTGCCTCCCGCCGCTTACCGGAGCCGTCGGCAGCGGCGGAGGTGATCGGATCCTTCTCAGTGCTATGCATGGAGATGAGTGAGGGGAAGATGGCCCCCACCCGTCTCTATGACACTGCAGGGCGGAAGTGACGTCATAACGTCACTTCCGCCCATAGCTCTTAAAGAGCTCTTAAAGAAAAATTATTTATTTTTTTATTTTTATTGTATTTTAGTGTAAATATGAGATCTGAGGTCTTTTTGACCCAAAATCTCATATTTAAGAGGTCCTGTCATGCTTTTCTCTATTACAAGGGATGTTTACATTCCTTGTAAAAGGAATAAAAGTGACACAATTTTTTTTTTTTTTTTTAAGCAGTGTAAAAATAAAAGGTAAAATAAATAAGAAAAAATATTAAATGTTTTTAAACGCGCCCCGTCCCGCCAAACTCGCGTGCAGAAGCAAACGCATACGTGAGTAGCGCCTGCATATGAAAATGGTGTTCAAACTACACATGTGAGGTATCGCCACGATCGGTAGAGCGAGAGCAATAACTCTAGCTCTGGACCTCCTCTGTAACGCAAAACATGCAACCTGTAGAATTTTTTAAATGTCGCCTATGGAGATTTTTAAGAGTAAATGTTTGTCGCCATTCCACGAGCGGGCGCAATTTTGAAGCGTGACATGTTGGGTATCAATTTACTCAGCGTAACTTTATATTTCATAATATGAAAAAAAATTGGGCTAACTTTACTGTTGTCTTATTTTTTTAATTAAAAAAAGTGTATTTTGCTCTCTCTTTCCCTCTCGGAGCCGAACACCACATTTAACAAAAGAGGCCCGGTCTTAAAGTGGTTAATAGTAAATATAAAATAGATAATAAACACATTTTAGTATTTGTTTTTACTAAAACAATAATTTAACACTTGGGGCAGAGAAAGTAGAAATAATTTAATCATTCAGATGTGCAAATGGATGATGTCGGAATACTACCCTGCCTACAGTCTAGGAGGGGTTCACATTTTAAGATTACAGACCCAATGCATCATCCAATATTTGCCTATAGCCCTTTCTCCAGATTGTAAAAATCATCATCATAAAAGTCTTAACAGATTGGTGGTATTTACGTATGGATAGCTGGGAACAAAACAGCTGAAAGAAAACAAAAGAATGCACAAGCTAGCTACAACGAGTGAGATTTTTTATGTTTTCTGTGCTCATATACCTTGTGTTGAAACCTTGCAGCACAACAAGCTGGAATAATGCAGTTCCTGTGATACCTACATTAAAATTACAGATATAAAAGCAGCAGGAGAGGAAGCTGGCTGGAATAAGGGATGTTAACATGAAAATTTCCATTGCAAAGAGCAGGAATAACATTTTAGAAGCAAACACAGTCACTTTTCACAGTCACTGGTTCTGCTGTAATTAATCTTTATAATTCCTGTACAACCTTGCCCTCCCAAAAATCTGAAATTGACTACAGAAACATCAACTTGTATACTTTAAAAATGTGTATACATATTTTAACAAATAAGGCTTATATTTGGTACACATTGTAATAAATCTCGAGTTCTGTTTTCTTATATATTTAGAAAATGTACAAATGATTTAAAAATACTGTGTTTGTGCTAACAATTACAGTATTAAACAGATGCACACTGCCATCTTCAGATGGCAGTGGCATCTGCAGTGCCACGTATAGGCTTAAAGCAGTAGTAAAC
>CM053036.1:72242548-72280092 GCA_028564925.1 Lithobates sylvaticus | reverse complement strand
TGTTATATAAAGAACCTATTTAAAGAAAAACTCCAGTATCCTTCTGGATGTCACACTGGAAGTAGAGCAGGTAATGTATGACAACAGTTTTAACAACCCTTTTGGTTTCAGCGTATTGTATGGAATTTTAAAGAAAACTTCCTGCCCCATGAGAATTGTTCACATATCACTTGTTTCCTTAGGATCAGTCTGCAGCAGTGTACACAGAAACTTGAAACTTCACTCTGTACACTCTGTAAAAAAAATTTAAATCCTGGACTGTATTCCTCTTGAACAATAATAGTCTCTCTGGAAATGGCAGTAAGAATTCCCCTTATACGAGCTCTGTGTCCCTTTAGTGGAATTTAGCAAAGTTCCAAACTTGCAGGAGCTCTATGTCCCCTCTTCTTAAAATACCAGCCCACCTGGACCCAGGACAAGGGATTGGGTTTAGTTGTGACACTGTCCCTGGAAAGCTTGCTGGATATTGCATCATGCAGCTTTCTCCCTTTTAGACCCTGGGGGTGTAGAGGTACTCCCACTGTCCCTGGACTCCTGCTGTTTTTGAAAAAACCCTTTGAAAAAGTCACGTGTGCAGTGTCGCAACGCGTCAAGGAAGGAGCCAGGTGTCACCATTGTGCTTCCGGACACGGCCGAGACCGAAAGAGATTTGAAACTTCATCACTGATCGTTTCTATTTTAAATGTAAGTCAGAATTTTTTTTCAATAAAATTTATCTTTGATTATACTACACATTGGAGCCCCCCTCTATCTCTTCCTCTGATTATTGCATATCACCATCTGGAAAACGGGAGCGCTGCTGTATCCTGGAGTTCATACAGGGAGATTGGCTGATTGACAGCACACACACAAGCGCTACTAAGCCTCTAGAGGCCGCTCTTGGAGGTGAGAGGCTGGGGGAAATAGTGGGGAGCACCCCGAATGTCACGGATCACAACGGATGCATGAATTGATGCACGGAGGAGCACTACATAAACAACAAAAAATTGCATTGATTACCTATAGAGTTTTTGGATGATCTAGTACCAAGAACTATCTCAGTGGACTCATTGCATATTGTAGCTACTGGTGCTACATATCATTTTTATTCACTATCTCTATAGGACTTTTTCTTCGCTTATGCGATTTGGTTTGCCATCTGCTTTTTTAGTCACGGATACCAAGGCTGGCACTGTTTTGCACTTTATATTTATAAGATACGTATTTGCACATTTGATTGATTTTCACAGCATTGTTATTGCATATTATATATTATTTTTTATTTCACTGGATTTGCACAGCACTCTGTAGAAGAACTGCATTTTTTTTTGTCACATTGCAATATTGGATGAAATTATTTATCTTTATTTCACATTTAAGATCATTACAATATAGTGGTCTCAGAAGGTCTCTGCGGTACACATTTGAATGCTTAGTTTGCAGCAATTTGCATCTCTTTGTTTGATTGCACTTGAAGATTGCACATTTGCACATTGTATATTTCATCAAGTTTTGAATATTTTTATTTGTATTTTATATTAATTATTGATATAATTTATTTTTATAGCTATAGCTTCACCTATAGTTATATTAGACAGGATTATTCCTGGAAGGTTAGCGCCACATACCATTTCAAACAATTATCTTTGCTGTGTGATATCACATTTATGTTGGCAGCTTTACAATATATTATTTGGTAATTAGGTTGTGCGCACTGGTTACCCCCATATTTTTTGAAAAAACACTACCTTTCAGGCCTCCTGGTCCAGGTCCTCCCATGTGTTTCCTAGAAGAGACTGAAGAGTAGTGGAGATCCCTCTGTCCAGCTTCTCTCCTTCCTTAGCTCCAGACTGGAGGCTGAGCCCCCTCAGCCCCGGGTCCCCTCCCAGGCTCCATGACACAGCCTCAGCACACCATCTTCCACCCGACAACAACCACCCCCATTTGTTGGCCAGGCTCCACAATATTTATGGGCAGGGCTCTGTCTGGGGTTGGCCAAACTCCCAAAAATATGCAGATCATAGCCTCGTCTCCTCCACCCACTATCTTCCAGAAACTTCCAGTAGCTTCTAGAAGCAGGGGGAGGTACCAGATGCCTGACCTGTATAGCCCTCTAGCTTGACTTATGCCGCGTACACACGAAGGGACTTTTCCCGGCGGACCTAAGTCCAGCGGACAATCCGCTGGACTTTCCAGCTGGGTCCGCTGGACTAAAAAGCGAACGGACTTGACCACACACGATCACGCAAAAAGTCCGACGGTTCACGCGATGACGTACAGCACGTACGACGGGACTAGAAAACGAAAAATACTAGAAAAATACTTGCTACTGAGCATGCGTCCTTTTTGGTCCGCCGGACCATACTACACACGGCCGGATTGTCCGCTGGACTGCCAAGTCCAGCGGATAATTTTAAAACAAAACTTAAAACTTTAGTCCGCCGTACTTTGGCCAAAAAAAGTCCGCCGGCGCCCACACACGAGGGGATTATCCGCTCGACTTCGGTCCAGCGGATAATCCCGCGGGATAGTCCCTTCGTGTGTACGCGGCATTTCAGTAACCCCAACCCCTCAGACTACTGTAAGTCAGAGTTTTTTTCCTCAGACTAGACTGTACACTAGAGGGTGCTACACATAGATGCTACGAACAGTACAGCTAATCGTATAAACACACTGGATTTGCAATTATGTCTCATCACACTGTAAAGTAAAGAAGAGTACATGCAACTCTATCAATATTATCTGCAAACAGACAGGGATGGATACAAGAGGCCATAAATTACACACTTGTGGGCTTAGCCCAAAAAGCCATACAATGTGCAAAATTAATGTGCAGGGTGTATGTTGAACTATGACTACCAACCAGGCTTTATCTGATGGAATCAAGTCACAGAATGGTATTCTGACAGGTTAATTCAACACTGTCAAAACAGGGGTATGTACATTATCTGCAAAGGGAGAAGGACAATCCTAGTGACTGCAGGAACACACCAGACAGGGAGGCACCAGAGGGTACTGGTCAGGGGCAGGCTGGGCTGGGGGACAGGGTGGAATTTCCCCCCAGGCCGCCTAACTTATATTCAAAACGGCCGCTTTCATGGCCGCTGTCTGCTGACATAACATTTTTTTAATGCAGGAGGTCGACTGTGGTGGCCACCGATTGGAGTGTTGCTCCCGCGCTGCATTCCATGAGTTGAGACCACGCTCAAGTTCCTGGTGGCAATGGATGGAGAGGACTGAGCAGCGGTGCGCAGCAGGCGGAAATTACAACTCCCGGAGATTGAGTCTTCAGAGGCAGGCAGAGGCGGGGCGTGACTCACTGGCTTGGGCTGGGTGCTGGGTGGCTGCAAGCGGGGTCGGTACAAGGGATGGAAGGGGGCACTAGGTTGTGAGCAGGAAAATTTGCCCACAAAATCTAGTTATAACGCTTGTATAACGCTTGTATGCTCCTGTTGCCTGCCCAAAACAAAGATTATGCGCCCCTGCTCATTGCTCTGTGCAGCAGATACAACCCTTTCCAGGCTCCCTTCTTGAGTTCCTGTGTCCCCGCCCCCCCCCCCCCCCAGATCAGAGCTGGTACAGTCCCAGTAACAGTACATGTGGGCGGGGCAGTAAGAACCTCAAACTGCATCATCGATCATTGGGTCCCGCCCAGCACACATCAGAGACCTCCTCCAGGGCAGGGTGAAGATGTGTACAGCATGGATGTGAGGCTGGATCCTCTGCTACTGTAAGTCTCCACTGCCCTGCATACTGTGCAGGTTTATTCATACCTCCCAACTTTTGAACTTCAGAATGAGGGACACCTGAGGAAGGAAGTAACCTTGCATAGCGCGCCGCGGCAAATGTGAGCATGGTCAAAATTCTGACAGTGGGAGGAGCTTAAGGGGCATCATTAAACAAAACTCAGGCTTCTTTGTACCTTTGTACCTATAAAATATGCTTTTCTTATTGTTCCTCAAGCAAGAGTTTCATGGACACATACAAACCCCAGCACATTTATTTAAAAAAAAAGAATGAAATCATGCAGGGTTTGGAGTGCATTGCGTACAGAGTGCAGGGTTCTGGGATGAGCCATGAACAGAGTGCAGGGTTCTGGGATGAGCTGTGAACAGAGTGCATGGTTCTGGGATGAGCTATGAACAGAATGCAGGGTTCTGGGATGAGCTATGTACAGAGTGCAGGGTTCTGGGATGAGCTATGAACAGATTGCAGGGTTCTGGGAAGAGATTAGTACAGAGTGCAGGGTTTTGGGATGAGATAAGTACAGAGTGCAGGGTTTTGGGATGAGATAAGTACAGAGTGCAGGGTTTTGGGATGAGATAAGTACAGAGTGCAGGGTTTTGGGATGAGATAAGTACAGAGTGCAGGGTTTTGGGATGAGATAAGAACAGAGTGAAGGGTTTTGGGATGAGATATGTACAGAGTGCAGGGTTCTGGGATGAGCTTTGTACAGAGTGCAGGGTTCTGGGATGAGCTTTGTACAGAGTGCAGGGTTCTGGGGTGAGCTTTGTATAGAGTGCAGCATTCTGGGGTGAGCTTTGTACAGAGTGCAGGGTTCTGGGATGAGCTGTGTACAGAGTGCAGGGTTCTGGGATGAGCTGTGTACAGAGTGCAGGGTTCTAGGGTGAGCTATGTACAGAGGGCAAAGTTCTGGGGTGAGCTATGTACAGGGTTCAGGGTTCTGGGATGACCTATGTACCTGGTGCAGGGTTCTGGGATGAGCTATGTACAGAGTGCAGGGTTCTGGGATGAGCTATGTACAGAGTGCAGGGTTCTGTGATGAGCTATGTACAGAGTGCAGGGTTCTGGGATGAGCTATGTACAGAGTGCAGGGTTCTGGGATGAGCTTTGTACAGAGTGCAGGGTTCTGGGGTGAGCTTTGTACAGAGTGCAGCATTCTGGGGTGAGCTTTGTACAGAGTGCAGGGTTCTGGGATGAGCTGTGTACAGAGTGCAGGGTTCTAGGATGAGCTATGTACAGAGGGCAAAGTTCTGGGGTGAGCTATGTACAGGGTTCAGGGTTCTGGGATGACCTATGTACCTGGCGCAGGGTTCTGGGATGAGCTATGTACAGAGTGCAGGGTTCTGGGATGAGCTATGTACAGAGTGCAGGGTTCTGGGATGAGCTATGTACAGAGTGCAGGGTTCTGGGATGAGCTATGTACAGAGTGCAGGGTTCTGGGATGAGCTTTGTACAGAGTGCAGGGTTCTGGGATGAGCTTTGTACAGAGTGCAGGGTTCTGGGATGAGCTTTGTACAGAGTGCAGCATTCTGGGGTGAGCTTTGTACAGAGTGCAGGGTTCTGGGATGAGCTGTGTACAGAGTGCAGGGTTCTAGGATGAGCTATGTACAGAGGGCAGGGTTCTGGGGTGAGCTATGTACAGGGTGCAGGGTTCTGGGATGACCTATGTACCTGGTGCAGGGTTCTGGGATGACCTATGTACCTGGCGCAGGGTTCTGGGATGAGCAAATGTACAGAGTGCAGGGTTCTGGGATGAGCTATGTACAGAGTGCAGGGTTCTGGAATGAGCTGTGTACAGAGTTCAGGGTTCTCGGATGAGCTGTGTACAGAGTGCAGGGTTCTGGGATGAGCTATGTACATGGTGCAGGGTTCTGGGATGAGCTTTCTACAGAGTGCAGGGTTCTGGGATGAGCTAAGTACAGAGTGCAGGGTTCTGGGATGAGATGAGTATACAGTGCAGGGTTCCCTTTCACATGTTGTGCAGTCCTGCAGTCTTGGGCCCCGCCATGGTGGCAGAAGCCCAGGGCCTAGTCGCAAGTGCGACCTTTGCTGGTAGTTCCGCCAGTGGACTGGGAATGGTGTCAGTCAGTACAGCAGTGGACATGGTCGGTACGGCAGTGGACGTGTTCAGTAGGGCAGTGGACGTGGTCAGTAGAGCAGTGGACTTGGTCAGTAGAGCAGTGGACGTGGCCAGTAAGGCAGTGGACATGGCCAGTAGGGCAGTGGACATGGCCAGTAGGGCAGTGGATATAATCAGTAGTTTTACATTTTTTTATTTTTACCATTATATTTTATTTTACAATTACATTTTTTATAGTTTTTTTTTTTTTACAATTTTTGATGGGAGGGGTTGGTAGTGGAGGGCAGTATGATGGGAGGGTGGGTAGTGGAGGGGAATATGATAGGAGGGGGTAGTGGAGGGCAGTATGATGGGAGGGGTTGGTAGCGGAGGGCAGTATGATGGGAGGGGGGTAGTGGAGGTAGGTTTGACGGGAGGGGGGGTGGTAGTGGAGGGCAGTATGAAGGGAGGGGGGTGGTAGTGGAGGGCAATATGACAGGAGGAGGGGGTAGTGGAGGGCAGTATGATGGGAGGGGGGGTAGTGGAGGGCAGTATGATGGGAGGGGTTGGCAGTGGAGGGCAGTATGATGAGAGGGGGGTAGTGGAGGGCAGTATGATGGGAGGGGGGTAGTGGAGGGCAGTATGATGGGAGGGGGTAGTGGAGGGAAGTATGACGGGAGGGGGGGTGGTAGTGGAGGGCAGTATGATGGGAGGGGGGTGGTAGTGGAGGGCAGTATGAAGGGAGGGGGGTGGTAGTGGAGGGCAATATGACAGGAGGAGGGAGTAGTGGAGGGCAGTATGATGGGAGGGGGTGATAGTGGAGGGCAGTATGATGGGGGGGGTGATAGTGGAGGGCAGTATGATGGGAGGGGGGATAGTGGAGGGCAGTATGGGAGGACTTTACAGCAGCATGACTGGAGGGGGGCAGTGTATGGGAGGGAGCAGAGTGAGTGACCATGAGCGTCCTCGAGGCAGGGAGCATTTCTCCTACCTTTCTTCCAGCCGCAGGAACAATCATTAGGCATGACTCAGAGTTGGGGACGGAGTCGAGGGCGGAGTTGGGGCGGAGCTTATGCGTGAGAAGGAGAAAACTAAATTCTCCTCCGGCTCACTCTGAATGCTGGGGCCTGCTCTCCTCCTCGTCATGACGTCACTGGTTGCTACACGCCACCCTGCTGTGTCTAGCAACCAGTTGTTTGAGCAGTGAGCCAGGCAGCGCCAGGGGATTAATAATAAAGCGCAGCAGATCTCGCAGTACACCAGGCAGTGAGGGACAGCGGTGGTATTTTTAGGGGGCATCAGATCGGCCCAGGCCGGTGGCAATTCCGGGACATTGTATTGTCCAGGAATGAAGGTGCCCGGGATGCGGGACAGACCTCCCAAGGCGGGACTTTCACGGCCAATCCAGGATGGTTGGGAGGTATGAGTTTATTGAAAGTGAAAGTAAAATTCTTAAATAGGTTAGGAATTATTGTGACATTTCAGGTCCTACATATATGTAATCCATATACACATTATATCTTCTAAAAATAATGATTTTTAATAAGATATAATGTGTATGTAGATTACATCTATGTAGCACCTGGAATGAGGGGCAGTTGGAAGGTATGTGCAGGAGTGCTTGCAAACACTGGCAGCTGAGGAGGTGTGGAGGACACAGAGGGCACCTACCAGGAGAGCTGTTTCCTATATGGCTGTGGCACCAGCACTCTGGGTGAAACCCAAATCCTATGGTGGCCATGCACCAGAGAGGGGTCCCAGAACTTGATCCCCAGAGAGATGTTAGAAAATGTACTAAACGTTGTACATTACCGATAAACCTGGTAGGATCCCGAAAACCTCTGGGAACTATCAACTAGATGGCTTTGAACTTGAATCTGAAGCAGAGAGACTGTTATATTTCTCCTTGGTTTCCTGCTATATTGCTCAGGACAATTTCTTACTTCAACACAGCATTTTGTTTCAGATGTATATGACAGAATGTTGACATCATCGCTAACTGTAGAAATCTGGAACATTTGAGAAAATGTCACTTTAGTTTCCATGACAAGCTCAACAATGCTATATTGTGACAAATAACAGCCATCTGGTAACTGTTTTTTTTTTAAACTGACTACTCAGAAATCTAGAAATAGAGACATAGAACATTTCAGGAAAAGTCATCCTATATGTCCACAAAATGACATTGGTCAATGCACCTACATTTGAAATATATCAGTATTAATTTGAATGTGACAAAAATAATGCCAGTTTGAAATTAAAATTGTGATAATATAAGATTAATAAAAAAATAGATGGACTGATTTGTATTAAAACTGATATTTCTCTTTTGAGTAAATCTTGTAAGGACTCATGCACCAAGAAATCTGCTCCTGCCAGGGATATTTTCACTACTAGTATATAGTAAGCAAACCCCTTCCTTATCCCACAGTGCAGCGCTCGGTGCCAGGGCTACCTGTCACCATGCCTAAGTACAGTTAAATGGAGGAGAGAAAAAAACGTGGCTAAGCCTATGCAAATAATGACTATTATAAAGTCACTTTTTGCATTGGATAATCAGGGGGTCTGGTGGCACTGATTGGAAAATAACTGTAACAAGAAACCTACCAGTTGGCATCAAATGGTGCTTACTATCCAGCACTTTGCTTAGTTCTATATTGTCTACTACAGATGTACTTGAAAGCAAACCTGTTCCTTCCAAAGAAACAGATTTGGCTGGTATGGTCAATCTATTAAGAAATGTAAAGGGCAGGGTCCAGAGTGCCATTTTTGCATTGACTAAACACACTTGTAAGGGTCCCCTATTGGGCAGTTCATGCCATACCAACTCTGGACCCCCCTCTCCACTTCTTCTTGGAGCAGATAGTCACCTACCTGTTGTTTGGAGATACGTCACCATATTGTGTCAATTATATTCTCCTGGCCTGAGACCCACCTCCCCCATTTCCCGGCCACAGGCTTGTTACCCAGAATAAACTCAATCACCAGTTCAGCACATCTCTTGTAAACACAGTCACTTGACCGTTAGACAATCATTACTATGTCTCACTGAGCAAACATTTTAAGTGCTAAGCACTATTCCACCTTTCCTTGACTTCTTGATCAGCAGTCCCTCAAGTACAGAACATTCACTAAGTCACAGAACTGTTGCAGCCATTTTCCCAGATGTTTCTTTCACTGGTGGCTAACATATAGGGTGCTTTTCCTTTCCTCTGACTAAGCCACGGGACCTACTAAAGAGATAGTTACATAGTAGGTGAGGTTGAAAAAATACCTATTGGGGGGTCACCAGTATGGTATTTATATATTTTGAAATCATATCCCCTCTCAAGCGTCTCATCTCCAGAGAGAATAAGTTCAGTGCTCGCAACCTTTCCTCATAACTAATATCCTCCAGATCCTTTATTAGCTTTGTTGGCCTTCTTTGTACTCGCTCCATTTCCAGTACATCCTTCCTGAGGACTGGTGCCCAGAACTGGACAGCATACTCTAGGTGCGGCCGAGCCAGAGTCTTGTAGAGTGGGAGAATTGTCGTTTTATCACTGGAGTTGATCCCCTTTTTAATGCATGCCAATATTCTGTTTGCTTTGTTGGCGGCAGCTTGGCATTGCATGCCATTGCTGAGCCTATCATCTACTAGGACCCCCAGGTCCTTTTCCATCCTAGATTCCCCCCAGAGGTTCTCCCCCCAGTGTATAGATTGCATTCATATTTTGCCACCCAAATGCATTATTTTACATTTTTCTACATTGAAACTTATTTGCAGTTGCCCACCCCATTAATTTGTTCAGATCTTTTTGCAAGTTTTCCACATCCTGCAGAGAAGTTACTGCCCTGCTTAGCTTAGTATCATCCGCAAATACAGAGATTGAACTGTTTACCCCATCCTCCAGGTTGTTTATGAACAAATTAAATAGGATTGGTCCCAGCACAGAACCCTGGGGGACCCCACTACCCACCCCTGACCATTCCAAGTACTCCCCATTTATCACCACCCTCTGAACTCGCCCTTGTAGCCAGTTTTCAAACCATGTACTCACCCTATGGTTCATGCCAACGGATCTTATTTTGTACAGTAAACTTTTATGGGGAACTGTGTCAAATGCTTTTGCAAAATCCAGATACACCACGTCTATGGGCCTTCCTTTATCTAGCTGGCAACTCACCTTCCCTAAGAAGGTTAGTAGATTGGTTTGGCAAGAACGATTCATGAATCCATGCTGATTACTGCTAACGATACCGTTCTCATTACTAAAATCTTGTATATAGTCCCCTCCAAGAGTTTATAAACTATTGATGTTAGGCTAACTGGTCTGTAATTTCCAGGGATGTATTTTGGGCCCTTTTTAAATATTGGTGCTACATTGGCTTTTCTCCAATCAGCTGGTACCATTCCAGTCAGTAGACTGTCAGTAAAAATTAGGACTAATGGTCTGGCAATTACTTGACTGAATTCCCTAAGTACCCTCAGGTGCAAGCCATCTGGTCCCGGTGATTTATTAATGTTAAGTTTCTCCAGTTTAATTTTAATTCTGTTCTCTGTTAACCATGGAGGTACTTTCTGTGATGTGTCATGCGGATAAACATTGCAGTTTTGGTTACTGAAGCCCCCTGATTCCCTCGTGAAGACTGAGGAGAAGAATGAATTCAATACCTTCATCATCTCCCCATCCTTTGTAACCAGATGTCCTTACTCATTCTTTATGGGGCCAATATGGTCTGTCCTCCCTTTTTTACGGTTTACATACTTAAAGAATTTTTTATTTTTTTTTCTCTCCTCCACTATGTGTCTTTCATGTTTCATATTAGCCGCCCTAATTACACCCTTACATTTCTTGTTGCATTCTTTATAAAGTCTGAATTCTGATGATGATCCCTCAACCTTGTATTTTTTGAAGGCCTTCTCCTTTGCTTTTATATGCGTTTTTACATTGGAGTTATGCCATCCAGGACTTTTGTTCGCTCTTTTAAATTTATTACCCAATGGGATGCATTGGCTAATGCCCTTATTTAATATGCTCTTAAAGCAAACCCATCTCTCCTCTGTGTTCTTTGTTCCTAAGATTTTAACCCAATTCATGCCTTCTAACAAGGTTCGTAGTTTAGGGAAGTTGGCTGCTTTGAAATTCAGTGTCTTTGTATTCCCCTTATGTTTCCTATTTGTGTGATTTATACTGAAGCCAATTGACCTATTATCGCTGTTACCTAAATTGCCCCGTATTTCCACATCTGTGATCAGGTCTGTATTGTTGGTATTCAGTAGATCCAGTAACGCTTTATTTCTAGTTGGTGCGTCTACCATCTGACCCATGAAATTGTCCTACAAGACATTTAGGAACTGGCGAGCCTTAGATGAATGTGTGGTTCCGTCAGATGAAGGTCAAGGTTTCTTTTAATGTCTTCAATATGTTCTTTTGTCCACCCTGGCAGTTCAGCCCCTCAGATGGCTCTTTCACTCTTCTCTGGCACAGTTCTGTACCCTGCTGAACATGGGTGTTCTGCTCACAACCCCATCTACCCCGGGACCCACTCTCAGCTGGAAAAAAACGGGGGCAAAAATTTTACACAATAACATTACTGGAAAAGGGGAGTTTGCAAATAAAGGGGCACTAACACCTGCCAAGACAGGCACACCAGTAAGGGTGGGCGAACAGTTCGGCCTGGAACAACCAAATTATCGGGTCGTTTGACCGTTTGTTTGGCCCGCCGAATGACCACAATGCACTGCACCACCGCAGAGTGCATTGAAAGCCCTGATTGGCTGAAACAGTGAAAGCTTCGCCCAATCAGGGCACAGAGCACTGTCAGAGCCATGATTGGATGCTGTCACGAGCACTGTATCCAATCATGGCTCATTGCTCTTAATCGCGCCCAACTCTATAAAAGTATTCTTTCCATAGAGGCCATTTGTAGTGTGATAGCGGCGTGTTGAGAGTTAGAACGTGGAGATTATACAGTGTGCTATAGTGTGCTATTCTGGTTCTTATATCAGTGTAGAATATCAGTTTAGTGTGCATCCAGGGATAGTTCAGTGTGAGTGTAGTGCGACCATTCATCTTTACAATAGTGTGAATGTAGGGATAGTTCAGTCGGTGTAAGTGTAGCGTGACCACCATTTATCTTTACATTAGTGTGAATGTAGGAATAGTTTAGTCAGTGAGGGTAGTGACTTGAGTGTTTAACACAGTATATTTTATTGCGTTACTGCAAATTTAACACCGTATATTTCAGTGCGTTACGTGCCATTTAACAAAGTACATTTCTGTCCGTTAGTGCATGCTTAACACAGTATATTTCAGTTTTGTTACTGCAAGTTTAACGCTGTACAGTTCAGTGAGTTACTGCAAGTTTAACGCTGTATATTTCAGTGTGTTACGTGCTGTTTAACGCCATATAGTTCTGTGCGTTACTGCAAGTTTAAAGCTGTATAGTTCTGTGCGTTACTGCAAATTTAACGATGTATATTTCATTACGTTACAGCAAGTTTAACGCAGTAGATTTTATTGCGATACTGCAAGTTTAACACTGTATATTTCATTTCATTACTGCAAGTTTAACACTGTATATTCCATTGCGTTACTGCAAGTTTAACACAACATAGTTCTGTGCGTTACTGCAAGTTTCATGCAGTATATTCAATTGCATTACTGCAAGTTTAACACCATATAGTTCTGTTTGTTACTGCAAGTTTAAAGCCATATAGTCCCGTGCGTTAGTGCAGGTTTAACGCTGTATATTTCATTTCCTTACTGAAAATTTAACGTCATATAGTTCTGTGCATTACTACACGTTTGATGCAGTATATTGCAGTATATTATAGTGTATCTGTGGAGTATGTCTGTGTAGTGAATTCTCAAATTAAAGTGCACCAAACACCACTTTCCATTGATTAAAGTGCATCCATGGACACATTTACACACCTTTATTACATTTTGTTATTAAGCACCCGCCCCCCCATCATATCTGGGAGGACAGCAAGGAGAGGCAGACGTTCCCATGGTACTGTAAGGGGGACAGCAGCATATGTGTCCACAGGCAAAGGTGGAAGTGGTCAGTCCTCAGGCAGGGCATCATTTCCTCTGTTTAGTGATGTTGCCCGTGCTGTCCAGCCACAGCATACAGAGGAGGTGGTGGATTGGCTTACTAAACCATCCTCATCCTCTGTCACCCAAGCAGAGACTAGTGTGCAGCCCCCTGCAGCTGCCAGAGCAACTAAACCTCCCTCCTTGTCCACAGCTATTCCTGCCATAGCCCCAGCATCAGGCATGGAGGAGTCAGCAGAGTTACTTGAACACAGCATCAGCCACTTGCCCCTTGACGATCCACATCCATTACTCAATTCAGATGTTGGTTCTGAGGTTGAGGAAGGCAGGAACATGAGTCTACAGAGAGGGAGAACACTGGTACACAATTCGGCATTCATGTTCCCCCAGCCGCAGCGTATTACCAAGTTGTCTTTAGTGATAATGAGGATGGAGGAGATGATGATGATGAGGTCACTGACTTGACTTGGGTACCAGATAGAGCAGAGGAGGAAAGTGAGGATGAGGCAACCAGGCAGCCATCATGGAAGAGTAGAGAGCAGTCAACCCTATTCCATTACATTGTGGAGCTGTTATCTCCCCGCCCACTTCCAACAGCTCAGCTGTCTGGGCCTTTCTTAGTACATGTGCAGACGATCACACTGTTGCTATTTGCAAACTTTGTCTCAAGCACATCAAGCATGGCAAAAACAGCAACCATTTGGGTACCTCATGCTTGACAAGGCATTTAACCTGCCACCACTCACCCCATTGGCAAGAGCACCTAAAAGCCACACAAAAGTTTAGCAGCACAGTGGTGTAGTGGTTAGCACTTTCACCTAACAGCAAAAGGGGTTGCTGGTTCGAATCCGGACCACGACACCATCTGCCTAGAGTTTGCATGTTCTCCCTGTGCCTGCGTGGGTTTCTTCCGGGTACTCCAGTTTTCACTCTAAAGACATGCTGGTAGGTTAATCAGATCCTGTTTAAAATTGGCCCTAGTATGTGTATAAATGTGTGTTAGGGACCTTAGGTTGCAAGCTCCTTGAGGGTAGGGACTGATGTGAATGTACAACGTATATGTAAAAGCGCTGCGTAAATTGATGGTGCTATATAAGTACCTATAATAATAAAAGTGGAACAAATCTGTGTCACCTCAGTCTGTCCCTGCTATACCTCATGACCTCTCAGCAGCCTCCACTGACAGGGATGATGGTATAGTGCAGGGTGTCTCCGGTCCTTCCAGCACACCACCAGCCAGCAAATTGCCCCATCTGCTACAGTGGGAAAAAAAAATACAGTCCCTGCCACCCACATGCCCAGCATCTAAATGCAAGCTTGTCAAAGCTGCTGGCTCTACAACTTCTGCCTTTCCACCTGGTGGATTCTGCCCCCCTTCCGTGAATTTGCAAAATGTGCTGTACCACAATGGCAGGTTCCCAGTCACTATATCTTTTCACGTAAGGCCATTCCAGCTCTCTACCATCACTTGGAATACAATGTTGGGGCATCATTGAGCAATGCAGTCAGCCGCAAAGTCCATGTTACTGCTGACACATGGTGCAGCAAGCATGGGCAGGAACGATTTTGTTCACAGCACACTGGGTAACTCTGCTTGCAACTAGGAAGGATGCAGGACAAGGCTCAGGGCTGCAGCTTGTTGTGCCCTCATGTCTCCATACAGCTGGTGATGATGCAAGATTTGTCAGCTGTGTCCCCTCCTCCTTCATGCCCTCCTCTGCTGCATTGTCCTTTGAACCCCTAAGCATTCAAAGGGCTATTCAATGAGTCAGGCTAAAAGGTGCCATGCAGTGCTTCTGCTGATGTGTCTAGGGGACAGGAACCACACTGGAGCAGAGACAGGCCCAGAGGTGGTTCACGCCATGCCAGCTGGAGCCAGACAGGGAAAGTTGACACAGGCGCCATGCCTGTCCTCAATTTGGTGATGCAGCATTTCCTAAATAGGTACCCAAGGTTGGAAGATCTACTAAAGCAGGCCAAAAGAGTCTGTAGCCATTTCAGGCGATCATACACAGCCAGTGCTTAGGGATGAGCCGAACACCCCCGGGTTCGGTTCGCACCAGAACCTTCGAACGGACCGAAGGCTTGCGCAAATTTTCGAACCCTATTCATTATAATGGACGCGAACGAAATCAAAATTGCTAATTACAACGGCCAATATGCATGTTAATGTCATAAAACAGGTTTTGGGACCCGGGCCCTGCCCCAGGGGACATATATCAATGCAAAAAGAACTTTTAAAAACTAAAGTTTTTTCGGGAGCAGTCATTTTAATGATGCATAAAGTGAAAAAAAAAAAGTGAAATTTTCCTTTAAATATGGTACCTGGGGGGTGTCTAAAGTATGCCTGTGAAGTGGCATGTGTTTCCCGTGTTTAGAACTGTCCCTGCACAAAATGACATTTGTAAAGGAAAAAAAGAAGCCATTTAAAACCACTTGCGGCTTTAATGTCATGTCTTGTCCTGGCCGCCATATGGCTGAAAATCCTTGAGAAAAATGGCATGGCTACCCCATCCCCCCACCCCCCCACCCCAGCCCCTTTGGGTCTTGTATGGATATTAAGGGGGACCCCGCACCCAAAATAAAACCCTATACCTACAACCCTATATACTCTGAACATCAGTATATAGGTGGTGCAAACAAGACACGGACTGTAGGTTTGTTCTTAAGTAGAATCTGAACAGGTACATTATGAAGTGTAGCTCCATCCCAAAAAAATCAATTTTTAAGCTTTTTGGAGAACATAGGGAGGGGTTATCACCCCTGTAACATTTGCTGTCTTTGCACATCTGTTCAGAACGTTTCACCTCACTTTCCGTCCCAATGACAAATGTTTTTGGAAAAGTGGGGTTTTAATTGAAACAAGGATTGGTGATAAAGCATCAGTAGAGAGGAGATACCCTTTTCCCAAATTAAATGTAACTGGATAGAATTTCCCTTCCTAGGGGTAGATTTCCTCTCACTTCCTGTTTTCTCTTTCCGTTTGCAAGTAGGAGTCGTTTGTAAGTTGGATGTTTGAAAGTAGGGGCCTGCCGTATATACTCTGCAGAAATTTGCCCTATTAGATGTTGGTGCAGTCATAACACTGTTAGCCCTCACAGTTACTCTTGGTGGGCACAGGAATGGGCCCTGCTGTGAGTTATTAGATCAAGATTTGTACTTGCATGCACCTGTTGAACCGGGCAGAAAAATTGGGCCTTTGGTGGTGGTGGTGGTGGTGGTGGTGGACGGTGTTGCCACAAGACTGTAAGCCCTCACAGTTACTCTTGGTGGGTGCAGGAATGGGCCCTGCTGTGAGTTATTAGATCAAGATTTGTAATTGCATGCACCTGTTGAACAGGGCAGAAAAATTGGGCCTTTGGTTGGTGGTGGTGGTGGACGGTGTTGCCACAAGACAGTAAGCCCTCACAGTTACTCTTGGTGGGCGCAGGAATGGGCCCTGCTGTGAGTTATTAGATCAAGATTTGTAATTGCATGCACCTGTTGAACCGGGCAGAAAAATTGGGCCTTTGGTGGTGGTGGTGGTGGTGGACGGTGTTGCCACAAGACTGTAAGCCCTCACAGTTACTCTTGGTGGGCGCAGGAATGGGCCCTGCTGTGAGTTATTAGATCAAGATTTGTAATTGCATGCACCTGTTGAACCGGGCAGAAAAATTGGGCCTTTGGTGGTGGTGGTGGTGGACGGTGTTGCCACAAGACTGTAAGCCCTCACAGTTACTCTTGGTGGGTGCAGGAATGGGCCCTGCTGTGAGTTATTAGATCAAGATTTGTAATTGCATGCACCTGTTGAACAGGGCAGAAAAATTGGGCCTTTTGGTGGTGGTGGTGGTGGACGGTGTTGCCACAAGACTGTAGGCCCTCACAGTTACTCTTGGTGGGCGCAGGAATGGGCCCTGCTGTGAACTATTAGATCAAGATTTGTAATTACACGCCCCTGTTAAACAGGGGCTGAAAAATTGTGCCTTAGGCATTGGTGCTGGTGCCACAACACTGCAACCCCTCACAGATACTGTACTCTGAGCACATCAATGAGACCTGTTGCAAAGCATTGCCTAAAAATTGTAATTACACGCCCCAACAGGGGCTGAAAAATTGTGCCTTAGGCACTGGTGCTGGTGCCACAACACTGCAACCCCTCACAGATACTGTACTTGGAGCACAGCAGTCACACCTGTTGCGAAGCATTTTTTAAAAAAAATTGTAATTACACGCCCCTGTTACAGGGGCTGAAAAATTGTGCCTTAGGCATTGGTGCTGGTGCCACAACACTGCAACCCCTCACAGATACTGTACTCTGAGCACAGCAATGAGACCTGTTGCAAAGCATTGCCTAAAAATTGTAATTAGACGCCCCAATAGGGGCTGAAAAATTGTGCCTTAGGCACTGGTGCTGGTGCCACAACACTGCAACCCCTCACAGATACTGTACTTGGAGCACAGCAGTCACACCTGTTGCGAAGCATTTTTTAAAAAAAATTGTAATTACACGCCCCTGTTATACAGGGGCTGAAAAATTGTGCCTTAGGCACTGGTGTGGTGGCATGGATCATTAAGGAGGAGGAAGAGGATAGTCAGTGAACATAACAGGACAGTCACTCAGCATCAGCATAGGCAGTCTTGAAGGGATGTGACATTATAAATTATTCAGTTATATCCGCTTCAGGTGCCTGGTAGCTGGTGGTGATCCAAGACTGATTCATTTTTATGAAGGTCAGTCGATCAACCGAGTCGGTGGACAGGCGCACCCTGTGATCAGTGACAAATCCTCCAGCAGCACTGAATGTGCATTCGGAAAGAACGCTGGATGCAGGACAGGCCAGTAGCTCAATTGCATACTGTGCAAGCTCTGGCCAGTGATCCATCCTCAGGACCCAGTAAGCCAGAGGATTTTCGGTGGGAAAGGTGTCCAAGTCTGACCTTGCCCCTAGGTATTCCTGCACCATGTATATCAGACGCTGGCGATGGTTGCTGGAACCGATCATACCTTGGGGCTGCGGACTAAAAAATTGTCTGAACGCATCGGTCAGACGTCCACCTTCCCCACCGCTCCTTCTGCTACTGACCGAAGCCTCAGCAACTCGTCGTCCAGGACCAGGAGTTTGTAACCTCCCAGTTTCTGGAAACGCGTTGCACAGACCTTTCTGCAAGGCGTCCCTGAGATGTCTCATCCTCTGCTCCCTCTGCGACGGCAAGATAAGGTCCCCAACCTTACCCTTGTACCGTGGATCAAGGAGAGTGGCCAGCCAGTAATGGTCCCTCTCCTTGATCCGAAGAACACGAGGATCCTTCCGCAGGCTTTGCAGGATCAGGGAGGCCATGCTACGTAGGTTAGCTGAGGCATTCGGTCCGGAGTCTTCTGGGTCACTGAGGATGACATGATCGCCAGCCACCTCCTCCCAGCCACGTACAAGTCCACTGGTTTGTTGGGACTGTACATCATCCCTAAAAGACTGCTGCTGCTGATGCTGAGTGCCAGGCTCCACCTCCATGCTCACACAATCCTCCTCCTCCTCCTCCTCCTCATCCTCTTCCTGTGTGATGGGTGGGACAGAAGGAACACTGTCTGGATAAAGGGGGCCTTGAGAGGCAAGGAAGTCCTCCTCTTCCTGCCTCTGTTCTGCCTCAAGTGCCCTGTCCATTATCCCACGCAGCGTATGCTACAACAGGTGGACAAGAGGTACAGTGTCACTGATGCATGCACTGTCACTGCTCACCATCCTCGTGGCCTCCTCAAATGGTGAGAGGACAGTGCATGCATCCCTGATCATGCTCCACTGGCGTGGGGAAAAAAAGCCAAGCTCCCCTGACCCTGTCCTGGTGCCGTAGTCGCAAAGGTACTCATTGATGGCCCTCTGCTGCGTGTGCAGTCGCTGCAGCATGGCCAACGTTGAGTTCCACCTGGTGGGCATGTCACATATTAGGCGGTTCTTGGGCAGGTTCAGCTCCTTTTGCAGCTCAGTCAGCCGAGCACTGGCATTATAAGATCAGCGGAAATGCACACAGACTTTCCTGGCCTGCCTCAGGACATCCTGTAAGCCTGGGTACCTGCCCAAGAACCGCTGCACCACCAGGTTGAGGACGTGAGCCATACAGGGCACATGGGTGAGCTGCCCCTGTCGCAGGGCGGAGAGGAGGTTGGTGCCATTGTCAGAAACCACCATTCCTGGCTTAAGCTGGCGTGGCGTCAACCACCTCTCGGCCTGCCCCTGCAGAGCTGCCAGAACCTCTGCCCCAGTGTGGCTCCTGTCCCCCAAACACACCAGCGCAAGCACGGCATGGCATCTTTTTGCCTGCGTACTCGTGTAGCCCTTTGTACGCCTACGGAGCACCGCTGGTTCCGAGGACAGAGCACTGGAGAAGGAAGAAGAAGAGGGGGGGTGGAGGAGAGAGGTGTGTCACAACCAGTAGTAGCATTTTGGAGGCGTGGTGGCGGAACAACCTCCAACACTACTGCACCTTGTCCTGCATCCCTCCCAGCTGCCAATAGAGTGACCCAATGTGCCGTGAAAGAAAGATAACGTCCCTGTCTATGCCTGCTGGACCATGAGTCAGCAGTAATATGCACCTTACCGCTGACCGCCCTGTCCAGCGAGGCATGGACATTGCCTTCCACATGCCGGTAGAGAGATGGAATCGCCTTCCGTGAGAAAAAGTGGCGTTTGGGAACCTGCCACTGAGGAACCGCACATTGAACAAACTCACGGAAGGGGGCCGAGTCTACCAACTGAAAAGGCAGCAGTTGAAGTGCTAGCAATTTAGCCAATCTAGCATTCAACCGCTGGGCATGTGGATGGCTGGGAGTATACTTCTTTTGACGGTCCAGCAGCTGGGGCAGGGAAATTTGCATGCTACAATCGGACGTCGGTGTACTGCAAGTACTTGGTTGTGACACACCTAATTCTACACCTTCAGTCCTCTCAGAGCAGCTTTCAGAGAAGACTGAAGATATAGTGGGGGTGGAGATCCCAGCTGATGAGGAGCAAGGAGAGGTCCGCTTTGTTCTTTGGTGTGGGTCTTTTATGTGTGCTTGCCAACGAGCTGCATGGCAGGTCGACATATGTCTGCTCATGCTTGTGGTGCCCAAGTGGCTGATGTTTTGGCCACGCGAGATACGCTTGAGACAAATATTGCAAATAGCAGTGTTGCGATCTGATGCACTCGTCTCAAAAAAGGCCCACACCAAAGAACTTTTGTGATAACGTGCAGAGGCAGCGCCCTGCACAGGCGGAGCTCTGCGGTGTGATACAGTTGCTGTGCTGGCCTCTAGCTGGCCTCCAGGGGGCATCCTGCCTCGTTGGACATGTGACGCCGCATCCTCCTCCTCCTCCTCCTCCTCTCTCCCTTCAGGCACCCACGTGGAGTCAGTGACCTCATCATCCCCTCCCTCTTCACCACTAGAGCAAACCTGGCAGTAAGCTGCAGCTGGTGGAACAGTACTGCCAGATTGCTGTCCTTCAGCATCCCCTCTCTCTGCGCGCACACTACTGCCTTCCTCAAGCTGGGTATCATCATCCGAGCCTTCGAATCGTTGGGCATCCTCCTGGAGCATGTACCCAACACTGTGCTCAAACAGTTCGGGGGACTCCTCAGGAGGACATGGTGGGTCTAGGGAAGGGGTGGCTGATGATGCCATTGAGTAGGCGTTGGCAGCTGCTCTGCCAGTACCCTGAGCCTGGGTGAGAGAGGATGAGGAGGATGAGGAGGGCTTGGTCATCCATTCTACCAAGCCTTCGGCATGATGCGGCTCAACATGTCCAGCTGCCGAAAACAAAGACAAGCGTGTCCCATGGCCACGTGCTGATGACGATGCACGACCACGTCCACGACCAGCACTGTTGTCTCTAGAAACAGAGCCTGCTTGCCCTGTGTTCTTGCCTCGGCACGGTCTGCCTCTCCTTGGCGGTCTTCCAGCCATTGTAGTCGGTAGTGTATATAGTATAAAAAATAGAGCTCCTATGTGTGCTCACAACACACTGTAGGTCCTATGGGTGCTGACACTAACACACTATAGGTACTATGTGTGCTGCTGTCAAGAAAATATAGGAGCTATGTGTGCTGCCACAAACACACTATAAGTCCTATGGGTGCTGCTGACACAAAGACACTATAGGTACTATATGTGTGCTGCTGACAAGAAAATATAGGAGCTCTGTGTGCTGCCACTAACACACTAGAAGTCCTATGGGTGCTGCTGACACAAAGACACTATAGGTACTATATGTGTGCTGCTGACAAGAAAATATAGGAGCTCTGTGTGCTGCCACTAACACACTAGAAGTCCTATGGGTGCTGCTGACACAAAGACACTATAGGTACTATGTGTGCTGCTGACAAGAAAATATAGGAGCTCTGTGTGCTGTCACTAACACACTAGAAGTCCTATGGGTGCTGCTGACACAAAGACACTATAGGTACTATATGTGTGCTGCTGACAAGAAAATATAGGAGCTCTGTGTGCTGCCACTAACACACTAGAAGTCCTATGGGTGCTGCTGACACAAAGACACTATAGGTACTATTGGTGTGCTGCTGACAAGAAAATATACAAGCTCTGTGTGCTGCCACTATCACACTAGAAGTCCTATGGGTGCTGCTGACACAAAGACACTATAGGTACTATATGTGTGCTGCTGACAAGAAAATATAGGAGCTCTGTGTGCTGCCACTAACACACTAGAAGTCCTATGGGTGCTGCTGACACAAAGACACTATAGGTACTATTGGTGTGCTGCTGACAAGAAAATATAGGAGCTCTGTGTGCTGCCACTAACACACTAGAAGTCCTATGGGTGCTGCTGACACAAAGACACTATAGGTACTATTGGTGTGCTGCTGACAAGAAAATATAGGAGCTCTGTGTGCTGCCACTAACACACTAGAAGTCCTATGGGTGCTGCTGACACAAAGACACTATAGGTACTATATGTGTGCTGCTGACAAGAAAATATAGGAGCTCTGTGTGCTGCCACTAACACACTAGAACACACTAGAAGTCCTATGGGTGCTGCTGACACAAAGACACTATAGGTACTATATGTGTGCTGCTGACAAGAAAAATATAGGAGCTCTGTGTGCTGCCACTAACACACTAGAAGTCCTATGGGTGCTGCTGACACAAAGACACTATAGGTACTATATGGATGGGACAGAAGGTTGGGACAGAAGTTGGGGTGCAATGCTGTGCTAACAGCACTGCGATTGGTGCTACTGCAATACTGTACTAACAGTACGCACACACCAGACTAATCCCCAGCAGCAGCTAATAACACACTAACTGTGCAATCAGCAGCAATGAATGATCACTAATGATGAATGACTCAGGTAGCAATGGTTTAGCAAAGAAATAGCGATCAAGCAAAGACAGAATCAGCAGACTGCTCTCTCCTAAAGCCGGAACACATGTGACCGGAGCCAATGGCGTGGCGGCCTTTTAAATGGTGGGGCTTTTAATTGGCTACAGGCGTCCTGCCTGTAGCCAATTATTGCTCTCCTAGTTTCCGGCGCTGTGATTGGCCAAGCATGCGGGGTCACAGTGCATGCTTGGCCAATCATCAGCCAGCAATGCACTGCGCCGGCCGCAATGCATTGCGGGGCCGCTCGCATCACACGAATGTGATGCGAACGGCCCAAATAGTTCTGGGCTCGCCGAGCGAGCGAACGCCCGGTGCTCGATTCGAACGTGGGTTCGAATCGAGCACTGGGTCATGAGAATAGACCACTGGCCAGAACTTGCCCAGTATGCTATTGAGCTGCTAGGCAGCCCTGCATCCAGCATGCTTTCCAAACAGGCATTCAGTGCTGCTGGAGGTTTTGTTACTGATCATAGAGCGCGTCTGTTCACAGACTCCGGGGACTGTCTGACTTTTATCAAAATGAATCAGTCCTGGATTACTAGCAGCTGTGAAGCCCCTGATGCCGATGTCGTAGATTAAGTGTTTTTGGGATGTGGAATCTCTGCAGTGTTGTGGGTGTTGATTTCATCTGGTAGAATGTTTTTGGTGTGGGTTTCATGGGCACAATTAACACCCAAAGACCAATTTTTCTGCACATGTTTGACAGGTGCATATCATTGCAATTTTTGACAGTAAGGCCAATTCTTGCTTTTATCAAGCGTACCTCTATATTGTTACAGTGGGAAGGCACCACTGAGCCCCAAAGATCTATTTTTCTGCACCCGTTACTCCAAAGTCTGCGGTAGAGACACCAGTATTTATCCAAAAAATCTCTAATCTTGTTCCCATTTTTTTACATTGTGGCCTCATCATACAGACTGGCTCCCCAAGCCATTGCTTATAAAATAATGAAAGTTTGCAGGGAAAAATGGCTTTATAAATGCAATTATTGCTGCAGCATTTTCTATACACAGTACAGATGTGCCACTTTACAGGTGGACTAAGGGGACCACCCAGAAACTATATTGAAAGGAATTTTTCATTTTTATGCTTTCACTTTAGGCATCAATAAATCACTGCTCATTTAAAAATACACAGAGGGTCACCCTGGGACTTTAAGTGATGGGACTTTAAGTGAGGTGGTCACAGTAGGCCAAAATATCAGCAGTAAATACCGTAAAAAATAAATAGAGTAAAACCATTTTTTCAAGAAGTAATGTACATACATGCATAGTGGTAGACAGTAGCATAGCCAATAAAATATTGCACATGATAAAAGTAACATTGGTACATCTTGTGAAACGCGTCGGGTTACTTTGATGCCTGTGTCTACTGTATGATATCTACATGTACCAATGTCTCTTTTATCATGTGCAATATTTTATTGGCTGTGCTACTGTCTACCACCATGCATGTATGTACATTACTTCTTGAATAAATGGTTTTACTGTATTTACCCTGTTATTTTGGCCAACTGTGACCACCTCACTTAAAGTCCCAGGGCCACTCTCTGTGTATTTGCTATGTATAGGGATGGAGGTGTATCACTGGCAAAACCAGACCTTTCCTCCTTTTTTGCTCATTTAAAAATAAAGTTTTTTACAAACTTTTTTTCATTGATACATGTCCCCCAGGGCAGTACCGAGACTCCCATAACCATTATATGCCCAATTGCTTGCATATAAGCATTCAAAATGGGCACTTTTGATTTTTCACGTTCAGGTCCCATAGACTTCAATGGGGTTCATTATTTGGTTCCAAACTTTTGCGATGTTCGTGAGTTCTGGCCTACACACCAGCTCTCGCAGTGTGATCATGGTACCCTATTAACTATTAACCGCTTAAGGACTGCCTCCTGCACATATACGTCGGCAGAATGGCACGGCTGGGCACATCAACGTACAGGTACGTTGTCCTTTAAGAGCCCAGCTGTGGGTCGCACTTGCGACCCAGTCCTGAGCTCTGTGACCGCGGGACCAGCAGACCCGATCGCCGCTGGTGTCCCGCGATCGGGTCACAGAGCTGAAGAACGGGGAGAGGTATGTGTAAACAAACCTCTCCCTGTGCTTCCTAGTGACACTGTCACTGATTGTCTGTTCCCTGTCATAAGGAAAGCCGATCAGTGACGTCACATGCCAAGCCACGCCCCCCCTACAGTAAGAAAACACACACAGGGCTCACTTAACCCATCCCCGCCCCCTAGTGGTTAACTCCTTCACTGCCAGTGTCATTTACACAGGAATCAATGCATTTAAATAGCACCGATTGCTGTATAAATGACAATGGTCCCAAAAATGTGTCAAAAATGTCCGATGTGTCTGCCATAATGTCGCAGTCACAATAAAAATCGCTGATCGCCACCATTACTAGTAAAAAAAAAAATATTACTAAAAATGCTATAAAACTAGCCCCTATTTTGTAAATGCTATAACTTTTGCGCAAACCAATCAATAATTGCTAATTGCAACTTTTTTTTATCAAAAATATGTATCGGCCTAAATTGAGGAAAAAAAAATTTTTTTATATATTTTTGGGGGATATTTATTATAGCAAAAAGTTAAAAATATTGAATTTTTTTCAAAATTGTCGCTCTATTTTTGTTTATAGCGCAAAAAATAAAAACCGCAGAGTTGATCAAATACCACCAAAAGAAAGCTCTATGTGTGGGAAAAAAAGGATGCCAATTTTGTTTAGGAGCCACGTCACACGACCGTGCAATTGTCAGTTAAAGCGATGCAGTGCCGAATCGCAAAAAGGGGACTGGTCCTTTGGTTGCAAATTGGTCCGGGGCTTAAGTGGTTAAAAGGCAGTTGATCCTGAAGTGATTGGGCAGCACTTGCAACTCATGAATTTTCTGATTCTTTTAATCTTTTCAGTAAAGATATTGCTACACTATGAAGGATTCTCTCTTCTGTTTTACATTTGAATTAATTGAGAGTGTTAGTGGTATCCAATATGATCGATGTTGTACTACCTGATGCTATCATTACCTTAACAAGCATATATTGACCTTCTTACTAAACAAAGAGGTCACGTCTATTCAGTGAGTATGGTCCCACAGGGGGATTGTATCTTCTAGGTGATAAAGGAGATACAGATTTCTTTCTCTAGCCCTGGCTGAAGCTTGTCTTTATTACATGGATTAGCATTGTTGGAGTTGGTTTATGTCCAATAGACTACATTGATTGTGGTGGATGTTTTGCATGCTATGCTATGCATTTTGTATGTGGGAAACCCTTTTTTAATAAAAAAATTTGTTAATTTTGGAAATTTAGTTTAAAAAAAAAAAAAAAAGAGTTCCTTGAATCCTCTGCCTCTCACCAACAAATATTTTCCTTTTTATCCCTCCCCTGTTGTTCTGCTTAATGCCAGGAGCAGAAGAGAATACCTTGTACTGCTGGATATGGAGGAGCATGTGACTCTCTCCATGTGACAGAGCTGGGTCAATTAATGCTGTAGCATAGACAGTCCATAGCCTAGTCTAAGTTACAACTCCAGAACCTCATGTCTAACATAAGACTTTCCTTTACTATGGGCAGCTAAATGGCACAACTTGGTAAGATTATGCTGCCGTGGAGGGCCAAGGTAAAATGTACCTGTTGCCTTGCCCTGCCTAGGCAAACATAAAGACCCTTTAGATTTCAATGAATTAATATCAGTCAAAATAAGCTTTGTGATAATAGGCTGATGAATTGGATGTCAAGCGCCTCCTCTGGTGCCATCTCAAAAATAATTTTCTTCCAACGTGATCAAACAACAAATGATTGAGTCTAGCAGACCTTCACCACCTGCAACCTTAATCTCCTGCTTACATAGCAAAGAATTCAAAGCGAGCAGGTAAAAATAACCCTTATCACAGAGACACTGACAGCTCATCTAATTCTGGGACAATAATAATAGATATTTAGAGTAGAACTGTCACATTTGTTTTAGCAAACCGCGCTTCAGCATCAGACTGAAGACTGCTGGGTTATGTAAGTAAAAATTCAATCTGCAAGTCGGTAATGATCCTGATCAGGTTATGGCCATCTTTTTCTTGTTTGTCTGTATGTAAATGGTCCGCTTGCTACAAGTCACTTAATTGCTACATACAAGCTCAATCACAAACGCCAATCTATACAATTCATGTTTTGCTAGATATTAATGGGGACACGTCCAATAGTCCCACGGCTAAGGTTTACTTGAATGATAATGCTGAATATGAATAATGTATATCAGATCTTGCTCTTTTGTGTTGCACCACTTCTAAGAATAATTGGGAAGGTTTGCTTACATTTGAAAAATGCCAAGTTCTAATGGGAATTCTGCTGTAGACATCTTATTTTTTTCATGATTCGATAAATATTTACCACCATAAAAGTCACTGCGGGAGGTTTGCCTCTATGTATTGCCATTGTTTTCTCTTTTCACGTACTGTATAAAATGACTTCTCTTCTAGTTTTATTATATTCAGTTATATTTGTTTGGAATTGTTTTAAAGGGGTTGCAGAAACTTTTGTACAGGTACATAACCTTAGAGGCTAAAGGCTCGAGCACACTATAAGAAAATCGGGTGAACATTTTCGTCCAAAGAATTTTTGTATAGCGTGTACACAACTTTTGACAGCCGATTCCAACATTTCGTCCGAAAATTCCCAAAGGAACAAACTCTAACATTTTACTCATACGGAAACAGAACGAACGATTTTCGTTTAATGTGTACCGTTTTCATACGATTTTCTTACAAAAAAAATCAGAAAAGAAAGACTGCTCATGATCAGAAACAGTAAACAACAAAAAAAAAGCCTTTGTCGTACGAGAATTTCCGTACGAATTTTCGTTCATCGGTTCACATTTGCTGTGAAACAACAAAGAAAATCGGACGATCGTTCGCCCCATTTTCTTATAGTGCGTACCTCACTTTAGTTAGCACCTCTCACATTATTACAGCACATGCAGGAAAGAAACATTTCATATACTTGTAGGCAGGGTAGGACTGAAGATGGACCTTTCCTCCATGTTTTCCCATTAACTTGCAGGGCACCAAGTCTAGGTCACATGAGAGGGCTACCCCCGGGGTGGGTTCTCATGGGCTACACTAGGCACTGGGGATAGGATAACTGCATTACACATGGGTTACCTTTACTCTGTGCCATTTCCATCAATGCTCTGGACCAGGCTTAGGCCGCCATTAGGGAATATGGGACCTTAAGGCGGGATTCCATTTAGAGATGAACGTACACTGTGTACTCTTGCACCATAACTAGGGATGGGCCCGGTGCTCGATGCGAACCCACGTTCGCATCGAGCACCGGGCGTTCGCTCGCTCGGCGAGCCCAGAACTATTTTGGCCGCTCGCATCACGTTCGTGTGATGCGAGCGGCCCCGCAATGCATTGCGGCCGGCGCGGCCGGCGCAGTGCATTGCTGGCTGATGATTGGCCAAGCATGCACTGTGACCCCGCATGCTTGGCCAATCACAGCCCCGGAAACTCGAAGAGCCATAATTGGCTACAGGCAGGACGCCTGTAGCCAATTACAGCTCAGGGGCTTTAGTACACGCCCCCCCTATAAAAGGCCGCCACGCCGTCTGCGCCGGTCACATGCTGTTCCGGCGCAGATAGAGCAGGATAGATCTGTGACACTCTGCTGGATTTAGTTAGTTAGAGAGATTTACTTAGAGAGATTGAGTTAGATAGATTCATTTACAAAGATTGATTTAGAAAGAGGGGCTTGTAGTGTGTTCGTGGCAGGCAGGCAGAGCTCCTATATTTTGTTCCCAGAAGCACCTATAGGACTTGTAGTGTGTTCGTGGCAGGCAGGCAGAGCTCCTATATTTTGTTCCCAGAAGCACCTATAGGACTTGTAGTGTGTTCCTGGCAGGCAGGCAGAGCTCCTATATTTTGTTCCCAGAAGCACCTATAGGACTTGTAGTGTGTTCGTGGCAGGCAGGCAGAGCTCCTATATTTTGTTCCCAGAAGCACCTATAGGACTTGTAGTGTGTTCCTGGCAGGCAGGCAGAGCTCCTATATTTTGTTCCCAGAAGCACCTATAGGACTTGTAGTGTGTTCGTGGCAGGCAGGCAGAGCTCCTATATTTTCTTCCCAGAAGCACCTATAGGACTTGTAGTGTGTTCCTGGCAGGCAGGCAGAGCTCCTATATTTTGTTCCCAGAAGCACCTATAGGACTTGTAGTGTGTTCGTGGCAGGCAGGCAGAGCTCCTATATTTTCTTCCCAGAAGCACCTATAGGACTTGTAGTGTGTTCCTGGCAGGCAGGCAGAGCTCCTATATTTTGTTCCCAGAAGCACCTATAGGACTTGTAGTGTGTTCGTGGCAGGCAGGCAGAGCTCCTATATTTTGTTCCCAGAAGCACCTATAGGACTTGAAGTGTGTTAGTCCCATCACACAGAGATCATATATTTTGTTCCCAGAAGCACCTATAGGACTTGAAGTGTGTTAGTCCCATCACACAGACCTATATTTTCTTCCCAGAAGCACCTATAGGACTTGAAGTGTGTTAGTCCCATCACACAGAGATCATATATTTTGATCCCAGAAGCACCTATAGGACTTGCAGTGTGTTAGTCCCATCACACAGAGATCATATATTTTGATCCCAGAAGCACCTATAGGACTTGAAGTGTGTTAGTCCCATCACACAGAGATCATATATTTTGTTCCCAGAAGCACCTATAGGACTTGAAGTGTGTTAGTCCAATCACACAGAGATCATATATTTTGTTCCCAGAAGCACCTATAGGACTTGAAGTGTGTTAGTCCCATCACACAGACCTATATTTTCTTCCCAGAAGCACCTATAGGACTTGAAGTGTGTTAGTCCAATCACACAGAGATCATATATTTTGTTCCCAGAAGCACCTATAGGACTTGAAGTGTGTTAGTCCCATCACACAGAGATCATATATTTTGTTCCCAGAAGCACCTATAGGACTTGAAGTGTGTTAGTCCCATCACACAGAGATCATATATTTTGTTCCCAGAAGCACCTATAGGACTTGAAGTGTGTTAGTCCCATCACACAGAGATCATATATTTTGTTCCCAGAAGCACCTATAGGACTTGAAGTGTGTTAGTCCAATCACACAGAGATCATATATTTTGTTCCCAGAAGCACCTATAGGACTTGAAGTGTGTTAGTCCCATCACACAGACCTATATTTTCTTCCCAGAAGCACCTATAGGACTTGAAGTGTGTTAGTCCAATCACACAGAGATCATATATTTTGTTCCCAGAAGCACCTATAGGACTTGAAGTGTGTTAGTCCCATCACACAGAGATCATATATTTTGTTCCCAGAAGCACCTATAGGACTTGAAGTGTGTTAGTCCCATCACACAGAGATCATATATTTTGTTCCCAGAAGCACCTATAGGACTTGAAGTGTGTTAGTCCCATCACACAGAGATCATATATTTTGTTCTCAGAAGCACCTATAGGACTTGAAGTGTGTTAGTCCAATCACACAGAGATCATATATTTTGTTCCCAGAAGCACCTATAGGACTTGAAGTGTGTTAGTCCCATCACACAGAGATCATATATTTTGTTCCCAGAAGCACCTATAGGACTTGAAGTGTGTTAGTCCCATCACACAGAGATCATATATTTTGTTCCCAGAAGCACCTATAGGACTTGAAGTGTGTTAGTCCCATCACACAGAGATCATATATTTTCTTCCCAGAAGCACCTATAGGACTTGAAGTGTGTTAGTCCCATCACACAGACCTATATTATCTTCCCAGAGGCACCTATAGGACTTGAAGTGTGTTTAGTCCCATCACACAGAGATCATATATTTTGTTCCCAGAAGCACCTATAGGACTTGAAGTGTGTTAGTCCCATCACACAGAGATCATATATTTTGATCCCAGAAGCACCTATAGGACTTGAAGTGTGTTAGTCCAATCACACAGAGATCATACATTTTGTTCCCAGAAGCACATATAGGACTTGAAGTGTGTTAGTCCCATCACACAGACCTATATTTTCTTCCCAGAGGCACCTATAGGACTTGAAGTGTGTTAGTCCCATCACACAGAGATCATATATTTTGTTCCCAGAAGCACCTATAGGACTTGAAGTGTGTTAGTCCAATCACACAGAGATCATATATTTTGTTCCCAGAAGCACCTATAGGACTTGAAGTGTGTTAGTCCCATCACACAGACCTATATTTTGTTCCCAGAAGCACCTATAGGACTTGAAGTGTGTTAGTCCCATCACACAGAGATCATATATTTTGTTCCCAGAAGCACCTATAGGACTTGAAGTGTGTTAGTCCCATCACACAGAGATCCTATATTTTGTTCCCAGAAGCACCTATAGGACTTGAAGTGTGTTAGTCCCATCACACAGACCTATATTTTCTTCCCAGAGGCACCTATAGGACTTGAAGTGTGTTAGTCCCATCACACAGAGATCATATATTTTGTTCCCAGAAGCACCTATAGGACTTGAAGTGTGTTAGTCCCATCACACAGAGATCATATATTTTGTTCCCAGAAGCACCTATAGGACTTGAAGCGTGTTAGTCCCATCACACAGAGATCCTATATTTTGTTCCCAGAAGCACCTATAGGACTTGAAGTGTGTTAGTCCCATCACACAGACCTATATTTTCTTCCCAGAAGCACCCATAGGACTTGAAGTGTGTTAGTCCCATCACACAGAGATCCTATTTTTGTTCCCAGAAGCACCTATAGGACTTGAAGTGTGTTAGTCCCATCACACAGAGATCCTATATTTTCTTCCCAGAAGCACCCATAGGACTTGAAGTGTGTTAGTCCCATCACACAGAGATCCTATATTTTGTTCCCAGAAGCACCTATAGGACTTGAAGTGTGTTAGTCCCATCACACAGACCTATATTTTCTTCCCAGAAGCACCTATAGGACTTCTAGTGTGTTAGTGGCATCACACAGAGCTCCTATATTTTCTTCTCAGCAGCACCCACAGGACTTCTAGTGTGTTAGTGGCATCACACAGAGCTCCTCTATTTTCTTTGCAGAAGCACCCACAGGACTTCTAGTGTGTTAGTGGCATCACACAGAGCTCCTCTATTTTCTTTGCAGAAGCACCCATAGGACTTCTAGTGTGTTAGTGGCATCACACAGAGCTCCTATATTTTCTTCTCAGCAGCACCCACAGGACTTCTAGTGTGTTAGTGGCATCACACAGAGCTCCTCTATTTTCTTTGCAGAAGCACCCACAGGACTTCTAGTGTGTTAGTGGCATCACACAGAGCTCCTCTATTTTCTTTGCAGAAGCACCCATAGGACTTCTAGTGTGTTAGTGGCATCACACAGAGCTCCTATATTTTCTTCTCAGCAGCACCCACAGGACTTCTAGTGTGTTAGTGGCATCACACAGAGCTCCTATATTTTCTTCTCAGCAGCACCCACAGGACTTCTAGTGTGTTAGTGGCATCACACAGAGCTCCTCTATTTTCTTTGCAGAAGCACCCACAGGACTTCTAGTGTGTTAGTGGCATCACACAGAGCTCCTCTATTTTCTTTGCAGAAGCACCCACAGGACTTCTAGTGTGTTAGTGGCATCACACAGAGCTCCTCTATTTTCTTTGCAGAAGCACCCATAGGACTTCTAGTGTGTTAGTGGCATCACACAGAGCTCCTATATTTTCTTCTCAGCAGCACCCACAGGACTTCTAGTGTGTTAGTGGCATCACACAGAGCTCCTCTATTTTCTTTGCAGAAGCACCCACAGGACTTCTAGTGTGTTAGTGGCATCACACAGAGCTCCTCTATTTTCTTTGCAGAAGCACCCATAGGACTTCTAGTGTGTTAGTGGCATCACACAGAGCTCCTATATTTTCTTCTCAGCAGCACCCACAGGACTTCTAGTGTGTTAGTGGCATCACACAGAGCTCCTCTATTTTCTTTGCAGAAGCACCCACAGGACTTCTAGTGTGTTAGTGGCATCACACAGAGCTCCTCTATTTTCTTTGCAGAAGCACCCACAGGACTTCTAGTGTGTTAGTGGCATCACACAGAGCTCCTCTATTTTCTTTGCAGAAGCACCCACAGGACTTCTAGTGTGTTAGTGGCATCACACAGAGCTCCTCTATTTTCTTTGCAGAAGCACCCATAGGACTTCTAGTGTGTTAGTGGCATCACACAGAGCTCCTATATTTTCTTCTCAGCAGCACCCACAGGACTTCTAGTGTGTTAGTGGCATCACACAGAGCTCCTATATTTTCTTTCAGCAGCACCCACAGGACTTCTAGTGTGTTAGTGGCATCACACAGAGCTCCTCTATTTTCTTTGCAGAAGCACCCACAGGACTTCTAGTGTGTTAGTGGCATCACACAGAGCTCCTCTATTTTCTTTGCAGAAGCACCCATAGGACTTCTAGTGTGTTAGTGGCATCACACAGAGCTCCTCTATTTTCTTTGCAGAAGCACCCATAGGACTTCTAGTGTGTTAGTGGCATCACACAGAGCTCCTATATTTTCTTCTCAGCAGCACCCACAGGACTTCTAGTGTGTTAGTGGCATCACACAGAGCTCCTATATTTTCTTCTCAGCAGCACCCACAGGACTTCTAGTGTGTTAGTGGCATCACACAGAGCTCCTCTATTTTCTTTGCAGAAGCACCCATAGGACTTCTAGTGTGTTAGTGGCATCACACAGAGCTCCTATATTTTCTTCTCAGCAACACCCACAGGACTTCTAGTGTGTTAGTGGCATCACACAGAGCTCCTATATATTCTTCTCAGCAGCACCCACAGGACTACCGACTACAATGGCTGGAAGACCGCCAAGGGGAGGCAGAGCGTGCAGAGCCAAGAACACAGGGCAGGCAGGCTCTGTTTCTAGTGGACGTGGCCGTGGACGTGGACGTGGTCGTGCATCGTCATCAGCACGTGGCCATGGGACACGCGCATCTTTGTTTTCGGCAGCTGGACATGTGGAGCCGCATCATGCTGAAGGCTTGGTAGAATGGATGACCAAGCCCTCCTCATCCTCCTCATCCTCTCTCACCCAGGCTCAGGGTACTGGCAGAGCATCATCAGCCACCCCTTCCCTAGACCCACCATGTCCTCCTGAGGAGTCCCCCGAACTCTTTGAGCACAGTGTTGGGTACATGCTCCAGGAGGATGCCCAACGATTCGAAGGCTCGGATGATGATACCCAGCTTGAGGAATCTGGCAGTACTGTTCCACCAGCTGCAGCTTACTGCCAGGTTTGCTCTAGTGGTGAAGAGGGAGGGGATGATGAGGTCACTGACTCCACGTGGGTGCCTGAAGGGAGAGAGGATGAGGAGGAGGACGAGGAGGAGGAGGATGCGGCGTCACATGTCCAACGAGGCAGGGTGCCCCCTGGAGGCCAGGTAGAGGCCAGCACAGCAACTGTACAACACCGCAGAGCTCCGCCTGTGCAGGGCGCTGCCTCTGCACGTTATCAGAAAAGTTCTTTGGTGTGGGCCTTTTTTGAGACGAGTGCAGCAGATCGCACCACTGCTATTTGCAATATTTGTCTCAAGCGTATCTCGCGTGGCCAAAACATCAGCCGCTTGGGCACCACAAGCATGACCAGACATATGGCGACCTGCCATGCAGCTCGTTGGCAGGCACACATAAAAGACCCACACCAAAGAACTAAGCGGACCTCTCCTTGCTCCTCCTCAGCTGGGATCTCCATCCCCACTACACCTTCAGTCCTCTCTGAAAGCTGCTCTGAGAGGACTGAAGGTGTAGAATTAGGTGTGTCACAACCAAGTACTTGCAGTACACCGACGTCCGATTGCAGCAGGCAAATTTCCCTGCCCCAGCTGCTGGACCGTAGAAAGAAGTACACTCCCAGCCATCCACATGCCCAGCGGTTGAATGCTAGCCTGGCTAAATTGCTAGCACTTCAACTGCTGCCTTTTCAGTTGGTAGACTCGGCCCCCTTCCGTGAGTTTGTTCAATGTGCGGTTCCTCAGTGGCAGGTTCCCAAACGCCACTTTTTCTCACGGAAGGCGATTCCGTCTCTCTACCGGCATGTGGAGGGCAATGTCCATGCCTCGCTGGACAGGGCGGTCAGCGGTAAGGTGCATATTACCGCTGACTCATGGTCCAGCAGGCATGGACAGGGACGGTACCTTTCTTTCACGGCCCATTGGGTCACTCTATTGGCAGCTGGGAGGGATGCAGGACAAGGTGCAGTAGTGTTGGAGGTTGTTCCGCCACCACGCCTCCAAAACGCTACTACTGCTACTGGTTGTGACACACCTCTCTCCTCCACCCCCTCCTCTTCTTCTTCCTCCAGTGCTCTGTCCTTGGAACCAGCGGTGCTCCGTAGGCGTACAAGGGGCTACGCAAGTACGCAGGCAAAAAGATGCCATGCCGTGCTTGCGCTGGTGTGTTTGGGGGACAGGAGCCACACTGGGCCAGAGGTTCTGGCAGCTCTGCAGGGGCAGGCCGAGAGGTGGTTGACGCCACGTCAGCTTAAGCCAGGAATGGTCGTTTCTGACAATGGCACCAACCTCCTCTCCGCCCTGCGACAGGGGCAGCTCACCCATGTGCCCTGCATGGCTCACGTCCTCAACCTGGTGGTGCAGCGGTTCTTGGGCAGGTTCCCAGGCTTACAGGATGGCCTGCCTGAGTCTGTGTGCATTTCCGCCGATCTTATAATGCCAGTGCTCGGCTGACTGAGCTGCAAAAGGAGCTGAACCTGCCCAAGAACCGCCTAATATGTGACATGCCCACCAGGTGGAACTCAACGTTGGCCATGCTGCAGCGACTGCACACGCAGAAGAGGGCCATCAATGAGTACCTTTGCGACTATGGCACCAGGACAGGGTCAGGGGAGCTTGGTTTTTTTTTTTCCCCACGTCAGTGGAGCATGATCAGGGATGCATGCACTGTCCTCTCACCATTTGAGGAGGCCACGAGGATGGTGAGCAGTGACAGTGCATGCATCAGTGACACTGTCCCTCTTGTCCACCTGTTGGAGCATACGCTGCGTGGGATAATGGACAGGGCACTTGAGGCAGAACAGAGGCAGGAAGAGGAGGACTTCCTTGCCTCTCAAGGCCCCCTTTATCCGGACAGTGTTCCTCCTGTCCCACCCATCACACAGGAAGAGGATGAGGAGGATGAGGAGGAGGAGGAGGAGGAGGAGGAGGAGGAGGATTGTGTGAGCATGGAGGTGGAGCCTGGCACTCAGCATCAGCAGCAGCAGTCTTTTAGGGATGATGTACAGTCCCAACAAACCAGTGGACTTGTACGTGGCTGGGAGGAGGTGGCTGGCGATCATGTCATCCTCAGTGACCCAGAAGACTCCGGACCGAATGCCTCAGCTAACCTACGCTGCATGGCCTCCCTGATCCTGCAAAGCCTGCGGAAGGATCCTCGTGTTCTTCGGATCAAGGAGAGGGACCATTACTGGCTGGCCACTCTCCTTGATCCGCGGTACAAGGGTAAGGTTGCGGACCTTATCTTGCCGTCGCAGAGGGAGCAGAGGATGAGACATCTCAGGGAGGCCTTGCAGAAAGGTCTGTGCAACGCGTTCCCAGAAACTGGGAGGCTACAAACTCCTGGTCCTGGGCGACGAGTTGCTGAGGCTTCGGTCAGTAGCAGAAGGAGCGGTGGGGAAGGTGGACGTCTGACCGATGCGTTCAGACAATTTTTTAGTCCGCAGCCCCAAGGTATGATCGGTTCCAGCAACCATCGCCAGCGTCTGATATACATGGTGCAGGAATACCTTGGGGCAAGGTCAGACTTGGACACCTTTCCCACCGAAAATCCTCTGGCTTACTGGGTCCTGAGGATGGATCACTGGCCAGAGCTTGCACAGTATGCAATTGAGCTACTGGCCTGTCCTGCCTCCAGCGTTCTTTCCGAACGCACATTCAGTGCTGCTGGAGGATTTGTCACCGATCATAGGGTGCGCCTGTCCACCGCCTCGGTTGATCGACTGACCTTCATCAAAATGAATCAGTCTTGGATCACCACCAGCTACCAGGCACCTGAGGCGGATATAACCGAATAATTTTTAATATCACATCCCTTCAAGACTGCCTATGCTGATGCTGAGTGACTGTCCTCTTATGTTCACTGACTATCCTCTTCCTCCTCCTCAATGATCCATGCCACCACACCAGTGCCTAAGGCACAATTTTTCAGCCCCTGTTTAACAGGGGCGTGTACATACAATTTTTATAAAAAAATGCTTCGCAACACGTGTGACTGCTGTGCTCCAAGTACAGTATCTGTGAGGGGTTGCAGTGTTGTGGCACCAGCACCAGTGCCTAAGGCACAATTTTTCAGCCCCTGTTTAACAGGGGCGGGTAATTACAATTTTTTAAAAAAATGCTTCGCAACACGTGTGACTGCTGTGCTCCAAGTACAGTATCTGTGAGGGGTTGCAGTGTTGTGGCACCAGCACCAGTGCCTAAGGCACAATTTTTCAGCCCCTGTTTAACAGGGGCGGGTAATTACAATTTTTTAAAAAAATGCTTCGCAACACGTGTGACTGCTGTGCTCCAAGTACAGTATCTGTGAGGGGTTGCAGTGTTGTGGCACCAGCACCAGTGCCTAAGGCACAATTTTTCAGCCCTTGTTTAACAGGGGCGGGTAATTACAATTTTTTAAAAAAATGCTTTGCAACACGTGTGACTGCTGTGCTCCAAGTACAGTATCTGTGAGGGGGTTGCAGTGTTGTGGCACCAGCACCAGTGCCTAAGGCACAATTTTTCAGCCCCTGTTTAACAGGGGCGGGTAATTACAAATCTTGATCTAATAGTTCACAGCAGGGCCCATTCCTGCGCCCACCAAGAGTAACTATGAGGGCCTACAGTCTTGTGGCAACACCGTCCACCACCACCGCCAAAGGCCCAATTTTTCTGCCCTGTTCATCAGGTGCTTGCAATTACAAATCTTGATCTAATAACTCACAGCAGGGCCCATTCTTGCGCCCACCAAGAGTAACTGTGAGAGCTTACAGTCTTGTGGCAACACCGTCCACCACCACCGCCAAAGGCCCAATTTTTCTGCCCTGTTCATCAGGTGCTTGCAATTACAAATCTTGATCTAATAACTCACAGCAGGGCCCATTCTTGCGCCCACCAAGAGTAACTGTGAGAGCTTACAGTCTTGTGGCAACACCGTCCACCACCACCGCCAAAGGCCCAATTTTTTCTGCCCTGTTCATCAGGTGCTTGCAATTACAAATCTTGATCTAATAACTCACAGTAGGGCCCATTCCTGCGCCCACCAAGAGTAACTGTGAGAGCTTACAGTCTTGTGGCAACACCGTCCACCACCACCACCACCCCCAATTTTTCTGCCCTGTTCAACAGGTGCATGCAATTACAAATCTTGATC
>CM053036.1:72213033-72242048 GCA_028564925.1 Lithobates sylvaticus | reverse complement strand
CAGGAACTTTCTCAGGATGACGGACCCCGATTTTCACCGTCTTTTGGCTTTGCTGACCCCCTTTATCAGCCGGCAGGATACCTGCATGAGACAAGCCATTACTCCGGAGCAGAGGCTTGTTGCCACGTTGAGGTACTTGGCGACAGGGAGAAGTCTTCAGGATTTGAAGTTCTCTTCAGGTATCTCTCCCCAGGCCCTGGGAATCATTATTCCAGAGACCTGTTCTGCCATCATTCAGGTCCTGCAGGAGGACTATATTAAGGTAACATTTCTACTTTACTATTCCCTTCTATGTATGCTCTGTTTGCTAATGACTTGTATTTTTGACCTCCTTCCCTAATTACCATGATTGCAATATGTTCTAATATGCTGTGCCCCTTTTCTCCTTCATGCATTTTTCCCTTCACTTACCTCACCAGCATGCTCTTCTGCCCCAATAGACACCTATGGCCTACTCACTTAAGCAATGTCTTTTGTCTGCTGCATAGTATTGTTTGCCCCAAAACACCCCCTAAAATATGCACAAATGTTTGCTGTGTGGTTTACTTCATGTAGAGCCCCCTTTTTTTGTTCTTTTGGTGGGGGGGGGGGGGGCAAAATCATTAGGAACCCCCACCCCCCAACTGCTCTGTCAGATGGTACCAATCCTTTATCTGCTGGCTTTCCCAAGGTCCATACACACTATATACCTACCTCTTTATAGTGCGCATCTTTAGGGATGAATTCAGCAAAGCATGTAGTGCAAGGGACTGCCTTCATACATTCCATTTCCTATTTTTTTGTCTTCTTTCCCTCCTATTAGCTTGCTTGGTAATTTAATAATGTCACACTGTGCCTGCCTTTTTTTGGGGGGGGGGGAAATGTTATTTGATCTTTCCTGTGGCCTGCCAATAGTGTTAAGTACAGAGGGTCTGGCCAAACTAGGCCACATTATTGAGCCATTTGCCAATCAATGAAGTGCAGAGGGTTACCTGTCCACCACCCCCCCCCCCCAAAACCATAGTTATTGCCAATGTCCCATCAGAAGTGGGGGGATTGATGGGGGGTGAGTAATCTGTGAAGGGGAGCCTCTACTTTTCTGTGTAAATACTTTCCAGCCTCCAATTTTATACAATGCTCTTGTTCCAAGATGTTGATTGTCTAATCTGCTTGCAATGTTTAGGTGCAAAGTGACTAATTTTTTTTTCTTGTTTCACTCCACAGTTCCCTTCCACGCCACAGGAATGGCAGACTGTGGCCTCCCACTTTGCCAGCCGTTGGGACTTTCCTAACTGCGGAGGGGCAATTGATGGGAAACACGTCCGCATCGTCCCACCGCCCAACTCGGGGTCCTACTATTATAATTATAAAGGGTTTAATAGTGTAGTGATGTTGGCGGTGGTGTCGGCAACATACGAGTTTATGTATGTGGACGTGGGGATGAACGGCCGGATATCGGATGGTGGGGCCATTACGCACACGGAGTTCTACTGGCGTCTCCAAAGTGGCAGTCTGTGCTTGCCACCTCCAGAGGAGAATGCCGAAGGACTCCCCTTCGTCTTTGTCGCAGATGAAGCGTTTGCGCTGACTCCCCATGTGATGAGGCCGTTCCCGATGAGGACCCTCACCCCGGACCAGAGGGTCTTCAACTACAGGCTGTCCAGAGCCAGAAGAGTGGTGGAGAACGCTTTTGGCATCCTGGCCAGCCGCTTCCGCCTGTTCCTGACGGCATTTAACTTGGCGGAATACAAACTGAACCACATAGTTCTTGCCTGTTGCATATTGCACAACTTCCTCAAAAGACATAACAGGAACTATGTGGTGCCCGTTGGCCCAGATGTGGAGGCCCTCCAAATGCGGACCTCACAGCCCTTCGAGTGGCACGTCCAGGCTTGCCCCCTCTCAATGCCCGCGTGGTCCGGGACCAATATATGGAATACTTTGTGGGTACGGGGGCCATTGCTCTGCCTGACGATGTGTGAGAGGCATTTTTTAATAAATCTGATATTTTAACCAACCTCTGATTTCTTGTCATTTCAGTCTTCTTTTTAGCTTATTTTACTTTGACATTTTTTCCCTTTGCCTTCGACAGTGGTAATGCACTTTCTGGGCAAAAGGAGGTAACAGTCTCTTCTTCCCAAAAAGATTATTCTCATGTGTGTTTGCTACCTAATCTTTGGTCTAGAGAAGGTTTGTCCTGCATAACTGACACCCAAAATACTCCTTTTCAGCACCAGGTGTGACATGTGTGTATTCTCCAAAATGCTGTGCTCCGTGTTTTCGTACAAAGCACTGTGGGTGTCATTTACATAAGTCAAATCCGCTATGCTCTACAAGTGCATTGAAAAAGTTCCCTGGGAAAGGAAATTGCAGTGCAAAGTGGATTTGCCTTTAGTAAATAACACCCATTGCCCCCATATCCTTTACATTTTACATACATAATGCATTGTTTTATTTAAATAAGGAAGCCACACATTTTGAAAAATAAAAAAGTTTACTTGGAAAACATTCACAAGTGCGTTTACAATCTTCACGCCAAAACTGACAACATCTTGGTTATTTACAACATTATTTACAAAGATTACGCAATTTGTAAAACCAGGCATGGAGCTAAGCAGAACCTATGAAGTAGGAAAGTTCAACTTTGTAAAGTGAAGACAAGATCAGACATGACTATATGTTCAAAGTGTGTTTGATCTTGCCTTCATCACATGGGGGGGGCACCCCCGCAAAGTGGAAATTTGGAACATGCACACAATTTGGTTCTGAAAATGGTCATTAGATGGTAAAACACATGCCTAGAAGCTTCAAAAGTGCCATTTTCCATCATGGGGATGAATGGACGTTTTTTGGGGGTGCAACCCCTTCACCACAACCACTTTCGTAGTTCGTAAAGTGTTTGCACCCCCAAAAAAACGTTGCCATTCATCCACCATGATGGGAGCTAGCACATGTGGACACAATGTGTGCATGTTCCAAATTTCACACAGTTTTTAAGTTGCAAATGTGTTCAGAAGCTGGCACAAATGTGTGTAAATTACTTGGTGCTTTTTCATATTTTTCCTAAAACATCAATGATGTTCTTCAATTTTTGTTGAACATCATTGATGTTTTGCTTTATGTAATCTAGATCTCGATTGCAGACCATTATCTCTCCGATGAGTACGTGGGCACTCTCTGTGGTAAAGTGCGATTTTTCTTCCACAACATCCACGTCACCTAAAAACCACAAACAAAAAAAATGGGGTGTTGGAAATGAGGCAGCCATACATGGATTAGCTTACCAGTAGCTGTGTTCTCCCACACTCACCTGTTGTGGTGACAATTTCTCCAAGTTCGATGATCTCTCCTTCCTCCTCCTCCTCTGCTTCTGCTCTTTCCCCTTTTTTGGTAGGTGTTGGTTTGGGGGTTTCCTCAGACGGCCCAAGTTTTCGCTCCCCTATGAGAATGTCCAAAAGGAAGATTTAGCAACACAAGCTATTGAGGGCAGAAATAGGAAATGACAAACATTGCTTGAAAGTGACGGACACTATTTTAGTTTGGCCAGTTACAAATGTCAACTACATGAATGAAGTCACTTTGTAAAGGTGCTAAACTGACTAGCTTTTTGGTAGAAGTTTGTGTGATGGAGACCCCCCTCTAGTATCCACTGGAGCACATGTGTGGAAAAGCATAATAAAAAGGGGGTTTGGGTGTCCCAGCACTAGTGCTCTAGAGTCCAGATGGGTAAACAGCTACTGAGTGACCTCTCCTTTACATTGAATAAATTGGCTTTACATTCTTGATGACATTTCTAGTGAGAACAAACTTCCTTTCCCCAAAAAAAAACAACAAACATCGTATTATAAGTGGCCGAACGATCGAGGTTGCGTACGATCGAATGCACACACGACCATGACAGTGGCAGAAAGATCGAGGCTGAGTACGATCGAATGCACAGACGAACCTGAAAGTGGCCATTTTGGAATGTACAACTTGGTAAAAATCAAAACACAATGGAGCAGTATGCAAGCAAGAAATCAAACACAAAACACAACTACTTACTTTTTTGAAGAATTCTCTTGATCTTTCTGTACTGATCGGCCTCCCTCAGTTTCAGGTCTGACCAGCGTTTCCTGAGTTGCTCCTTGGATCGTTGTACCCCAAAATTATTGTACAGCCTTCTCACAACTTTAGACATGATCTTGGCCTTGCGGACATTGGGGTTGAGGTAAGGCCCATACTTCCCATCATAGTCGCTCCTCTTTAATATGTCCACCATCTCCAACATTTCTCCAAATGACATATTGGAGGCCTTGAATTTCAGGTTCCGGGATCGGGACGTTTCTGCCTCCGGACTTTCCTCGTCCTCCTCCTCGTTGGTGGGATATTTGTGGCGCACCTGCTGTGTCCCCGCCATGTGCTCTCCCCACTACGCCGTAAAGAGAAGGGGTGGGGAATAGACGAGAAAGATCGTCAGGGGCGGGCGGAGTTTGAAGCATGCGCAGTGTATATAAAACGTCACACGCCTGTGTCGTAGCCACGATCTGGGAGACGAGGGGAGAGAAAACTCACACGAGACGATCGCTACAAACGAAGGTACAATTTAACGTTGGTACATAACTAGCCTAGACTGATTTGAACTTGAGGCTTCTTTATGGAGAAGATTAGGAGAGTTTAGCCTGACATAATTTTGAGGGTTTTGTGTGTTGTTGTGTCTTGCAGAGATTGATATGAAGGGATTCAACGACATGAGTTTTCTCCCCCTCTTCATTGCCAAATACAGGGATTTTCCCATATTGTGGCAGGGTATACACCCACATTACACCAACAAACCAAAGAGGCACGCAGCCCTGGAGGAACTTGTGGAATTTGTCAAGCCAAGGTTCCCCACGGCAACTGTTGATGATATTAGAAAGAAAATTGGCAGCCTGAGGAGTGCGTATATCAGGGAGAGGAAGAAGGTCGTGAAGTCTGAGGAAACTGCAACTTCAGCAGATGAGGTCTATGTCCCCAAGCTCTGGTACTATCAGAGTCTCCATTTTCTGAAGGACCAGGCTGATGTCACGGAGCCAACCTCAACTCCTCCTTCCACGCTTCCTTGCGCACAGCCCACCCCTGATGAGGCTTCCGAGGAGCAACCTGGGCCTTCCAGTCTGGAAGAGGTGGAGGAGCCCAGCTTGTTCCAGGTATAGTAGTTTTGCTACCATTTAGGGGAATAATGAATGATGTTCACTTAATTCAGGATCGCCAATTGCTTAGTTCCTAACGTGTTTGACATATCAACAGACAGTGGTGTGGGAGACATTTGGGGCCAGAATCTAAACTGCTGGGCTGAGAATTGTATGGTTTTCTATTTGTAAACATTTTGCACCAGTCACTAGATGAGAATTGTGTGTGTTTGATGAACAAATAACTGAAACTATGTCCCTTTTTCCTACACAGGAAGACCTCAGCCAGGAGGTGGCTGTGGAAGGTGGCAGTCAGGAGAAGGCAGGGGTTAGTGGCAGCCACCAGCTGGGTAGTGGCAGCCAAGAGGGGGCTAGGCCTCGGAGCCTGACTGACACCCAAACCCCTCCCCTCCGCCCTCCGTACAAAAGGGCGAGAAGGGGGGGTTATGCGGCACAGTCAGCGCTCCGGATGATAAGAGAGGCTTCAGACTCCCTACATGCCACACCCGCCGACGAGGAGACCTTTGGCTCGGTGGTTGTCACAAAAATGATGGGTATGGAGGTGAGGCAACGCAACATGTGTGAGGGGCTCATCCTCCATGTCCTAAATAAGGGTAGGGCTGGGGAGATGACCCCAGTCACACATGTTTGCCATAGCTACCATGCTCCACCTCCTCCTCCTCCTCCTCCTCCTTCTGCCACCCCACCAGCACGACAGCCACAGCGTGGAAGGAAGCGTGGAAGGAAGACCTGAGAGTGACGACCTGGAATCAGTCTGGTCTGAGAGAAGATGGAGCCTCTCGTAGTACCAGAGCCTGGGGACCTAGATGGCATCTGCTGCAGTTCCGGATACTTTGGACTTCACGACCAGATTGCACTCCCCTTAATATACGTACTCCTCAGGCCCCCAATTTTCTACGCTTGAACAATGATGGTTGCCGTGGGGGGCCAAGACTTTGCAAATTCCCCAAGTTTCACCATGGCTGCGTTCCTCTTTGGTTTGTTGGTGTGACCTAAATAAAGGTTTTTTTGATTTGAAATAATCATTGACTATTGTGTTTTACTTTGCTACAATGACAGTTTTTCTTTGAGTAAGCAGGTACATTTCACTAATCCTAAAGTAGAATTAACAAGGGGCACCAACAACAAACAAACTCCTAGTAAATGTAAGCAAGAAATACAAATGTAAATAATGTGTTTTTGGTAATTTGAGACACACAACCCCCCTCCAAAAAAAAAAAAAAAAAAAAAAACATTCAAATATGTATTCCCCCAAAAAAAAAAAAAAAGACAAATCATGGTAAAAAAATAACAAAGATTCTTTTCCGTTCAGAGTAAAAATAAACATGTAGTGTATAAATGGTGCAAAGTAATAAAGAAGTAAGTTTGTGAGAAGTGCGGGTGAATAGGAGCAGCTAAAAGATGTCATTCTTGTTGCATTGTAAAGAAAAAGAGAATGCGCTGCATTAAAGACATTTTAACATTGCAGCGTGACGAATGTGCTGTGTCGATTAGGAAAGGTAGTTTTACCTGACCGAGCGCTTCCGTCACAGAATTTCTTCTGAGCATGCGTAGCACTTTGTCCGTCGGACAAGCGTACACACGCTCGGATTTGGTGTGATCGGACCGGGTTGACGGCAAATCTTTCCAGCAGGAGATAAGACTTTGTCCGACGGACAAACCGACGAACACTGTCCGATGGTGCATACACACGGTCTGATTTTTCAACAACCTTGTCCGATCGGACCAAATTGATGAAAAAGTCCGACCGTGTGTATGGGGCTTAATATGTAAAAATGAACACTGGTTACAGCAAACAGTTTTTTTTCCTTATAAAAGGAAAGGGATAAAGGTTTTGCGTGAAGACATAAAAACTGATCATTTTAATCACCCCTGTCAGTGTTAAAGTGGGGTGCCCCTTAAAAAATTTTTTTTAAAAGTCAGCAGCTACAAATACTGCAGCTGCTGAATTTTAATAATCGGACACTTACCTGTCCCAGGTTCCAGCGATGCGGGGGAACAAAGCCCCCCCTAGTTCCACGCTCCGCTCGCGGCGGCGGCATTCTTACTGTGGGCACCCGGCTGTGGCTTCACAACTTGGGCACCCACTGCTCATGCATGAGCGGCGCCGCGCGCCGTGATATGCCGCGCAGTCATCTGGGATTTGTCACGTGTCCCTGATGACTGACTGCGGCGAAGGGAAGTGACGTCAGTGCCCGGGCACTGAAGGAGGCAGACTACGAGGGACCCCCTAGCAACAGGCATTTAGAGGTGAGTACATTTTTTTTTTATATTTTTTCCAATTATTTTTTTTTTATGAATTTTAAGCTATTTTGTTTTTTTTTGGTGGAAACACCACTTCAAGTGGTTTGTCTCATCCCTCTAAGCTGATACATTCTGCTGAAGAGCTTGTGCTTATGAAAAACAGACTTGCTGGCCAGATCACCAGAGGAAAGTAGAAGAATAAAAGCCTAAAAAAAGTAAAAAGGAATACAGCCATCCGATCTAAAAATTGGTAAACTGCAATAAAGGTTTTCTTTTGGGTTTAATACTGTTTAAATATATACTCTATATTATAAATGAGGTGAAGCTCTGATTTCCATCACCCAATCATGTGTAAGCAAAAATGCTGGATTTTTCTTTTTTTTTTTCTTTGCAACAATTGGGTATTCTTTGCCAAGCCCATTTTCACCACCTTCACTAAACTAAGGGAAATTTCCCTTGCAAAGTGTGAATTCTTTAGTAAATCACCCCTCCACCTCCCAGTGTAAGCTTTTTCCCTGCTAGGCGGATCATTATCTGCTTGTAGAGGTTAGCACACAATGAAACAGTTGCGAAGTTCCAAGGTGATCTATAAATACCTTTGGTTGCACACTGGCCATTATAATCATGGCAGGACGGTAAAATATTTAGACATTTTATAGCGAGGAGGATTACGAGGATATCATTTTGCTGATAACGAACACAGATACCTGTTCTCCTGTCTCTCCGCTCGGGGTTATCTGGCTTCTATGCCAGCGCGGCAAAGTCAAGCGATGTGCCCCAGGCATAGAAAGTAAAAAGCAAATCTATGTCATCGTGCAAACCAGTAACATAAGTTACCATGACAGCCTGAAAGCACTTAGATTATTAACAGCTGCACAACCCAAACTTCCTTCTCAGATCTTCTTTCACACTGCTACATTTATATTCCAAGTTCGTTTCCTTTTTTTACATTATACGCAGGGTTGGATGCACCTACATAAGAACTCGGCACCAGATAAAGGCCTTTAATTAGGCAAGGAAAAAAAAAAAACGTTATTTTACCGTTCTAAATTGATGCTTGATGTGTAGGCCACTCATGTCACAGTTTCCTTTTAATTTAAAGGATATATCCGTGTTTTCTTAGGTCCCCTCCCCTCGTGGTTTCATATTATAACAACATTAAGAAAATGTTATAATATGGGATTTTGTATGAGGCCAAGACATGAGCCGTCAAGTGCCTCCATCATTATTAATTTGACATAAGGAGAGAGTTTGGGATTTTGTGTGAAGCAGGCGGCTGAATTGAACAACATGAACAAAGAGTGACTGATGGGTATACAATGCTAGATAGCTTAATCGCATAGTGATATGGCATGTACATAGTAACAGAACATAAACCAATTGCATGATTATATGATTTCATTACATATAAATCACATAGTAAGAAGATAACATGGTAACATGGTAATCTCTTCCACTTGTCCTTCCCCTACACACTCAAAAAAAAGCCATCTGCTAAGGCTTTTCTTCTTTTTTTTTCTTAATATTTAATGTTGGTAATTTATTCAGGTAATATGTGCAATGGCATTACAGCCAATAGAGTTTACAGTTTTTTGTGTTTTTTATATTTTAAAGTTGCACTTCTGTTTGTCAAAAAGCTAAATTTTTGTTTATTTATGAAACTTGGTTTTATTATTTAACCACTTCAGCCCCAAAATGATTATATGATTTAATTACATATGAATCACATAGTAAGAAGATAACATAGTAACATGGTAATCTCTCTTCCACTCCCCCCCCCCCTTATTTGGCCAGTTACATCAATTCATTTTACATTATATATATATATATATATATATAAACATATTACATGTTTATAGATTGCTGCATCTGCTCCTGAAGATGGGAGGTTACCCATGAAACGTGTCAAGCTATATCATTACGTTTTTAATCCAAGAGTGATATCAAACAATATGTACTTTATCATGTTGGTTTTATTGGCCAATACCAAGTTGTCATGGACCTGTTACATTATGTGAACATAAATTTTAGAGTCTGGTGGTTTCCTATTTATCATGTTGTTAATGGCATGTACTTTCATGTAACCATGTTACTATGTTATCTTCTTACTATGTGATTCATATGTACCGTATATACTCGAGTATAAGCCGAGTTTTTTCAGCACATTTTTTCGTGCTGAAAGTGCCCCCCTCGGCTTATACTTGAGTCAAGCACTTTTCTGCAGCAGAGAATGACATTTTCCGACCCGACTTTGGGGCCCCGTATCTCGGGGCCACTTGGTGCTAGTGTGTGGCGTGCAAACACAGTTGCACTAACACTACAACATATCCAAATTTGGGGTTCCTAGCACCAAGTGGCTCCGAGATACAGGGCCCCAAAGTCGGTCAACTGTTTCCATCTGCAGCAATGTCATTTCGGGACCCTTTGGCTGCAGCTAGGGGGCATCTAGGAACCCTTAACTACCAAGTTTGAAGTTCAGGGGACCTATGGCTGCAAATTGGGCACAGTGAGACATGCAAATGGACACAGTGAGGCTGCAAATGGGCATTGTTGACCCTCTTTTCCACTTACAGTAGCTGCGCATTTCTCACCCTTATACTCGAGTCAATACATTTTCCCATTTTTTTGTGGTAAAATTAGGTGCCTCGGCTTATATTCGGGTCAGCTTGTACTCGAGTATATATGGTAATTAAATCATATAATCAAGCAATTGGTTCATGTTATGTTACTATGTACATGCCATATCGCTATGTGATTAGGCCATCTATCATTGTATGCCCACCAGTCACTCTTTGTTCATGTAGTCCAATTCGGCCGCCTGCATCACACAAAGTCCCAAACTCTCTCCTTATGTCTTATTAGAACATCTTTACTTGAAATGCAGCTTTCCAGCGATCTTCCCTATTTTCAGGAAAGGAATTGTGACCCTTGCTATTCAGCTGATATTTTTTGTAACCAGTGAAAAATTGCTTTTACAGAAGCTGAATATCCATTAGCAATCTTATGCATTTCTTTATTGCAGCCATTCTCAGTCATTTTTCAGTTGCAGCACCCTTTAACTACTTGCCTATTGGGCACTTTTACCCCCTTCCTGCCCAGGTCAATTTTCAGTGCTCAGTGCTGTCAAACTTTGAATGACATTTGTGCAGTCATGCAACACTGTACCCAAGCAAAATGTGTATATTTATTTTCACCCAAATAGAGCTTTCTTTTGCTGTTATTTAATCACAACTGTTTTTTTTTATTCTTTGCTAATAAAAGAATAAAGACCAAATATTTTGAAAAAAAAAAAAAAAAACTTTCATAGTTTGTTATAACATTTTGCAAACAGGTAGTTTATCTCTTTCACTGATGTGCGCTGATGAGGCTGAACTGATGACACTGAATTAAGCTCCCATCCCCTCTGTATTAGAACAATAGTTCACCTGTGTCTGTGTTATATCATAAATATGCTTTTCTGTACTGATAACACATCCTCTTCCTGCGATCAGTTGGATCAATTGCCTCCTCTCTCCTCTGCCCGGTTGACAGTTCCAGTGGGCGTGGCCGAGCACTGCCGCTGATGTTAGCCAGGGAGGAGAGGAGAGACTGAGCTGAGGAGTCACATTATCACATGAAGATGTGTTATCAGAACAGATAAGGGTATTTATGATATAACACAGGCACAGGAAAACGTATTATTGTTCTAATAAAGAGGGGATGGGAGCTTTAATGTTAAGTATGAGAGCAGCAGGAGCGGGGAGGGCACAGACACGGAGCAGTCAGAGGGGAGGGTGGAAGAGAGGACACCGGAGACAGAGAGCAGGGCTGCGGCTGACGGAGGCACGTATGCTGACATAGGTGTCAAGGCTCAGCAGCCCTGATATATATCGTGGTCAGACTACAGGGGGAGGGTCTAGCCAGGCAGGATCAGACAGGTATTACAGGTGATACAGGGGGCCAAATGACACAGCACATGCTTTAAGGGAACAGGATAATTTTTTTTTATTTGGGTTAAAAAACGCTTTAAACTGCTTTATTTTTGATGGTTAATTTCCCCTTTCGTGATTTAATTGGGTTTAGTTACTGTGCCTGTGGTATAGGATTACATCTGTCCCTGTGATATAAGATTATATTTTTTAGGAATAGTAAATGGATTTTTTATATTTTTTTAGTTTTTATTCAATTAGATGTTAAAATAAGTTGTAAAAAGATGGCCGTGATATGTAGTCATATAATATTATTATGTTTTGTGAATATCGGTTTATAACTGATCCAATCAGCATAGGTGTCCCCTTATATTTATGTGAAGTGACACTTGTGGATATCTGGTTTCTATCTCGTACTGTTTTCTATCGGCTGTGAAGCCAAAGCTTCCTCCCCCTATGTATGGAATTATGTTGCTGATTAGTTAGGTTGGTTGCCTAGAAATGGGCGGCTATATTAAAGCGGGTAGATTGTGTGGCTCCTCCTCTACTGAGGAGGTCCTGACTATTGGACGTAATGTATGTATAGGACAAGGAACCCTGTACATGACCTCATCCCGTGGCCATCTCTGCACCAAGTTGTCTCGCCAGTTATTGCCAAAGATGAGCGATATATATGGTTAGTACTGCCTATAGTGCTGTTTTCTGTAAGTGCAATATTTATCCTTCTATTAAATTCAGAGTTTTAAACAGAGAACACTGAGGCTGTGATTGGAGATCCATTCAGCATTCCATCCACTCATGTGAGTAGGAAGCAGTGAAGACTCAGAAGGAGTAGCTGTTTTTACTCCATCCCCGGAGAGGGAAAACTGCGTGGTGTGACCTACTGGTAAAGCAGGGGTCATGTCAGTGAGGTGAGAAGCCCTTCTGTATGGGTGGTGGATTCACTCTACGTAATGCATATCACAGTGGTTATTTCAATGGATTAAAGCTGGATATTACTTACCCTTTTTTCAAATATTTGCACATTTGGAAATTTATTGGACTATATTTTGTATATCTTTGGAGGCATTGTGCATGATATATAGAGAAGATCATTAAAAAATAAATACAAATTTGTATGCACAATCATTTTTAGTATGCACATTGGTTTTAGTTCTCATATTAAGGATGTTTCTGTACACTATTGATATAAGGTATTTATGTCGATTTCTTAGGAGAGTTTCGCCACACTATTTTGGGTAAATACTTTGATTAAATACTTTTGAATCACTTATAGGTGTTGGCTAGCAACTCATTCAGCACAGATTGTATTGGCATTTATTGTATTGGATTGCGCTGATTGATCACTTGTACACAACTGTAATCAGAATGGTCTGCAGGACACTACCATCACAGAGCACACCGCCCGCATCCAGCAGGGGGCACGCAGCGGGATGATCACCGGAATCCCAGAATTAGACGGCTGCGCTGTAGCTGTCATTAGGCTATAGCGCGTTCGGCAAGTGGTTAAAAGTATGCATAATCTCAACCCCCCCCCCTTTTTAAATGTAAAAAAGGAAAGGTTACTTATCAGAGTTTCCCCTTTACATCAGAGGCTTGCCATTATGTCAGAGGCCACTAATGTCAGAGATCCTCCCCATAATGTTCAGAGACCCCCATTCACATCAGAGTTACCCCTTTACATTAGACCCCCAAACACGAGAGCCCCTCATCACATCAGAGTTGCCACTAAACATTGAATGCCCCCTATATAGGAGTCTCCCCCATCACAAGGGAGTCCCCCCCCCCAGTGACAGAGCCCCCTCATCACACAGTACCACCATCAAAGAGCCCTTCAATGGCACAGTTCTCTCTTCACATCAGAGCCCTACCTTTAGACTAGAATAGCGCGGCAGAGGGTGGAAGGTGGAGGTACATATTTTCCTGAATGTTGGGGGTGCCTCTGCATGCCACCTGCCCTGGATTAGTCACGTTTTACTATATTGTGGGCGAGCCAGCTGCCATCTATACATCTATCTATAGAGCAACAGTTGAGAATGTCATTGGCTTTTATGATGCTGGTGGCTGGCCTGCCTGCACCATGGCAGCTTATGTCGCTGAACCAGGGCACTAAGTCCCAAGCTCACGGCACCCAGGAAAAATCCAGAAGGCACCTGGGTTGAAAAACACTGCTTTATTCCACAAACATAGACAGATAGTTCGACCCCAGTACAACCAGATTGCCCACATATGGATCAAAATTCAACCAGTTCCTGCTGAATACCATCCTATTGAGTGTCATAAAATGGCCAAAGAGATCCAGAGGGACTGAGAAATTTGTATATGGACATCAACCAAACCCATAACCTGTATAAATAGCATAAGAGAGTCCCTCTCATTAAATGCCACATGGTGTCAAAGTTGGTGTCCCGAATATCTGGAATTATTTCTACGTACTTCACTTTGAGGGGAAAAAAAAAAGATACAACTGTCTCCAAAGTTTCCTGAAAATATGAAACACAATTTCAGTTGTTACTTACAGTACCCAATCCAGCCTCATGTTTTATTCTCTTGGGAAATGAGGAGCCTGGCTTGTCACCAATTTCTCGTTTGTTTCACATTTTTACATGTCTATATTTTATTTTTATAAAGAGGACCCATATTTTTTGTCAAATAGCGATCTGACATGCTCTTCAAACACCCCCACACTGCAATTCCAAGTCACTGCCTGCAGACTTTGAATTTATGGATGTAGTTTGAGAAATTTCAGAGCATTTTTTCAGCATAATTGTAAAATCAGAGATCCTGTGCGTTATGGAAAGACGTTATTCATGTAACCCCAGCCATATCTAGCCGTGGAAAGATTGATGGGAAATATATGCACATGTAAATGCCTGTTTTGAAATCTGTGTCATCGATCATAGCAAACAAACCTGGTTTTTCCCCCTCTGCACAATATTTTGTCATTTTAATGTAAGCCGTTGGATACAAAAAAAAAAAAAACCCAGTGAATTAACATTGCAGATAAGCCCTATGAAAAATGTGTTTACTCTTACAGAGTGATGTCATCGACCATTTCACTGCATAAAGTAGTTCTGAAATATTGGCGGCTCGATGGATCATTAATTATACAAATCTGCAAACGCATCTTATAGCCGCAATAAAAGGATCTTTTCTGTGAAATTTGCATGCAAAATCTTTGCAGGCTTATTTAGTTTCCTAATTCCTGCAAAAAGGTACTTGAATAAGGCATGGCAATGACTTGCACCAATAACTATTTATTAAAGTGAACCTGTGCTTTGCACATGCAAAATCACCCCTTGCAGCAGTATATACTTGGCTTTATTTTCTTAGTTCGCAGCTCCACTTGGCTGCAGATGTGAGAAGAAAAAGCCGTGTTAAGCTCAAAGTCAGGCTATAAAGGTCTGAGGACTCCTTCACCACCCCCCATGTGACATTGCTGATTGATCGGGTATTCAATTGCCATTCATTAGTGATGCAGCTAATATAATTATCTCTTATTTGCTCCCTTTTGGGGAGCTCCCTTTAAATATACCACTGAAAGTGTATTGTTATTTAAGGCAAAATAATACCTGTTGCAGCTACCTGTCAACTCCGCTTCTGCTGCACTGAAATCTCTAGCAGGGTTATCAGCCCTACACAGTTCTGTGAACTATAGAATACCTTCCCTATATATGTTAGGGAGAGGAAGAGGGGGAGGTGATTTGTAGTCCAAATTAGGAGCGACCAGACTAAGGTGACAGTGCTGCTCCTCCTTGGACATAGTACAGTAAGTGATTGTCACCCTAAGACAGGATGCGTGTTAGGCCCCTTTCACACCAGCCGACCGATCGGGTCCACTTGTCCGATCAGATCAACCATTGTTCTCTATGGAGAGGCAGATGTCAGCAGACATGTGTCCGCTGACACCGACCGACATCCGATCCAATTAGGTCTGCTAAAAACAGACGGATGGTGATAGGTTCCCCATCTGTCTGGTGGATGGGATCAGATGAAAGTCGGATGGAAACGTCAGGTAGTCTGCTTCCATCCCACCGCCCCATAGAGAACAGCGGGCTATGCAGTGTGGACATGGACTTGTCATCCGCTTGCTCAGTGGGGATCAGCGGAAAGACTAGGTTGATCCACTTAATGGATTCTGCTCTGTCTGAAAAGGGCCTTACTGGTAGAATCACCAGCTAAAAATAAAAAAAACTAAGCTGAAATATATTAACACCAAAGCTTGCTGATCCAGCTAATATCCAATGACCTTAGAGGATCTGGAAGGATTTTCTCATCCCCGGTGGAGCAAATTCGACCATTTTTAAGGTTTTTGTTTTTGCCTGTCTCTGGCTCAACTGTGGGAATAGGGTCCTGTATATGAAAGTTTTTAATGTATTTAATTATTACATTTTTTCTACTGGTTGAACAAAATATTTTTTGACCTGACTATGTAACTATAATACATTACTGTTCCTGACTTTAGAGATGCTTTAAGATCAACAAGGGTGCATTCATTGAAAGTAAAAATCCTGTAAATATAGAACAGTGGAAGAATTTGAGAAAATCAGAGCAAGATGAAAAACCAACAACTTCTCTACTTAATGGGGGGGGGGGGGGGGGATGGGTAAAATGCTAAATTACTGTTAAATCCAGTAACATACCATGAAGGTGGAGGGTGAATGGCAGGAAATGCAAAGATAAGCAGCAGATGGATAAAAGTTGAATATTCATAGAAAACTGGTATCCAAATTCATTCTAGGTGACATCTGACGCTTTTTTTTTCAGTGGAAATGTAACAAATATTTGCTTTACGAAAACAAGAACATATCTGCATGACGACAAATCTGTTTGCAAGGGGTGTCTGCGTCAGCGAATAATGACGGCCAATGCATTTAGTAAATCAGCAAATGTATGGTGAATATTGAGTGACTCAATGTTTTATTTTTAGAAATTTTGAATGCAGAGTTTTTTTCCTCACTACATAGTAACATTTTAGCAGCTGTGTGCTATAAAAAAATATATAAAGTGCAGAAATTGCCTATTTTCAGCCTGCCATCATTTCTTAAAATGTCCCCCAATGTTCTATAAAGTTCAGGAAATTTTGTAGCTTCTGTGTAATAAGAAATACTAGCTTTTGCACACAGTAAACATTGATTCATCTGTAATCTCCCCCACCTACCCACCTCCCGTGATTAACAAAAAGCTGTAATTATGAATAGTGTGTCAGCTGTGAGGAACCTTCAGCTCATGGTCAAAATAGAATATTATTTTGGAGTTCTCCTTTAATATTTTTTTTTTTAAATGTTGCATCCAGTTCTGAGTATCAATGAATAGATAAATCAGAATCCATCAGCGAGTGTAACTACCTTCATAATGGGCATACACTATGCAGTGATACCGGGTGCAAACACAAGATGCTAGAAAAGAAGTTCTGTATATCATAATTTCCTTTAATAACACATCAAGCAGTGTAATTAGATGTAGGTATGTGTGGTCATGTATATCCTTTGTTCCACTAGATCATTTTTGGATAGGTGATTATATTTTCATTCTGTGTTGCCCCATTTGGTCTCTTTCTACCTAATAAGGGGCCAAAAAAACTAAACTTAAATATAATCAACAATGAGACAAGAACTTTGACTCTAGAAGATGTGGTTGGGAACTCCCTCTGGATTCCCTATAACTTAAAGGTTTTCTTCCTGGCTTCACTATTAACCAGCAAAGGATTTGGGGGACCTGCTCTGCATATCAACTAGCAATAATGGAGAAATGTATATACAGTATTTTGTCTGTAGGTTTTTGATCCTCCACCGAAAAAAACAAAAACCAAGAGGAGAGGTGGTAGAGCCCTTACGGTGTAGTAATTCCACATCTGTAATATTATAATGTAATATTGGATATTCTGAAGAATAAAAAGGATGTAGCTTACATTTGGTTAGGTTGCCAATAATTTATATCATTTATTTGCTTTCTAGTAGGGCTGTGGAAATTAAAGATTAATTCCTTGATTAATTGATTAATTTTTTTGATCGATCAAAATTCTGTTAATCGGTACTCGCCTCTCTGCCGGCTTCTGGGTCTTCAGGGAGATGGACTCCTCCCCCTTCCCCAAGTACCTCCGTCTGCTAACAAAGGGAAGGGGGGAGGAGTCCGGTGACGTTGAAGTTCTGATTGAACGTAATGCGTATGGGGGAGGAGCTACGCATTACGTCACACGCTGCTTCCCTACGGAACTAACACGATTGTCGGCTTTACATGCTGAGTTTTATCATCTTTATGTGAGTAGTTTGTGTTTGAACACAAAAATGTAATCTTATACTTAAGCGGTGAGCACTTAGATCTTTTTTTTCTACCCATGACCTGGCGTCCTTGCTGAGATCTAAGGAGATGGGAGTTTATGGCCCATGTTAACCCTTTCGATACCTGCTTGCATGACCACCTGTTTGCACAGGGGTCCATGCCATAAGGTGAGAGCGATTAGTTAGACTGGAGGTGGAGGGATTGTCATGCTACTGTGGAAAAAAAAAATTACTTACAGTCAGTGCTACAGTTTGAATTTAAAACGTATTTGTGTGAACTGTGAAGTTAAGTCATGGATTGTGGAAACTAACTAGTGTCGGGTGATTGTATATAGTGTATACCACATTTACCACTGACTAACGCAGAGTTGAAATGCAAGGAGATCAGCTAAAAGTAGTTGGATCTGTATGTGCGTTATAATTAATTGAAATTAGTCGATTAATCGATTAAAAAAAAATCGATTAATCGAACACAAACATTTTAATCAGTAACAGCCCTACTTTCTAGTGTTTAAATGTTGTCTAAAACAGCAAAGGTAAAAATGAATAAAAACTTGGCAAGCCCAACTTAATTACTACAGAAACATTCACAGATATCCCAGGAAGGGCGTGAGATGGCCATCGTTGTTGGAAAAGCACACATTTTGTGCACTGCAGTGGTGGCCTGTCCATTAAGGGCACACGGGCACCGCTCCCTCTATCACGCCACCTCCCTATATGCATTATGGATAGATTCATGCATAGCATAAATCTATCCATGGCTGCCGCCTCAAATTATGAAATGGGTTCTCGGGCTCAGTGAACACTTTTAGCAACAGCATTAACACAGCACTTGACAAGAGTCAAAACTACCCAATAAGTGTCCAACAATACTGCAACATGAATTCTAGGAGATCCTCAATCATCCAAAAAATAAGTATTAAAATGCCCAATGTTCTACTGTTTAACTTGCAGCTACTGAAAATGTAATTTAATCTTATAAAACACAGCTGTAATTTGATGACACCATCACTTCAACAAATTCACAAAAACATATTCTGCCCCAAGTCTTATTTTCAATTTCTTGTTTCCAAAAAATGAGAGCATCACATTTTGGTTCTGGAAAAGGTTTGAGCATTTGAAATGCAAATCTTTCATTCCACAAACATCGGACATAATTAGCGACTTAACAAGTATTAAATGTCTCCATGAATATTTCCACCGCATAAATTAAATGTACTGCATCGAGGAGGTCAATTTAGCCCCAAGGATCTTGGCTGATTATGCCAAGAAGCTTCAGCACCTAGAGGAATCCGCGAGGCTGTGTAACAAATGTCATCAGCAGTAACTATCAGACCCCCATGGCATCTCGGCTACAATTATACACACCAGAAAATATGACAAGCAGGATAAACCTCCAGCAAATTATGACAAATTAAACTGCAAAATTAAAACAGATTTTCTTGTGTAATGCTGGCAAAAGAGAAGCACAAAAAATGTGTCATTAAAAAAAGGTTAAACTAAATCAACGGCGAGTATAATAGATCCACCTATTAAGCAAAACTACAAGTACTAGTACTGACCAAATATTTACACATATTCAGGAGGTGCTTTCTTTGTTTTGTCCATTTTGTAATATATATTAGGGACGCTACGCACGCACGTTCTGCGCATGCGCGGTTTGATTCTACAGACCTGTACAGGTTTTTTTCTTGCAAAGAACATCTCTGTGTTTATTTGAACTGGAGAACTCTCTCCAAAGTTTTATGTATGCAGCTTTTCAGCTTTTTTATAAATAAAACGCCATAAGAGACACTCTACACTATAGGAGTTTTTATTCCTTCCTGCATATTACTTCCTTCCTGCAATTCCAAGTTACTGCTAACAAAGCAAACAGAATATTGGCTTGTATTAAAAGGGGGATCAACTCCAGGGATAAACTGATACTTCTCACACTCTACAAGACTCTGGTCCAGCCGCACCTGGAGTATGCTGTCCAGTTCTGGGTACCAGTCCTCATGAAGGATGTACTGGAAATGGAGCATGCCTAGTTTTTTGTATATATTTCTTACCTTTTAGATTTTTCTGAAGAGGAGTCTGCAAGTTTTTGTTGAACAATGTTAGAGTAAACCTGTCTCAAGTCTGTCCTAAAATACAATGCAAGAAGCCCAGCCACTACATTTTTAAGGCTCGTTAGGACAGACAGTATTCACGTCTAGTTACAAATGAGAATTAATATCTGCCTGCACAGTACAGACAGGGTTAATTATGGCAAACACAGCTGCCCAGTCCCTTTATAAAAAAGAGAACTACCTAGAATTTATCCTAAAAAGGTAAGCTGCAGCTTTTAAATACATTTTTTTAAGCTATACTATGTGAATAAGGACATGTAACAAATATAACGTAGGTTTATCCTAATTTGGCTAACAAAGTAGAAATACACTTCAGCAGTCAGCACCAGGCTTGTAAATCAATAGCGAGGGGAAGCTGCAGGCCAGTTCCTATTCAAACAGCTACTCTCCTCCCCCAGAACTACACCTCCCAGGCATACTTTTCCTACACATAGTGGGTAAGCAAGCTCTTAAAAGTTAAGGCACCAGAATTATGTTGGTTTGACAGAAGTCAATGTATGAAAGTGCAGGAAAAGAGAGATGTAAAGGCTGAGTTCTGTAGTCCAGCAGGCAGGGCTGAAAATGCTGGTTGGGATTTCAGTGCAGCAAAATGTCGTAAGATTAAAGTGGAACTTCACTCTCTCAATCAACATGAACTATTTCAATCCTTATGCTACCAACATTAGTAAATAGATAGAAAAGTAGTATATCATATTTGCTTGTTTTCATTTTTTTTAAATTACTTCTTGGTTTCCATGCCTGGGCTAATGATATCATACAGTCCAGATATCTTCAGTAGGGTCTTTCTCAGCTAGGCACACCCTCTCCTGCTTGCGTGCCTGATTTAAGGGAAGGTAGATTTCAGGAAGTACTGTAAAGCCTGGTATACACTAGCAATTTTTTCCATCCAACCCAGCAAGCTGAACAAAAAAACAACTGAAGAGCTCGAGAGGGGCCGCTGTGCTAACAATCCTATGTTAGTACAGCGATCTCCCCGCTGAGCTATTGTGTTCAGACAGGGGGGGCTGTCCCCCACCAGAACACATTGACTGGGAGCGCTGATTGGGTGGCGATCGGCAGACCTTTTTTAATCATACCCCTTCTACAGAAGCCAGCCATTCAGGCAGCTTCTGTTGAACTGGCTGCTGTACACAGAGGCCGAATGTCATCCAGTTTCTATTGAACCGCATAAGGCCACTCAATATTCAGCCCGCGTTTACGGCCCTTAAGTGCTACATGGATCATCTGCCCTTACGCAAGATGGCTACAGCCAGAAATGCTAAGGAGTGTTTTTCAAAATGATTTCTCTACAAATTAAAGCATGAAAACATGGATGGATGAGTGAGTCTGCTTTGAATAATAAAAATGAAATAAAATCGCATTTTTGGTTTGTGGCGCTCAGATGAAGTGTAGTTCCACTTTAAATAGAAAGTTAAGAAATCACTGGATCTTTGTAAAACAAACTGGTATTTTGAACTTTCAGCTTTTTAAAGCGTTAAAACAGGAATCTTCAGAAATGTATTAAATATATATTCATTTAGCGCTGACAAATACTTGCAATGCTGCCAAGCCCACAAAGTCTCAAATACCAACATGATGATCTGACAAATGCCAAAGATGCTAGAAGCCAAAGATGCCATGCAACAACGGCTCCAATGGCAATATTAGCATGGGTATAGGGAGACAAATTAAAATCCTTAATGAAGGCAGACTTTATATCAACACTCGCCTCTAGCTGCCTTAAAAGATCTTTTTTCCTTTTACCTGCACACTTTAGAAATTCACCAACACATTGAAAAGCCTATTACTCAAAAGTGCCCAATAAATAAAACAGCTAAGAATACTCCACACCGACAAACAACTTAAAGAGAACAAAGAGCCGCACAACTCTCCAAAAGTGTTGCTAATTAGGCTTCCCAACAGTTCCTCCTAGACCTTTGTCATTTTTAAAAATAAACCGACATAATAAATGTTGTCAGATTATAGTAATTTTGGAGGAACGGCAAATAATAGAGATGTCAATTCCACCACATAAAGATCAGTCAGGTTTTCAAACTAATACTTTGTAATTGCAGTCGATGCATATAAGTGCAGACTATTATACCTTCTTGCAAAGTACCAAACTTACGTGTAAGAAGGAAAAAACTGAATAACAGAACAAATTGTCAGTGAAATAAAAGATTTTTAAAAGCAAACTAGATTAAAATGTAAATCCACATTTTAAGTAAAGGAGATTATGAGCAGCTCTTCTTCATTACAGCACAGGTACCAATGGTGGCACTTGCATCAAATACTTACCATCATTTTCCTTTCCTGGCACCAATCTATGGAAGCATACTACCACAAGTATGCTGCCAGGTCGGTCTCAGGAAATAGCTTTACCATGTTGGCTGTGGAAAGCCTTGTAGGGGGCATGTTGATTTAACCAGTGGATTGGATTTAGGTGCTTTTTTTTCCAGTTCCAGGACAATTTTTGGATAGGACAATATCTATTCTTTAAAAAAGAGGGGTTCATTCATCACAGGCTAATAGGCTGTTCACCTTGCAAGGGAATTTGCACTTTGAAAGAAAATGTATTATTAGCTTGGAGAACGAAGTGATGATCTGCTGACCACTATCATCCAAACATGTGCAAGCAAAATCATGTTTTTTTTCCCCTTGCAAGTAGTCGAGTAAGGATGGTCCCGATATTTGAGTTGAAACGTAAGTTCGACTTGAACATCGGGTGTTTGTTTGTTCGTAGAACAAACGAATATTGGGGCGCTCGCGGCAAGTTTTCCTGCAGAGGAGTGCCCCATAATGCACTGCAAGATCACAGTGCATTGACGACTGCTGATTGGCTAATGCATGCACCTGACCTGCATGCCTTAGCCAATCACAGCGCGATGTGCTGTGAGAGCCATGATTGGCCAAAGGCAAGGAAAGGGAGGGGACAAGCGAGCAGTTCCCCTCCTGAACCATACCAGGCCACTTGCCCTCAACATGTCCCCATGTGGAAAACAAAAATGTCCCTTTAAGAGCTATAGGCGGAAGTGACGTTTCTGCCCTGCAATGGTATGGGGCCGAGTGGGGGTCATCTTCCCCTCACTCGGCAGCCAGCCAAGCAGGGGAACGGATCCGATTGCCTCCGCCGCTGCCGGCACCGAAGCGCGGCGGGAGGGGGCCCCTTTCCTGCCACAGATAAAAGTGATCTCACGCCGAGCCCCCGCTGAGACCACTTTTATATATAATAAGTGGATACCAGGTTTATCGCAGCTAGCTGCTGCCATAACAATGATATTCCACTTCAAAGAGCTGCGGTCTGCAAGTCCACTTCGCATCCGCAGGCCGTCATATGACGGCCTCTACTTTCCGGGGTATATCTGAATGATGCCTGTAGCTACAGACATCATTCAGATATTGCCGTTTTCAGCCGGCGATTCCCTGCACCATAAGAATGATCATAGCGGCTGTTCCGCCGCTTGATCGTTCTTATGGGCGGCGGGAGGGGACCCCCCCCCCTTCGGTGCTTCTACCGACTCACCGCTTCCATCGGTGAGTCGGACACAGGATCCGCCGGCCCCCGGATGATGACCATAGAGATTTCCGGCAGACCAGATGGTCGCCGGAGTCTCTATGATCGTTCGGAGGCCGGGTGCGATGTTATGACGTCACGCCCGGCCTCTGCTTTTAAAAAACGGCGCCGCCTCCGCTGGAAAGCGGTGATCGTTTTTTTTTTTTTTTTTTCATTTTAGGCTTCCCAGCCTAGAGGTGAGATGTGGGGTCTTATTGACCCCATATCTCACTGTAAATAGGTCCGATCATGTAATATTCCTATTACAAGGGATGTTTACATTCCTTGTAATAGGAATAAAAGTAATCAATTTTTTTTTTTTTAAACTGTCAAACTCAAAAAATAAAAGTCAAATTAACAATAATAATAAAAAAAAATTTTTTTTTTTAAAGCGCCCCTGTGAGCTCGTACGCAGAAGTGAACGCATACGTAAGCCCCGCCCACATATGAAAACGGTGTTCAAACCACACATGTGAGGTATCGCCGCGAACGTTAGAGTGAGAGCAATAATTCTAGCCCTAGACCTCCTCTGTAACTCAAAACATGTAACCAGTAAAAAATTTTAAAGCGTCGCCTATGGGGATTTTTAAATACCAAAGTTTGGCGCCATTCCACGAGCGCGTGCAATTTTGAAGCGTGACATGTTGGGTATCTGTTTACTCGGCGTATCTTCATCTTTCACATTATGCAAAAAAAAATTGGGCTAACTTTACTGTTTTGTTTTTTTTAAGCATGAAATTGTTTTTTTTCTGAAAAAAACGAGTTTGAAAAATTGCTGCGCAAATACTGTGCGAGATAAAAAGTTGCAATGACCGTCATTGTATTCTCTAGGGTCTTTGCTAAAAAAACATATATAATGTTTGGGGGTTCTATGTAATTTCCGAGCAAAAAAATTATGAATTTTACATGTAGGAGAGAAATGTCAGAATTGGCCTGGATGCGAAGTGGTTAATAAAGGAATTGTCAAAAACTGTCTCTTGTGGTTTTTACTTTTTGGCACTTATGGTGAATGAGTTGTTAAATGGGGCTTTCAGATTCCGATAAGCCCCCCGCCCACAGACCCAACAACCACCGGCCAGGGTTGTTGGGAAGAGGCCCCTGTCCCCGTCCCCATCAACATGGGAACAAGGTGCTTTGGGGAGGGGGTAGGCCCCAAAGCACCCACCCCCCATGTTGAGGGCATGTGGCCTGGTATGGTTCCCCCCCTATCCTAACCTCCAGGCTGCATGCTCAAATAAAGGTCCGGTATGGATTTTTTTTCATAAACTTTTCATCTATATTGCCTGGAGCTGTCAATAAATTACAGCCGCAAGCAAGTTTGAATGACATTTTTTCCTATAGAAATGTCATTATTGCTGTGGCACTATTCTACACATCGCACAGATGCGCCACTTTACTGGCAAACTAAGAGGACCCCCAGGCACGATATTTAAAGGAATATTTCATTTTTAATGTTTCACTTTAAGCATCATTAAAACCACTGCTCCTGAAAAAACGATTGTTTTAAAAATGTTTTTTTGCATTGATACATGTCCCCCAGGGCATTACCCGGGTCCCCATACACTTTTTATTGCAATAACTTGCATATATGCCTTTAAAATTAGAACTTTTGATTTTTCATGTTCGCGTCCCATAGACTTAATAGGGTTTGCATGTTGGATAGAACTTTTTGTCTGTTTGAAGTGTTCTAGTGCGATCCGAACCGGGGGGGGGGGGGGGGGGGGGCATTGTGTTCGGCCCATCCCTATAATTAAGTATTCTTTAAAAAGTGAATTTTCACCACATTTACTAAGCTAATAGAAAAGTCTCTTGCAAAGTGAACAGCCTATTTGCCTTTAGTAAATCAATCCCTGAGCCTTCTTTATCATAGAATGAAAATAAAAGGGATGCAAAGGGTAACTTTAACAGTACAAGTAGTACAGTATTTGGATAATTGACACTGGTACACCAATAACCAACGTTTGGGAAACCCTTCACTGAGCATTTCATACCATTAAACATGTAAATTTAGCAAGTAATCCTATAAAATAATCACCCTGTATGGGTTGCATTATATAATCTTTAGCTTATTATTGTAATCTTAAAAGTAGTTTTCAAACTTTTTAAATCTTCAGCTTACATTAACCGCTTCCCGACCGCCTCACGCAGATATACTGCGGCAGAATGGCACGGGCAGGCAAAATCACGTACCTGTACGTGGCCCTTTAATTGCCTGCCCGTGGGTCACGCGCGCGCCGCCAGCGGCGCACTCGCGACCCGGTCAGGAGCTCCGTGACCCTGGCCGCGGACCAGCGGACCCGATCGCCGCTGGTGTCCCGCGATCGGGTCACAGAGCTGAAGAACGGGGAGAGGTCTGTGTAAACAAACCTCTCCCCGCGCTTCCTACTCTGCCTGTCATTGATCGGCTGTTCCCGGTCATCGGGAAAGCTGATCAATGACGTCAGATGTCAGCCCCGCCCCCTAATGTAAAAAAACACACACACGTCACAGACCATAACCCCCCCCCCTTGTGGTTAACTCTTTCACTACCACTGTCATTTATACAGGAATCAATGCATTTAAATAGCATTGATTGCTGTATAAATGACAATGGTCCCAAAAATGTGTCAAAAATGTCCGATGTGTCCGCCATAATGTCACAGTCACAATAAAAATCGCTGATCGCCGCCATTACTAGTAAAAAAAAAAATATTAATAAAAATGCTATAAAACTATCCCCTATTTTGTAAACGCTATAACTTTTGCGCAAACCAATCAATAATCGCTAATTATTTTACCAAAAATATGTAGAAGAATACGTATCGGCCTAAACTGAGGAAAAAAAAAAAAATTTTTTTTATATATTTTTTGGGGATATTTATTATAGCAAAAAGCAAAAAATATTGCATTATTTTCAAAATTGTCGCTCTATTTTTGTTTATAGCGCAAAAAAATTAAAAACGCAGGGGCGATCAAATACCACCAAAAGAAAGCTCTATTTGTGGGAAAAAAAGGACGCCAATTTTGTTTGGGAGCCACGTCGCACAACCGCGCAATTGTCAGTTAAAGCGACGCAGTGCCGAATCGCAAAAAGGGGCCTGGTCCTTTGGCTGCCAATTGGTCCGGGGTTAAAGTCCACCTTCTCTTTATATATTGTCTTAAAATAAGAAAATAAACTCCTTGTTTTGGAGACTCCCATTTTATGATGATTCCAATGTGCTAGCTCACTGGTTTAGTGCATTGCTTTGGCCCACCACACCATAACTGGTCTGGTTATACTTTCCAGTAGGGACCCCCCCATTCGGCTCGCACCAGAACCCGCGAACGGACCTAAAGTCTGTGCGAGCTTTAGAACGCTATTAGTTATAATGGATGCGAACGTTCGAAATTAAAAGTGCTAATTTTAAAGGCTAATATGCATGTTAATGTCATAAAAAGTGTTTGGGGACATGTATCAATGCAAAAAGAAGTTTTAAAAACTGACGTTTTTTCAGGAGCAGTGATTTTAATAATGCTTAAATTGAAACAATAAAAGTGTAATATTCCTTTAAATTTCGTACCTGGGGGGTGTCTATAGTATGCCTGTGAAGGGGCGCATGTTTCCCGTGTTTAGAACTGTCTCTGCGCAAAGTGTCATTTTTGAAAGTAAAAAAGCTATTTAAAATCACTCGCGGCTAATGTTAATTGACAGCTCCCGTAATACAGAGAACAGTCAGTCATTGAAACTCATTCATAAAAAAAAGTCATTGATAAAAAATAAAAAAAATGAAAAAAAAAAAAGCGTAGGGGTCCACCCAAATTCAATAACCAGGCCCTTCAGGTCTGGGATGGATATTAAGGGGAACCCCAGCCAAAAAAAAAAAATGGCGTAGGGTCCCCCTCAAAATCCATACCAGACCCTTGGTCTGGTATGGATTTTAAGGGGAACCCTAGCCAAAAAAAATGGCGTGGGGTCCCCCTCAAAATCCATACCAGACCCTTATCCGAGCACGCAACCTGGCAGGCCGCAGGAAAAGAGGGGGGACGAGAGCGGCCCCCCCTCCCGCCTGAACCGTACCAGGCCACATGCCCTCAACATTGGGAGGATGCTTTGGGGGTCCAAGACCCCTAAAGCACCTTGTCCCCATGTTGATGAGGACAAGGGCCTCTTCCCCACAACCCTGGCCATTGGTTGTGGGGGTCTGCGGGCGGGGGGCTTATCGGAATCTGGAAGCCCCCTTTAACAAGGGGACCCCCAGATCCCGCCCCCCCCCCTGTGTGAAATGGTAAGGGGGTACAAAAGTACCCCTACCATTTCACCAAAAAAGTGGCAAAAATGGTAAAAATGACAGGAGACGGTCTTTGACAATTCCTTTATTAAAATCTTCTTTCTTCTTTCTTCATCCTTCGGTTTCTTCATCTTCTCCTTCCGTCATCTTCTTCCATCTTCTTCTTCCTCCGATCCGCTTCTTCTTGCGCTGGTCTTCTCGTCCTTCTCATCCGGCACCTTCTTCCGTCGGCGTCGGTGTCAGTGTCTTCTTGGGCCACTCCGCGCAATGGGAGGCTCCCGCTGTGTGAGGCTCCGCTCCGTCTGACAGGTCTTTTAAAACGGAGGGCACCTGGTGACCCCGCCCCCATTTGACGTCATGGGGAAAGCCATCATGGAATTCCCCATGACGTCCCCGTGCGTCAGAGGGGGCGGGGTCACCAGGTGCCCTCCATTATAAAAGACCTGTCAGACGGAGTGGAGCCTCACACAGCGGGAGCCTCCCATTGCGCGGAGCGGCCCAAGAAGAGACAGAGACACCGACGCCGACGGAAGAAGATGCCGGACGAGAAGGACAAGAAGACCAGCGCAAGAAGAAGCGGATCGGAGGAAGAAGAAAATGGAAGAAGAAGATGGAAGAAGATGACGGAAGGAGAAGATGAAGAAACCGAAGGATGAAGAAAGAAGAAAGAAGATTTTAATAAAGGAATTGTCAGACTGTCTCCTGTCATTTTTACCATTTTTGCCACTTTTTTGGTGAAATGGTAGGGGTACTTTTGTACCCCCTTACCATTTCACACAGGGGGGGGGGCCGGGATCTGGGGGTCCCCTTGTTAAAGGGGGCTTCCAGATTCCGATAAGCCCCCCGCCCGCAGACCCCCACAACCACCGGGCACGGTTGTGGGGAAGAGGCCCTTGTCCTCATCAACAACAAGGCATGTGGCCTGGTACGGTTCAGGCGGGAGGGGGGGGCGCTCTCGTCCCCCCCTCTTTTCCTGCGGCCTGCCAGGTTGCGTGCTCGGATAAGGGTCTGGTATGGATTTTTTTGGCTAGGGTTCCCCTTAAAATCCATACCAGACCTCAAGGGTCTGGTATGGATTTTGAGGGGGACCCTACGCCATTTTTTATTTTTTTTTTGGCTGGGGTTCCCCTTAATATCCATCCCAGACCTGAAGGGCCTGGTTATTGAATTAGGGGGGACCCCTACGCTTTTTTTTTGTTTTTTTATCAATGAATGACAGTTCTCTGTGTTACAGGAGCCATCAATTCATTAGCCGCGAGTGCTTTTAAATAGCTTTTTTCCTGCAAAAATGACACTTTTTTGCAGGGAAAGTTCTAAGCACAGGAAACCTGCCCCCCTTCACAGGCCACCTATAGACACCCCCCCCAGATGTGATACTGCAATGCTGTTCTAACAGCACGCACACACATATCCCCAGAAATAAAGCACATATTGTCAGCAGCACACTGACACGCTGACACTGACTGAAACAGAATATGCGAGGCCGCTGGGGCGTGTACTAAAGCCCCTGAGCTATAATTGGCTACAGGCATCCTGCCTGTA
>CM053036.1:71928643-72212551 GCA_028564925.1 Lithobates sylvaticus | reverse complement strand
GTTCGGCCCATCCCTAGGGCAGAGAATCAAGACTTACTTACAATAAGACCATTCTGTACACTACAACCCCCTCCCTGCAACTTTAAACCCTTATACACAACACTCTTTAACATTAGACATGAACTGAACTCTTTATCGTCATGCTCATCTCTCCTATGTGAGGCTCCTCTGTGGTTAGGACCAACCTTCTTATGACACATACATGGGTTTGTCTACTCTGCTACATACACAAATTATTATTACTATAAGTGCAGATCACCAGCTCTAGAAAGAAAGAACCAGAGCTGAGCAGGAACGCAGTCAGTGAAGGGGAGACATGACAGGAAGATAAGCGTATACTGCAACAAGAGGGTTAACATAGGTGGGTGGAAGGGGGAGTATGTGAAAATATTTTATTTACTCCCCCTGGAAAAATTAAACCTGGATCGGGTTAAACCGGACGATAACAAGAAGGAAGATGAAGAAAAGCGTAGGTATCGCCTCATCACTCGCACGTTTGCCAATTGGTTGCAAGCCTTTGCGATATTGGCAAGTGTGATTGATGAAAAAGAACCAGAGAGTTGTTCAGCTATATTTTGTTATTTGGATGCTATAGGAGAGGCTAATAGGGTCGATGGTGGAGTGGCATGGCCATGAGCAGTTCCGGAAGGCCCGCTTTTCGATGGAACCATAAGGGTATCGGTCTCCAGATGAAACTGATGAAACCGGCCAGAGGGGGAGCCAGTTTTTTTTCAGGAGGGGCTGGTGGCCCCTCCACCTCAGGTACATTGGCTTCGCAGAAAAAGGGGGTTTGTTGGCAGTTTAACGACAGTTCCTGCCACTTAGGTGGGACCTGTCACTTTAAACACAAGTGTTCCACTATCTGGATGATTTCCTGTGCATCGGTCCGCTTGCTTCTAACGCCTGTGCGGTTTTGCTGGGGACATTACAACATATAGCAGGCTGTTTCTGCATCTCTTTGGCCCCAGACAAAATGGTGGGACCGGCGACTGAGCTGTTTTTTCTGGGCATAACGATCGATTCGGTGGCCATGGAGTGCTGTTTGCCAAGGACAAACTGGGGGCCCTGTGAAAAGAAGCTGCCGGCATGGCTTGCAAGTGCAAGGTACAGTTGAGGGAGTTGTCCTTGCTGGGAAAATTTCATTGAATGGGTAGAATTTTTTTCTGCCAATTTTCCTTGGCTACAGCGGGCGTCAGAGCCCCGCGACACTATATTCATTTGACTAAGGATCTACGGGCCGTCCTTAGGATTTGGGACACATTTTTGGAGTCTTACAATGGCAGATCCCTGTGGATGGCTGGCCCTGTCAGCAACGCTGACTTGGCCCTGTTTACAGACGTGGCGGAATCAGTAGGGTATGGGGCTTTCTTTCAGGGTCAATGGAGCGTGGGATTGAGGGCAGTGGAATGGAGTGCAGAGGGCTGGTTAAAAAACCTGGTGCTGTTGGAATTGTTTCCGATTGTACTGGCAGTGGAAATCTGGGGGGATGCATTTCGGAATAAGAAGGTGCGCTTCCATTGTGACAATATGGGGGTGGTGACGGCTATCAATAACATCTCTGCTTCATCGCCACCAGTGGTGCACCTGTTACGCCATTTAGTACTGCTCTGCCTACGACTGAACGATTTTATTTACGCTGTTCACATTCCTGATGTATGTAACAAGATTACGGATGCATTGTCTCGTTTGCAGTGGGACGAGTGTTGCTTGCTGGCACCGGAGGCGGAGCAGCATGGAACGCCTCGTCCATGGTGGTTGTGAACAATCGCATTGGAATCGCTGATGGGTTAATTCAGAATTCCCTGAGTGTGGCCACGTGGGAAGCATATTCCAGGACATGTCGTGAATGGAATTCGTTGCTGACGGAGGTAGGGAGGCTGGAGCCCGGGGTGGAAGTGTCTTCCTTAGTACTGTATTTTGTGGTACGCAACTTTGTTTGAAGGGCATCAGTGTAGGCCGTGGACCGCACAAAGTTTCGCCTAGCCTTCTGCTTCAAATTGCAGGGTAGTGGGGATGCCACCAAATCCTTTGTGGTCAGACAGGCGATGAAGGGATATCACAGGGGTCCACGTACCAGAGCAAGTTTTGGTAGCAATCTTGCGATTGGTATTGGAGTGCCTGCTTTTGATCTGTTCTGAGGCCTATGAATGGATTAGGTTCCAGGCAGCCTTTTTGCTGGCCTTTTTCGGCGCCCTTCGGCTGGGGGAAATGGTTAGCCCTTGCAAGAGGAGAGTTGGGGGGTGTTTTATGGGAGGAAGTGGTTATTAAGGCTGCATCGGTTCGGATTGGAATTTGTCATTCCAAAAAGGATCAGTACGGCAGAGGGGCACACTTGGAGTGGTTCCGGGGCAGTATCTTGGGTCTTTTCCCAGTGGTTGCCATGGAACAGTTTGCTGCAATACGGCCACAGCTAGCGGGGGCCTTTGTTTGTCCATGCTGATGGTTCCTGCTTATCCAGGTTTCAGTTTGTGGTGGTATTTCATAAATGTCTGGGGGAGGTGGGCTTGGATCCCATGCAGTATGGGTCTCACGCCTTTTGTATAGGCACGGCCACAGAGGTGTCTAGATGGGGTTTGAGCGACAATGCGGTAAAGCGGATTGCAGGTTCAACAACAGGTTCAGGCTGTACGTTAGGCCCCATTTGTTGTAGATCATGGGGGGGTTTTCATGTTGCACCTTTACCTGTTTTTTTCCATCCTATGTCTTCCTTTTGTTGATGTTATTTAGTATGGTATGGCAGGTTGGTGGGTGGAACTGTGTTTTTTTTTTAGTTTCCTTACAGGTCGGAGATGCCTCGTATGGATTCTGGGGCATTCTTATGTGTACTGGGCAGAAGTTAAGCCAGAGACCAAGCAGCTGGGCCTCCCAGAGAGTTAGGAAGTATCAGATGGATCGGGGGTTCAGGGCATGGTGTGGAGTTGGGTGGTTCCGGAGGTTATTAATTTTGCCGGTATGCCGGACATACTTATTATATATGCAGGGGGGCAATGATTTAGGTATCAGGTCCACTAAGGAACTTATTTGAGATATTCAATTTGATTTTCTCAGGCTGTGTCATGATTTCCCGAGCACCATCAACGACATGGTGGGAGGCTAGATCAGTTGACAAGATTAACAAGGTCCGAGTGAAAGTCAATAAGGAGGTGGGAGGTTCATTGTTAGGAATGGGGGCCTAGTCATCAGGCATTTGGAAATGGAGTCGGACACGTGGCAATTTCTTAGGGGTGACAGAGTTCATCTCAATGTGGTGGGCACTGACCTATGGTTTCTGGAGTAGGAGGATGGGGTGCAGAGGGCCTTTCGTGTATGGTGGGGCTCCCAGGTGTAAGGAATTACACCTGTGGCGTTTTTTGGGGTCCTTGACAGCAGTGTAATTCAGTTCACTGGGTAAACTTTGGTGAACCATCTCAGGTATGGTATTCTTGAGTCAGAACGGTTCACTGCTGAGTGATAGCGGTAGTGTTAAGAACCCTGAGTGGCTGAGGTCAGCTGAGTTTTAGGCCCTGAGTCAATAGGTCACGGCTGGAGTGCCAACTCAGCTAGCTGGTGCCTCTGACACAGTAAATGGTATGGGTATATTGGTACGGTCAAGGATCGCAAGAATCAGTATATCTGTTTTTTTAGCAGTTAAGTATAATTAAAGTTGTTGTTAATAAAAGGTTGTTTTGGCCATTTTACCCCACCTCAAAGGTCGAGTGTTTTTTATTACAAGTAAAAGGGGATACAAAGGTTACAAGGATGAAGTGATGTGGTAAGTGGATGGTTAGCTCTTAGATACCCTAGTCATGTCAGAAATTGCACCATGGAACTCTAGCAGCAGAGAGTAACCTAAAACATGGCTTGCAGCTGCAAAGTTCTCAAAATTGTTAATTGTTCATTCAGCATTAAGATGGATGCTGGTGACAAAGGGTTTGATAAACGGCATTAAAGCCAATGCTAATCAGAGGGAACTGAATATTGCAATGCAAGCCATATCTGTAGCTGTTGAATGATAAAGCAGAAAAGAATACACCCTTTTAAATTCAATTTATTTTTTATTACCAGGTAACCTTCAAACTCCTGTCTATGTATTTCATCTTATTAATACTTTATTTCAGAGTAGACATCCTCTGCATTTTTCAGCACAGCAATCTCACTCTGAACAATGGCTGTAACGCTTAAAATATTATGAATCAGCAATAATCAGTCTGATTGAAAAAGCCCCTTTGGTCAAGCATATTATGAATTTCACTAACATATAACTAGGCTGTGTCTGTCTGTCTGTTTTGCTCTTGTCTATACTGTACATTATATATATATATATATATATATATATATATATATATATATATATATATATATGTAATGTGTATGTATGTATATATGTAGCACTGACCCCCGAAGGAGCTGCTGGTTTGATTTGGGCTTACCGTTACCTTCTTAGCCTCGTAGATGTCTAGGGGTTTCCCGAGGTAGATGGCCCAAAGAACTGTAGAAACTGACACTGGATCCACTTTGGAATTTTTATTTGCCAAAAAGGGTAGACAAACACAGTCTCTCAATAGGGATAGAGGGTTTAGGTAGAAAGCTCAGGTACCCTTGTAACTGCTCAAAACTGAAAGTCTCTCACTATGGAATCCAGAGAATAGTCATTCACAACTGGATTTTCACAGCTATCGGATAAACCTCCTCTCACTAGGTCCAGCAGCCGATAGATTATTCAAATGGAGCAAAGTCTCTGCCACAGACTTGGTGTAACTGAAGGATAATGACAAACTTAGAGAACCCTCATACGGTACCAGTATCTTGCAGCCGGTCCGGCGATACCGTACGAGCATGGATTCACTTGGTGTCTTTTAACTTAGCTTCCAGACTCTTGCTGAGGAACCAGCCTTGTGCGTGGCCCTCTTCCGAAGAGTCCTCCCCTGGTTGCTTTCTCAGTTGCTGGGCCTCTCCACATACGAGACAGCACCGGACCACCTTAGAATCCTACTTCCAGTTACTTTGCCTCTGGCTAGCCAGCCCCGAGACCCGGAATTGGATGGATCCGCACCCCAGGCCGTGAGGGCCCCGAGGGCTGGTCAGGAGGACCAGGACCAAACAGACAGAAAGATCTTCTGGACCGGAACCCAGAAGCACGTGATCTCTGTACCTTAAGTACCCTCTCCCAGAAAGCAAATCAAAATGACACTCACTGGTTGGTTCCGAGAGAGATTGGCACTCAATGCGCCCAGCCAAACTGCGTTCTTGTGGTTGCCAAAGGTGACAGCGACACCCATGACCAAGCAGAACCCAGTGCAACCCAGCCAGACTGGCACTGAAACCATAATTTGGTACAATTAACCCCAAAACCCAACTGTGGTTCCAGGAATATTACATTTACAAAACACATAGCGCGTGTTCGTCAGGAGCCTGGCGCTACATATTATATTATATATATATATATATATATTGTGAACTTTGGGGACAACAGCTCCACGGGATTAAGTGCATAAACCGTTAGATTTATAATAAAAGACATTTATTGGTAAGGAAAAAATAAAAAATAAGGCTTGCTTCAGCGCACAGGCAAAAATACAAAACAAAGTCCGCTTAACTTCAGCATGAAATAAAATCAGCTTGTCTTCAGCACAAAAACAAAATTAAGGAAAACCCATACAGTTTTGTAGCTGGGTCTTTGGCAGCCTCCAAACATCCACACAGCTCAACCGACAAGTGTAATCACCTACTCCTCCTCACACCAAAAACTCTTCCCTACTTCCTGTCTTATGAGCTGTCTTCCCGGAGGCCCTTAACCCCCTGTGCGCTGAATCCCTGTGGTCAGGGAGGGAGGCTCTTTCCCACCCGAATATCTCTTCAGAGCCTCCCAAATAACTTATTATTAACATAGAGAGGACTGCGAGTCAGTCCTCTCCTGCTCGGCTACTCCCAGAACCCCTCACCCATTTTGGGTGACCCCCTGAGCAACGCTGCTACTCCCTTAAAGGGACCACAAACCAAATACTGGTGCTACATAGCACCTGTCCAGGACCCAACCTTGGCATCCTGTACATACCCCCCCCCCGCCTCAACGCAGAGGTGTTGGAGGCACCACTCGACATCATACAATGGACCCGGGAGAGGGCATCGGCGTTCTGATGCTGTCTCCCTGGTCTGTGCTCTACCACAAAATTTAACTCCTGGAGAGAAAGGAACCACCTTGTCACCCTGGCATTGGTGTTTTTGTTTTGTCTCATCCAGGTCAGTGGGGCATGGTCGGACACTAGGCGGAACCTTCTACCTAGGAGGAAATACCGTAAAGAGTCTAAAGCCCACTTGATGGTAAGACACTCCCGCTCCACCACCGCATAGTTTTTCTCCGCTGCCGTCAGCTTCCTACTTAGAAAAACTATGGGGTGCTTTTTCCCATTGATCACTTGAGACAGGACTGCTTCTAACCCTTCACTTGAAGCATCTGTCTGTACTACAAAATCCTTAGAAAAATCTGGAGCCACGAGCACCGGATCCCGGCACAATGCCGTCTTAAGCTTCTGGAAAGCTTTTTCGGCATCGTCATTCCACTGTACCATCACTGACTTTCTGCCTTTGGTCAAGTCCGTCAATGGTCCATCAATGGTGGCAAAGTTGGGGACAAACCTCCGGTAGTAGCCAACTATGCCCAAAAACGCTCTGACCTGCTTCTTGGTTAGGGGACGGGGCCAGTCCTGTATGGCTTCTACCATACTCATTTGGGGCTTCACCAGCCCACTACCCACAATGTACCCTAGGTACTTGGCTTCCTCTACCCCAATCGCGCATTTCTCCGGATTGATAGTGAATCCTGCTCTTCAAGGAGTCTATGACTGCCTGAACTCGGGGAAGATGGGACTCCCAATCAGTGCTGAAAATGACTGTCATCTAGGTAAACAGAAGCATACCGTTGATGTGGATGCAAAGTTTTGTCCATGGCCCTTTGGAATGTAGCAGGGGCAGAGTGTAGACCAAATGGCATTTTTTTGTACTAGAAGTGGCCTTCCAGGTTAGAGAAAGCTGTTTTCTCCCTGGCTTTCTTGGTCAGGGGAATCTGCCAATACCCTTTTGTGAGGTCCAGCGTAGTTATATACCTGGCTGGACCTAACCTCTCAATTAGCTCATCTACCCGTGGCATGGGATAAGCATCGAACTTGGAGATTTCATTAAGTTTGCTAAAGTCGTTGCAGAAGCGGAGAGTGCCGTTGGGTTTGGGTACCAACACGATTGGACTCGACCACTTGCTCTGCGACTCTTTAATGACTCCAAGCTCGAGCATTCTCTTGACCTCTTCAGACACTGCCACTCTATGAGCTTCTGGGATACGGTAAGGCTTTAACCGAATTTTTACACTGGGTTCCGTCACAATGTCATGCTCGATGACGTTGGTGAGACATGGCAACCCTGAAAACATGTCCCTATTTCTTTGCAGAAACTCTTTTGCTTGCTGGGTTTGGGGCCTAATTAGGGTAGCAGCCACCTGCACCAGGTCGATTCCTGCATGGTCCCCTGACTGTACCACTACCACAGCAGATACCTGTTCTCTGTCTCTCCAGGGTTTCAACAGATTTACGTGATAGATCTGGTATGGTTTTCTTTTCCCTGGCTGGTGTACCTTGTAGTTCACCTCACCCACTTTTTCTACTACCTCAAACGGACCTTGCCACTTGGCCAAGAACTTGCTCTCCACTGTGGGTATTAGGACAGCCACCCGGTCTCCTAATTGAAACTGTCTAATTTTAGCCGATCTGTTATACACCCTTCTTTGGGCATCCTGAGCCTTCTGCATGTGCTCCCTCATGGCGACGGTTTACATCTGCTGAAGCTTGCTGCTGGGTCACGGTGGCTTGTGCCAAAGCCCTGATGACCTCCTCCATGTCTTTACCTGCTGCTTGCAGCGTCTGAGCTGACTTCACCCACGACATGCCATTTGTACACAGTCTCTTTAAATGTCAGTTTACTTTTAAACGGTTTTTGCGGCTGCAAATGCACTTTTGCCAGCATCCAAGACACCAGTTGTGAACTTTGGGGACAACAGCTCCACGGGATTAAGTGCATAAACCGTTAGATTTATAATAAAAGACATTTATTGGTAAGGAAAAAATCTAAAATAAGGCTTCCTTCAGCGCACAGGCAAAAATACAAAACAAAGTCCGCTTAACTTCAGCATAAAAGAAAATCAGCTTGTCTTCAGCACAAAAACAAAATTAAGGAAAACACATACAGTTTTGTAGCTGGGTCTTTGGCAGCCTCCAAACATCCACACAGCTCAACCGACAGTTGTAATCACCTACTCCTCCTCACACCAAAAACTCTTCCCTACTTCCTGTCTTATGAGCTGTCTTCCCGGAGGCCCTTAACCCCCTGTGCGCTGAATCCCTGTGGTCAGGGAGGGAGGCTCTTTCCCACCCAAATATCTCTTCAGAGCCTCCCAAATTCTGGGTCCCAAATAACTTTTTATTAACATAGAGAGGACTGCGAGTCAGTCCTCTCCTGCTCGGCTACTCCCGGAACCCCTCACCCATTTTGGGTGACCCCCTGAGCAACGCTGCTACTCCCTTAAAGGGACCACAAACCAAATACTGGTGCTACATAGCACCCGTCCAGGACCCAACCTTGGCGTCCTGTACAATATATATATTTATTATATATATATATATATATATATATATTTATTATATATATATATATATATATATATATATATATATATATATATATATATATATATATATATATATATATATATATACACACACACACACACACACATACACACACAGTATATTCTCATGTATGAAAGGTGCTCTCTACAGCAGCTAGAAACCCCATGGGGAACCCTTAGATCCCACCCACACTTCTGCGCTTTTTACATGCAGTTTAACGTACAGTAAACAATCATTTAAAAGCACCAGTAGGCACTGTGATGTTATATCTCAATGATATCTGTATTAGGAGGTAAAGTGACACTAGAACCCTAGGTAAGTATTCTAATTTGGCATGATCTGAGCAAATCTAATGCTATTTTTAAAATTATAATTCTAGGATACTCCCATTTTTTTGCCCAAGTTTTTTTTTTTTTTTTCAGTCCAGCATTGTCAAGACGCATTGGTTGCTTTTGAACAAATACTGTGAGGAATAAACTATCCTGACTGTCAGAATTATCTTGGGTCTCTTCTTCTACAAACTTTAGGACTATTGTATATATATCTCAATGCTATAGCAAGGCATACCCTGTTTCCCTGAAAATAAGACCTAGCGTGATTGTCGGTGATGGCTGCAATATAAGCCCTACCCCCCAAATAAGCCCTACCCTTTTCCCCCGAAAATAAGCCCTACCCTGAAAATAAGACCTACAAGGACTTTAACTAGAGCTTATTTGGGGGGTAGGGCTTATATTGCAGCCATCACCGACCATCTCGCTAGGTCTTATTTTCGGGGGAAACAGGGTATTAGGAAGAAATAAATGTAATCTTCACGTGCAGGCTGTGGTCTCCCTGGGTACAAAAAGCATCCTAAGATTACTATTTTTAGTGCCCTGCTAGTGTTGTGTAACACTGCGGGTCATATATTTAGATTTTAATGGTCTTGGTTTTTTGGAACTGTCACAGACAGTTAATTTCAAACCGAAAAGGTCTTGTAGGTTGGTTGAAGTCCAATGATTAATCTGTGAAATCTCTCACGCTCACCAATTAAATCTATATAATTATAAGGGCAAGCCTCAGCACACAAAGTGACCAACTTTCTGCAACATATAAGTTTAACAAGTGCCATAGTCACAAAACTATTTTGAATTTTTGAATCATGGGCAAAAAAATGTAATAGTCTAAAAACACATTATATATATATACACTAATGAAAAGAACTAAAGTTTAACATACAAAAAAATCTATTTATTGTGTATAGGCAATAATATAATAATAGTTTAGGAAAAAAAATCCAAAATGAAAAGCTGTCATGGTGTAGAAACTGTCTTGAAGCAGATAACCCAGAGCTAAGGAAAGGAGTCCTCCATTTCTTGCATATGGCGGGAGGTCAACTTTTCTCTGTACGATAGATGAGGCTCTACTGACGTTGCTGGATAAATAATAGCGGGCACAACTGTCCACTGCATCCCTGTTGCTGGTGGTAGAGAAAGGAAATAGGAAGTTGTGATAGGAAGCCAGTCATCTCTTGCTTGTCCCAGCTATTTAAAGGGGAATATACATGCATCTGAGCGGCCATATCTCTATAATGAAAGGAGAAAATGCATTGCGCCCCCTCCCCCCAGCTTGTGTGTCCTGTCTTGCTGTAGTTCGTAGAGGCACGTGAGAGCCTGTAACACCGCAATTTTCCTGCTCTTCCATGCGGTGGTTCCTGGCTTGTTTGAACTGCTGTTTTCCACCAGGGCACGTTAGTCTTCGGTCATTTGCCGGTGGGATTCTTGGAGTCCTTGTTGTTATCTCAAGCAGGTCCGGGCGTTATACAGCTGCCCTCCAGTCCACCCGGTTTACCATGCTGGGAAATAACAAACGATACTGTAGCACCTCTACACGCAGTTTTGCAAGTTTCTCAGATGTAAGTGGATATTGAATAAAGTGTTGTTGTTTTTACCTACACTGACCTGGTGCCCTTTTTTCTCCTTTCAGTTCAGTTTGAGGGAATCCCATACCTCTACAAGGAGCTTCTAGCTTGTGTGTATCCTGTCCAGTCACCACCTGCTGTTTTTTCTCATTGGCCTTTATTACCTTGTGGTTCTCACCTATTTATGGACTACATGGTTTTTAATCATTATTATTTTATAATTTCTCATTTTTTGTTCTTACCAGTCTGCATATTTTTTTTTTATCGTATATAGATATCATCTGATGTCAGTGAGCGCTGACTGACTTACTTAGTTTTAGTTGGTGAATTGTTGGCCATTTTTCTAGAGGTGGTGGACAACTCTCACTGGATACGGTGTCTTTCCTATTTTGATCACAAGGACACCAGCATTTCACTTTTCTAAAGAGAACTATATGTATGTTAACCTTTGATTTTCTAAGTTATAGGGTGAGAGACCATCTTGTTCTTGTGCTTCTGGGTGGTAGAGCTATTTCACGTATACGGTATTTTTGTTGGCGAACTTTTATGTGAAGATCGGCTACAGCTTTTCACCTTGGATTTGTTTTTCTGGAACATTTATGGACTAATATTATATGATTGCACATACACAAGTAGAAATTGATTATTTTGAGGAGCTTGTTACACTGTTGCAGGAAGACCAATGATTGGCACTTTTTGGTCGCAATAGTACTAAGCTTATATAATAAGAACCACCTCTGAATATTACATTTTTACATAGTATAAATTACACACAGAATGGTTAGTGCCACCGTTCCATGTTATTCTTCAAGCTCTTGTGTAAAATGTATAGCCCGTGTATTAACAGTATTGTAGGGATGCAATAGATGTATATATCCACAGACTGTCTTGAGAGCGCTTACTTCCCTATTACATGTTACTAATGCCAACTCTAGAATCATGGAAGATTTCCAACATAGATATTGCTAGCTAGAGAAAAAGGAGATTGCTAAAGTGATGCATCATATGACCAAAATTAAACCATGTGCAGAGAACAGTCTTTTCAGCTCAGCCTCAATGTTGCATTAAAATGCAATGAGCAAAGCCAAGTCTTTTGCATTACCACATAACAAGGCAATGTTTTAAAACATGTCACCTACCTTACAAAGCCGAGTATATAATGATGCTATCACAATACCATTTTTGTGCAAAGTCCGCTAAGCCTTTTTTCAGTTCAAAGGGTTGGGAAATATGGATTTTCCAACATGAGTGCATACATTGTGCCTATTGCCTAACATCCTAGAGCACGTTTGTAAAAGGAGTATAAATAAACTAGCATATCCCATATTCTTCTATTACATAAATTTTTTTCTATGTATTAAATGTCAGACTCTAATCCTCCTAGTAGCTCACTGCCATATTTTGACAACCTAATCTGTTTTCCTAGTAGATTTCATGAATTTATTAAAAGTGAAATTAACTTTTCCCCAATTCTACTGGCAGAAATTTGTTTCATTATGTCATGATTATTTGCAATTCATTATTTTTAACAGATGCATGCAATACCATGTTGGGCTCCTGTAATGTAACATACAATATAATACATACATATATATATATATATATATATATATATATATATATATATATATATATATATATATATATATATATATATATATATATATATATATATATATATATATATATATATATATATATACACACTGTATATACTCGAGTATAAGCCTAGTTTTTCAGCAAATTTTTTTGTGCTGAAAGTGCCCCCCTCGGCTTATACTCGAGTCAAGCACTTTTCTGCAGCAGAGAATGACATTTTCTGACCCGACTTTGGGGCCTCGTATCTTCGTATGGGGTTCCTAGCACCAAGTGGCCCGAGATACGGGGCCCCAAAGTCGGTTCGGAAAATGTAATTCTCTGCTGCAGAAAAGTGCTTGACATTTTCTGACAGACTTTGGGGCCCCATATCTTGGGGCCACTTGGTGCTAGGAACCCCAAATTTGGTATGCAAACCCAGTGGAACTAGCACTAAAACATCTGGGGTTCCTAGCACCAAGTGGCCCCGAGATACGGGGCCCCAAAGTCGGTCAACTGTGTCCATCTGCAGCAATGTCATTTCAGGACCCTTTGGGTCCAGAGACCCCAAATTTTGGCTGCAGCTAGGGGGCATCTAGTTCGGAGGACCTATGGCTGCAAATGGGCACAGTGAGGCATGCAAATGGGCACAGTGAGGCTGCAACTGGGCATTGTTGACCCTCTTTTAAACTTACAGTAGCTGCGCATTTCTCACCCTAGGCTTATACTCGAGTCAATAAGTTTTCCCAATTTTTTGTGGTAAAATCAGGTGCCTCGGCTTATATTCGGGTCGGCTTATACTCGAGTATATATATATATATATATATATATATATATATATATATATATATATATACACACACACACACACACACACACACACACACACACACACACACACACACACACACACACACACACACACACATATATATATACACACACACATTTTTTTTTTCTATTAGAACAGAAATTGGTGCAACTATGATGGTTCCAGTTAGAGCAGTAAACTTCTAAACAGCACAAGTCGCCAATGGCCAACTACACTCACCAGCTACTTTATTAGGTACACCTGTTCAATTGCTTGGCAACACAAATTGCTAATCGTCCAATCACATGGCAACAACTCAATGCATTTAGGCATCTAGATGTGATGAAAATGACTTGCTGAAGTTCAAACTCAGCATCAGAATGAGGAAGTGACTTTGAATGTGGCATGGTTGTTGGTGCCAGACAGGCTGGTTTGAGTATCTTAAAAACTGAAAATCCCAGTGGATCAGCACTCACAACCATCTCTAGGGTTTACAGAAAATGGGTTGTTGATGTCTGAGGCTGGAGGAGAATGGGCAGACTGGTTTGAGATGATAGAAAGGCAACAGTAACTCAAATAATCACTTGTTACAACCAAGGTATGCAGAATACCACTTCTGAATGCAGAATGCAATGCTACAGCAGCAGAAGACCACACCAGGTGCCACTCCTGTCAGCTAAGAACAGAAAACTGAGGCTTTAATTCGCACAGGCTCACCAAAATTGCACAATAGAAGATTGGAAAAACGTTGCCTGGTCTGATGAGTCTCGATTTCAGTTGCAACATTCAGATGGTAGGGTCAGAATTTGGCGTAAACAACATGAAAGCATGGATCCATCCTGCCTTGTATCAACGGTTCAGGCTGGTGATGGTGTAATGGTGTGGGGGATATTTTCTTGGCACCCTTTGGGCCCCTTAGTACCAATTGAGCATCATTTAAATAGCACAGCCTACCTGAGTATTGTGTCTGACCATGTCCATCCCTTTATGACTACAGTTTAAAAATCAGGAAGAACTCCGGACAGCCGCACACCGGGAAAAGATAAAATTCAATAAATTTATTTAAAAAGCAGTAATCACATCAATCCAAAACACGACAAAGCAGGATGAGGGGGTACAAACTGACGCGTTTCGCACTATGCCTAGTGCTTACTCATAGCTCTAAAGCCCCATACACACGCACGGATTATCCGAGGACCAGGTCCGTCAGACCATGTCCGTCATACTTTGTCTGATGTTGGTTTTGCGTACACACGGTCGGACAAAGTTGTCAGAAAATCCGATCATTCTGAACGTGGTGACGTTTGTTGCCTACGACGGGACTACGTAGAGGCTAGTAGCCAATAGCTTTGGTCTTGTAATGTGATCTGAGCATGCGTAGCACTTTGTCCGGTCGGAATTCGCTACACACGATCGGATTTGGTGTGATCGGACTTTGTTGTCAAAAAATCTATCCAGCAGGAGATAGGACTTTGTCCGTCGGACAATCTGATGGAAACTGTCCGATGGTGCCTACACACGGTCTGATTTTCCGACAACATTGTCCGATAGGACAGAATCCATCGGACAATCCTACCGTGTGTATGGGGCTTAAGAGTAAGCATCAGTTCTTCCTGATTTTTAATCTGCTGTGTCATCAGCCAGCACCTGGGGCTCCCACACAGGAGTTGGAGCATTCGCTTAGAAGGATAGTCCTGGAGCGGTGGTTATCTTTTTCTTTATGACTACAGTGTACCCATCTTCTGATGGCTCCTTCCAGCAGGATAATGCACCATGTCACAAAGACCAAATCATCTCACCACTGGTTTCTTGAACATGTCAATGAGATCACTGTACTCCAATGGCCTCCACATTCACCAGATCTCAATCCAATAGAGCACCTTTGGGATATGGTGTAATGAGAGATTTGCATCATGGATGTGCAGCCGACAAATCTGTAGCAACTGATATCATGTCAATATGGACCAAAATCTCATAGGAATGTTTCCAATACCTTGTTGATTCTATGCCATGAAGAATTTAGGCAGTTTTGAAGGCAAAAGGGGCTCCAACCCGGTACTAGCAAGGTGTACCTAATAAAGTGGCTGGTGAGTGTATAGTAATTAGAATTGCTACTACTGAATGGTGATAATAGTACAACGTTGCCTATTATGCAGTTATTTATCTCTATTTTTCCGAAGTGTATGGCTTTAATGCTATCCTATTATTTCTTTAAGTTCAGTGCTAACAATGGACACAAAACAAACAAAGGCTTTGCTAATTCACAGTTTTACCCTCCAGCAGTCTGTAGCTCTTGCAGGGGTCTTCAAACTATGGTCCTCCAGTTGTTCAAGAACTACAATTCCCATCATGCCTAGTCATGTCTGTGAATGTCAGAGTTTTACAATGCCTCATGGGATGTTTAGTTTCGCAACAGCTGGAGGGCCGTAGTTTGAGGATCCCTGCTGTAGAGAGCATCAGCTATCAGCCGTGTGTTAAGACATGAGACAGGTGAGCCCCCAACAGAGTCTTACAGCCTGACACCGAGATGACATTTCTGCTGTTAAAGGAAGATAATACAAGTGAATAACTGCACACATCCACATCTATGAGAGGTAAGGCTACGCTTTTACGATTGGGCCTAATAAAATGACACCCAGGCAGAAGCTCTTCATCCATTTACTGAAGATTTATCTGGCCACTCAACCGTCAAGAAAAGCTAGTAATGGATATTCACATTCAACTTGTTCTAAAATGTTGAAGCTGTTTCAAAGCTTATCCAATCTACTTCTTGAGATCTACTGAGTATCAGGATCATACGCCACAATTTATATACATACAGTAATGACCTTATTTGAATAATACCACGGAATGTGTTAAGGCAAATGCTGATTGATTTAGTAATGATTAGATCACGGTGACTATGCTACCTGTGTGAAAATAAATGCTGGGATATGTTCCCAACACTCATTAGAACTGAAGAGGCTTGAATGAGCTACAAAACATCATCATTCCAGAACAAGTCCAGTTGCATATGATTGTCCTGGCTATACCATGACCTGGATAAATGAGAACCTTTAAATAAGTATCCAAGTAGTTGGCAACACAAAACCATCCCATGACTTCCTTCTTATGCTGCGTACACACGACCGGTTTTGCCATCGGAATTAAGTCCGAAGGTTTTTTTTGGACGGAATTCCGACGGAATTCAGCTCAAGCTGCCTTGCATACACATGGTCACACCAAATTCCGACGGTCAATTATGCGGCGAGGTACAACGCGTAAGAGGGCACTATAAAAATTAAGTTTAATGCTTCCGACCATGTGTCGAATTGTTTCCGAGCATGCATCAGAATTTTGCGTGTCAGAATTGCATACGCACAAACAGAACTTCCGACATTTTCTGTCGGAAAAATTGAGAACATGCTCTCAATCTAAAGTCAGTCGGAAATGCCGTTCAGAAATAGACCAGTGGGCATACACACGGTCAGGAAATCCGATGAAAAGCTCCCATCGGACTGTTTCCATCGGAAATTCCGGCCGTGTGTACGTGGCATTAGGGTGCTGCTCTCCTTCAATAGCTTTGCATAATAAAGATGTACTCCATCTCCTTATTATAACTTCTCCGCTTTCTATTTGTCCTGTTTCTACCTGAAAGGAAAGCCTTGCCAAAAGAGGATGTTGGCGGCAAATGGGCTATTTAAACTCAGCCAGTACTCAGGATCAGTGCTGCTTTGTCTTTCAGCCTGCCCTGTATCCTGTGATCGTGTTTTTCTGTATTCTGTTTCTAGTTGCTGACCCGGCTTGTCTGACCACTCTCTGAACTCCGCCTGCACCGACCCCGGCTTGTCCTTGACCTCCACTTCTGTCTGCTCCATTTGCTTTTCTTCCACGGATTGGCTCCAGACCTGGCCTGTAGATAGACCACGTTCTGGCCTGCTCCTCTGTACCAGACCTGTCCTTCCAGTATATAACCCAGCTTGCCTGACTCTGCTTCCTGACTCTGCTTCCTTCCTGACTTCCTGCTGTGCCTGCTGTTTTACTGTCTGCCACCAGTGCATGTCTCACTTGCCCACGGTCGCCAGTACCAACCTGCTTCAGTCTGCCATCCACCAGCTGCTTCACTGAAAACTACTGACAACCTCTCCTGCTTGGTGTGGATACCCGCTCTGCTGCTGGCAAGACCTACAGGCACTCATGCCACTCTGCACTCCTGCGCCTTCTGTTCACACTACCAGAGATGTAAGAGAGGTCTTCTTCATCATTTCAGGCTCTGCTACCAGGTACATGATACTCCCCTTCTCAGAGGAGGTAATGGGAACCAAAACATCAGAAAAGTTTTCTATTGTGGACACTGTTTATTCTCTAAGCAGGTGTTGACTATACAGAAAGCTTTACCAGCTGCCTCTCTATATCTAAAAACAACTGATCCTTCCTTTCTACCCCTGTAAAATCAATCCCACTGGCTAATGGAATAGTCTTAAGCCCCATACACACGGTAGGATTTTCCGATGGATTCTGTCCTATCGGACAATGTTGTCGGAAAATCAGACCGTGTGTAGGCACCATCGGACAGTTTCCATCAGATTGTCTGACGGACAAAGTCCTATCTCCTGCTGGATAGATTTTTTGACAACAAAGTCCGATCACACCAAATCCGATCGCGTGTAGTGAATTCCGACCGGACAAAGTGCTACGCATGCTCAGATCACATTACAAGACCAAAGCTATTGGCTACTAGCCTCTACGTAGTCCCGTCGTAGGCAACAAACGTCACCACGTTCAGAATGATCGGATTTTCCGACAACTTTGTCCGACCGTGTGTACGCAAAACCAACATCAGACAAAGTATGACGGACATGGTCTGACGGACCTGGTCCTCGGATAATCCGCGCGTGTGTATGGGGCTTTAGGCCTACGCTCCATGGCAGAAGTCTCCAAGTCAAGGTACAGAACATATGAAGATCCCTTGTATTCCTCAATACAAATTATACTAAGCCTGGAAAATTAGCTGTGCGTCCTGAGATTAGCTGACCTAGGATGCCATGCAGTCACGACTGACTTCTCCACGTGACTGGACCAGTCTAATAAACGGAGCACGGAAATGTAAAAATAACACCAGTTACCGCCTCCGCTTGCAGCACACTTGCCATATAAAAGTTGACACCCGAATCCTCCTCATCAGCACCTGCTGCTCACAGTTGTGGTTCCTTGTGATGTGCTCTCTAATTATGTATGGCGTCAGTTGCTCAGTCAAAATATTGCAATGCATATTTTACACAAAGAAAAAGAGACAGAATATTAAATGTGCTGTCAGGAGTCCTGCAGTTTAGAGTGAAAGAGCTCTGTTTTGCTTTGGAACAAAGACTCATGAATCTTTCACAAACAGGAAAAAAAGTCAACATATCACACATAGTAAAACTTTTACATTTTCTACAAACTAAAAAAAAAAGAAAAAAATATATATGTATTCACACAAAAGGCAAAACTTTGTTAAGCCTAGGTTCAGACTAGTGCGATCTCAGACATCGCAGGTGCTGATCACGTGTGATGTCTGAGCAATGCGAGTTCAGCCATATAGTTGTATGGCTGAACTTGCATTGGATTTGCACAGAAAAAGGTGCAGGGACATGTTTTTTCCTGCACTGGAATCGGATGGCATGGGTGTTCTCACCTATGTGATCCGATTCCTGTACGAATCTGCAGTTCGCACTGCGATCTGTGAACCATTCTGGGTGTGTCATTAACAATGTATTCAACCCCCAGCAGCGGTTCGCAGAGGGCAGTGTAAACTGCCTGTGGGAGAGAAGCGATGCGGGAAGCTGCATTGTAATCGCACTGGTTCCCACATTGCACTAGTCTGAACTTAGGCTCAAACTGTATAACAAGTTAAGAGAAACACAAATATACATATATGGAATGTTGTTCAATTTTGAGAACATTCATAAAATTGGATTTTTCTGCCCAGTCCTTTGAGATTATGTTTTTTCCATAGAGAATAATATAAGATTCTCTGCTGAAAGTTCAACGAAGGCAAAATAAAAAATGACCTATATAATGCTGTCTGTCACTAGCATTAACACAGTCATTTTTTTTTATCAGTTGATTCTGACAGTAAATTTATGTTATTATTTTTACACTGCCTTTAACAGGGTGAAAATGCTGTTTGTTCTGCAGTGAAATAGCACAACAGCGTCATCACCCTGTGGACAGGATAGTCTTAGATGCTTAGATACTTGTCCAGCAATTGGAAGCCCCACAGGGATTAAACCTTTGTTAAATATTTCAAAGTAAAAAATTTTTTCAAAGGGTCCCGCGGGAGCATTGCTGTGCTATGCAGGTAGCTTTTTCTTTTTTTGGCTTTTGTTTTGTTTTTTTACTTTTGTTTTTAGGGAAAAGCATGTTTTTAAATTGGCAAGGGAACAATACCATGCTGTATGCATGCCTGAAAAATATTCAAATTTATCAAGTTATCATATGTAATTTTAATGCTTGCAGTGTTACTTTTAGCATGATTAGGACACATTCATGAGAACTTCCTCTATCAGAAAAGTGCTGAATACATACAGTACATTTTAGCAGGAGTAGTTACAATATATGTTGATAACAGTGCAGCAATACTTATGTGAGGAAAGTGTTTCGTTTAAACACTAATCACTATTTTACTATCAGACAGTTCCTCAAACTTAATTTATCTAAAACAGGGCTGTTACTGATTAAAGAAATCGATTAATCGAACACGAAAATTTTAATCGATTAATCAACTAATTTCGATTAATTATAACGCACATACAGATCCAACTACTTTTAGCTGATCTCCTTGCATTGCAACTGTGCATTAGTCAGTGGTAAATGTGGTTTACACTATATACAATCACTCAACACTAGTTAGTTTCCACAATCCATGACTTAACTTCACAGTTCACAAATACGTTTTAAATTCAAACTGTAGCACTGACTTAAGTCATTTTTTTTTCCACAGTAGCGTGACAATCCCTCCACCTCCAGTCTAACTAATCACTCTCACCTCACGGCATGGACCCCTGTGCAAACAGGTGGTCATGCAAGCGGGTATCAAAAGGGTTAACATGGACCATAAACTTCTCTCACGTCTCCTTAGATCTCAGCAAGGACGCCAGGTCATGGGTAGAAAGAAAAGATCTAAGTGCTCACCGCTTAAGTATAAGATTTAATTTATGTGTTCAAACACAAACTACTCACATAAAGATGATAAAAACACAGCATGTAAAGCCAACAATTGTGTTAGTTCCATAGGGGAGCAGCGGGTGACTTCATGCGTAGCTCCTCCCCTGTTACGTTTAATCAGAACTTCGACATCACCGGACTATCCCCCCTTCCCTTCGTTACTAGATGCAGGCACTTGGGGAAGGGGGGAGGAGTCCGGTGACGTTGATGTCCGTGACGTCACCGGACCTCCGACGGAACTCCCTGAAGACCCGGAAGCCGACGGAGAGGTGAGTACTGTTTAACCACTTGCCGACCGGCGCACACAGATGTACGTCGAGAGAATGGCATGTACAGGCAGGAGGGTGTATATATAAGTCCCTCCTTTCTGCCTGTCCGTGCCATCGGGAGCGCGCCGGGAGCGGCGCGCTCCCGCGCCGGTCTGGCCCCCCGTGAGTCCGATCGCGGTCCCCGCGGACTCGATCGCCGCGGGGACATCCGCGATTGTCTCACGGGACGGCTGAACGGGGAGATGCCGAGATAAACAGCATCTCCCCGTTCTGCCTAGCAACTAGTGACGCAGATCTCTGCTCCCTGTGATTGGAGCAGAGATCAGCATTCACTAGCTGACAGCCACGCCCCCCCACAGTAAGAAACACACCCCTAGGCCTACTTAACCCCTACACTGCCCCCTTGTGGTTAACCCCTAAACTGCCAGTGTCATTTTTACAGGAATCAATGCATTTAAATAGCATTAATTGCTGTAAAAATTACAATGGTCCCAAAAATGTGTCAAAAATGTCCGATGTGTCCGCCATAATGTCGCAGTCACAAAAAAAAAAATCGCAGATCTCCGCCATTACTAATAAAAAAAAAATTATTAATAAAAATGCTATAAAACTATCCCCTATCTTGTAAACGCTATAACTTCTGCGCAAACCAATCAATAATCGCTTATTGCGATTTTTTTTACCAAAAATATGTAGAAGAATACGTATCGGCCTAAACTGAGGAAAAAAAATGTTTTTTAATATATTTTTTGGGGATATTTATTATAGCAAAAAGTAAAAAATAATGAATTTTTTTTCAAAATTGTCGCTCTATTTTTGTTTATAGCGCAAAAAATAAAAACCGCAGGGGCGATAAAATACCACCAAAAGAAAGCTCTATTTGTGGGAAAAAAAGGACGTCAATTTTGTTTGGGAGCCACGTCGCACGACCGCGCAATTGTCAGTTAAAGTGACGCAGTGCCGAATCGCAAAAAGGGGCCTGGTCCTTTGGCTGCAAATTGGTCCGGTCTGAAAGTGGTTAAAAGAATTTTGATCTATCAAAAAAATTCATTGATTAATCGAGGAATTAATCTTTAATTTACACAGCCCTAATCTAAAACCGAACTTATAATTTTTCCTCCCCCACGTGCCTCTTTGCCTGATCTCTCGGTCAAAATTGATGGCACAACTATCAGCCCATCCCCACATGCCAAGGTACTAGGAGTAGCCCTGGACTCCGAACTCTCCTTTAAGCCCCATGTCCAATCACTGTCCAAATTTTGCTGTCTCAACCTCTGGAACATCTCCAAAATATGCTCCTTTCTAACCAATGACGCAACAAAGCTCTTGATTCACTCCCTGGTCATCTCCCGCCTTGATTACTGCAACTCCCTCCTTTTTTGGCCTACCTCTGCATACTCTAACCCCCCTTCAGTCGATCATGAATGCTGCTGCCAGACTTATCCACCTTACCAGCCGCTCTGTCTCTTCTACTCCTCTCTGTCAATCCCTCCACTGGCTTCCGCTCACCCAATAAATTAAATTCAAAATTCTAACAACTACCTACAAAGCAATCCACAACTCTGCCCCAGCTACATCACTGACATAGTCTCAAAATACCAACCTAATTGTTCTCTTAGTTCTTCTCAAGACCTGCTCTCTAGCTCGCTCATCACCTCCTCTCATGCTCATCTCCAGGACTTTTCCAGAGCCTCTCCAAGCCTATAGAACTCCTTACCCCAATCTGTCCGTCTATCTCCTACTGTATTAGCTTTTAGACGATCCCTGAAAACCCTCCTCTTCAGGGAAGCCTATCCTACCCTTTGTCCATCTGATCATCCCCCACAGTTTTTACCCTTTTGTTTCCACTTGACCCTCCCTTCTAGATTGTAAGCTCCAATGAGCAGGGCCCTCTGATCCCTCCTGTATTGAATTGTATTGTAATTTGCTGTCTTCCTTGATGTTCTAAAGTGCTGCACAACCTGCTGGCGCTATATAAATCCTGTATAATAATAATTATTACAAATTGTTAGGACAGTTTTGCAGCACATTTAATCAGAACTATCTGTCTTGGAGTCAGCCCTGTACTGTAAACAAAAAAAAAAAAAAAAACATACCATTTTTTTTTGATGAGGAGTCCATCATCACAGGTCCTCATCACCATCTGATTCCTCCGTCAGTGGGCAGATTCTAAATGTTGCAGAGAGCAGTGCTACATAATGACGTAGAGTTGCTTTCTGCAGCTAACTTCTACGAGTCCAAGGCAGGGGCAGAGCCTTGGCACCCTGGACTAACAGGAAATGGGTTGAATAAAGCGGAGTGTGTGGGGGACTGAACTGGGTAGGTATAGCAGCCAGAGCTGCTTTTTTTAATTTTACAGAGCTGCCAGGTTCTACTGCCCAAACTGGAATTGGGCTTTAACTCATAATTTTCCCCATTAAAATTTATATGGTTATAAAAACACTCACACATTCCTCTACAACCCCCCAAGATTATTGTATAATACTGAAAGAACCATGACAAGTTATCATTATTAGGTCTAAACATGTGCCCAAATTTTAGTCAAGTTCAATTCTTTCATATGTAACTCAAAACAATGAAAATCGTACTGCTCGAATGCCCCCCCAAACCTGTGTTAGCTGGATCAGCATGTGAATAGACTGGCACAAGAAAGAAAGGATTGGCTTGTCAGGCTCTAGTAGACTTCAACATAATAGTGACCATCTGCACACAGACACTGACTCTGTTGCATAAATGTGAATGAGATGGGTAAACGATGGCCTCCACAATTAAGCCCAGAAAAAGGCAAAACATGTCTGAGGAGTTATTTACAGGTGGAGGTGGAGAACAGGAGCTGAAGCCATCTTTTACCCATCTCATTCAAATTCATGCAACATGGAGTTAGTGTCTGTGTGCAGGCGGCCAACAATTGAAGTTAAGTTCTTTGTTACTGCTAGGTTGTGCGCTAGCTATTATCAGGGCCAAAGTTGACCCAGCATAATAATGAATAAAGGCTTCTTTTAACAACTAAGCATCATGTACTAGCTGTGCTTCCTGCTTAGTAGTGCAGTAATTTGCTTTGCTGTTGTCAGTCTACAGCCAGAACTTTGCAAGTAGGTTTGCACAGAAAACTATACAATTTAGATGCCTTATTTTGTCATTTACTTTAATGCACCATGCTGACATGGAAATGGCTGCTAGAGGAAAAAAATTACCTATCCGGGTATGAAATATGTTCCTGGAATTATAATACATCTACATTGTAAATTGCTTTCACCTTACAATAATAACTCGGAAGAAGTATTTACTGAAAATCCATCATAATTCCTCTTCTTTCACTCACTTCATCTTAAAACCACATGCTGGCTACATTGGTTCTGTAAACATTTTAGATAAAGCGTTATAGGAAATAAACATCTGGTAAAGATCCAAAAATCGAATCTGTCCCTCAATGGGAGAGATGCCTGAAAGGACCTCTTCTCCTACACCTTTCTCTTCTTTTTGTAGATTAGTGGCGTCACTAGGGTTGGTGTCACCTGGTGTGGTAAAACATTGGTGTCTACCCCCACCCCCCCCAAATGTTTATCAGGACAGTATGAAAAAAAATGTTTTGCACTGCAGAATTTTATATTAATTTCTTGTGCACTTGTGTCCCTGGAGGACAGTGAATTGTTAGCAGGACAACAGGACTGCAGCAGGACGAAAAGGACTGAAGCAGGGAGGGAGGCAGATTCATTGCTTATACTACGCAATATGCGTAGTCCAAATATAGTTTCTTCCTCCAGGCTCCTCCTCAATGAGTCTACTATCTACCCTACAACAGAGCCTCGCAGTGAAGACGGAGAAGAGAAGGCTAATAATTTATTTTAAGTGTCCATGGAGTGACAGCAGGACAGGCAGTAGGGCACTAAGCAGGAAAGCGCATTGGCGCAGCTCTCCCCCCCAGCCTGCCACAGTACTCTGTCCTGCCATTGCAGAGTGACAGCAGGGCACAGCAGTAGACCCCAAACTGTCCCCTCTAAATTATCCGGTCTGGGAGGTGGCACGCTGATCTGTGCGCTGTTACCGATGGGAGTGACACCATAGAGGTCGGATATCCCTTCCTACTTGATGGTGTCACCCAGATGTGGTCCGCACCCCCATAGCGACACCACTGCTGTAGATTTCACTTCAGCGGGCCTTGGTGGACAAGGAGTGGACTTGTTCCTTCAGAGTTAAAGGGTATGTAAACACTAACAATGAACTTTGTTGTTATTTGTTCCCTTGTGGTCTGTTAAATAGACCATTGAAAGTGTTTTGTTATAGCTGTTTGACAAGTAAAAAAAAAAAAAAATGTTAAATGTTAAGTTTAGGATTTATTTTTAAAAATCAGCACAAAGGACAATACTTGCATTGCATGAGTAGTATCCCTTGTGCTGGTGGCTGCTGTCTTCATATAAAACGTCAGTCATCTCTGTGAACTTCAGAACACCTACCCACTATCCTATGAAGAGAAGGGAGCGAGAGCAGCATTTTTTGTAGTCCTAAAACACTTTCTGCATAGCTCCCAACTGTCCCTGATTTCGAGCGACTGTCCTTGATTTGGAGCAATGTCCCTCTGTCCCTCATTTCTCATCATTTTGGTCTAATCTATATAGATGTATATAAAATGCACTTTTAATCTATCAAAACGTGTTTTCCACCTTTCATCCGATTTCTAAATTGTCGCATTTGTAAATTCCAAAAGCCAATATATAGGAACAGTAGTAGCAAAAAAGCACTTGTGGGTTTAACCAATCTTGTTTTTTTTTGTACAATTCTCCTTTAAGGGGGCGTGGCAGGGGGTGTGTCCTATGCCTGCATACTTTTGCTAATAGGTGTCCCTCATTCCCAGCTCAAAAGGTTGGGAGGTATGCTTTCTGTCCTAGGATGATAACACTTCTTCTCCATTGATATAGTACAGAAAGTGAACGTTGCCACCCTGGTACAGAAGTGTGTTACTGGTAGAATCACTAGATGAAAATAAAGGGAAAAAAAGGCTTGAACTAGAAAACGAATGCAAATCTAAGGACTGGGAAGTTGCAATAGAATACATTTTTTGCTCTTGGTTTTAGATACACTTTAATTTATACTTGGCAAGGAGATGCTGTTATATAAAATAAACTAGACATGAAATCCTCCACATGAAGCAAACAGATATTAACTATGTACCATTACCCAGTTGTGATTCACTTTTTACTGTATGTTGACAAGGTGGAAATCCACTTCATGGCAAACCTTGTCTGGAAAGGTTTTACTCTAGCATTCCAACATATTCCCTTATCTTCTTTGTAAAAGAAAATGAAATGTGCAAAAAAACATACCTGTGTTGGATTTTTGGTTTAAAGACTTTGACTCTATCCACGCCATGCTGTTCATTCAGTTTGGCAGAAAATGCCAAACTAATATAGCCCAGTCCCAGCAGAGATTCTGGTCTTCAGGTCGCGTGATGTCAATTACGGCTTTTTTCCCCAGCCAAGGGCTGCACCACAGTCTTGCTTCTGTAGTTCTGCCAGATTTCAGAGACAGGGATGGAGCACGAAAACAGTATGGTCTCTCCCTAGAAAGTCAAATACAATTATTAGACATAATAGAATTTATAGAGAAAAAGCAAAGAATGCGTAAAAGCAAAAAATGAGTAGTTTGTCTGGCAACCCTGGATCATTTTTTAAATACTCATCAAGACATGACGCACTGATGCAGACATAGAACAGCGTGTTATAGTGAATTTTAGATCTGACAAATATACCCACTCCCATCCCTCTCTTGAATTCCCCCCCACCCCCCCCTCAACCTATCCCCCCCCCCTTTTTTCCTACCCCACATCTCCCTTTCTGTGCTAACCTTCCGGGATAGCACCTTTCTTCTCTTTAGATCTGTTCTTTGGATCTTCATTAAAATACCATACTTAAGGTAAAGCATTGTTTGAGGACGCTCAAATGTTAATATGTTTATTGGTTAAAAGCAGACAAGATATTTTGGAAGGAGTTGTCCAACAAATACAACCTTTATAGTACAAGACAACGGAAAATGCATTAATATTATCTTTGATCTGTAAAGTTGATACAAAGCTTTATTGAATGTATACCTGTTTACTACTGTATTCTTGTTTACTTTTGAAATAAAACTTTATTGTTTAAAAAAAAAATGAGTAGTTTGAAATTGAATTTATATTCACTATAAGAACTCATTATATAAAGTCCCCCTTAAACTGAAACTATAGCATTAAAAAAAAAACAATTTACAGAAGCAACATACTGGGGTTTCATAGTTTCACGGTAGTCCATACAGTTCAACCTCTGTAGGTGTATGTGTGTCAATGTCGATAATAATTTCCCATATCCCTGTACTGTATGTTGTGTTCACTAAGATGCAAGTCCAAGAGTCTTTTAAAAATATCAATACTCCCCACTGACATCACCAATTGTGGAAGAGAGTTCTGCATCCTTATCGCTCCTGACAGTGAAAAACATCCTACGCAGCTTAAGGTTAAACTGCTTCTCCTCCATTCTAATTGTGTGGCCCTGTGTCCTCTTACACTCCCCGAGACTGAAAAGTTGTCTTCCTACGCTGGGATCACCATTGAGGTATTTGTACATCACTATCATATCTCCTCTGAAGCATCTCCTCTCCAGGGAGAATACATTTTGTGCTTGTAGTCATTCCTTGCAAATTAGGTCCTCCAGTCCGCATAATAATTTAGTTCCACTTCTCTGGACTCTCTCCAGCTCCAGCACATCCTTCCCATGTGCTCTCCACCCCCCAGTGCTCTGACTTCTCCCCAGTTCTCCCTCTCCCTGTACTTTCCAGCCCCCTGTGCTCTCAGGCTCCCCACCCCCCTGTGCTCCCCCCCTGTGCTCTCCACCCCCCCCTGTGCTCTCTGACTTCTCCCCAGTTCTCTCTCCCCCTGTACTCTCCAGCCCCCTGTGCTCTCAGGCTCCCCACCACCCCTGTGCTTTTCGCCACACTCCTGTGCTCTTCGCCCCCCCTGTGCTCTCCAGCCCCAGGTGCTCTCCGCTTCCCCCCAGTGCTCTTCAGCCCCCTAATCCTGTGCTCTCAGACTCCCCCCCCGTTCTTCTCCCATTGCCCCCCAGTGCTCTCCAGCCCCCCCATGCTCACCAGCCCCACACAGTGCCCTTCACTCCTCCCACATTCTCCAGACCCCCCTATGCTCTCTGCCATCCCCTCGTGCTCTACGACCCCCCCCTGTGCTCTTTCCCAGTCCCGCTCACCTCCATTAGGATGGAGTTTGGGGAAGGGACTGGTAAATTATGCCATGGGCTGCTCAATCTAAAATGCCCGGGCCGATTTTTTCTCCCAGTCCGGGCCTGGTCATGTCTATGGTCAGCTTTAAAAAAAATAATTGATGTAAGGATGAACATATTTTGTTCTGCCGTTTCATGGACCCAGTGAGAAGATTAATGATTTCTAACAAAATATTACAAATACAGTGCCCTTTCCTGTCCTTTGAAAGTTAAGACACAAAGAGCAACACAGACAGTCTGCTGCCACCACATGAGGCTTAAGCCTTCTTATCTATTCATTAAGCAGTTGATTTTGGCAGCAGCCTGGTTGAAAAAAAAAAAAGTATATTTCTGTAAATAAATCTGTTGCATTGCGTGTTCCAGACATGCCATAAAACTTGGCTACTGAGCCCTGCTTTTCCCTGGTTTTTTTCTCAGAGTTTCAGGTGCACAATTAGCAAAAATAAATCTGTTCTTCAGTACAGGATTTGAAATATAGGTTAATATTTACATGGGAGACTTTAAAACCTCCAGTTAATTAAGCATTTAAATATTTGTAGAATGGAGATTTCACTTCCATAAGATAGAGTAAAAGAAGATAAAAAATGCATTATCAAAAACAAAGTATTTAAATGCTTGTGTCACATTTTTTTATAAAATGTATATAAGTCGTTAGATAAACTTTATTTCATTTACAGGCATGTTCCACATTTTTCAAGCTTACAGATTTAGCTTTGAGCATTGAAATGTTCCAAATGCAGATGCAGAGATGATCTACTCTCTGCTGGATAAAAGGATTTTTGCAAAAGAATTAAAAAAATTGAAATCCCCATTTGATTGGCGCTCTATGTAGAAGCATTACCCCGTTTTGCCCAGGCACAGTTTGCAAAGTTTCTCAGGTGTTATTGTAACATTCCCCATAGCACTAGTATTTTCAGAAGGCCAACATCAATGATCTGTTACTTGCATGATTACCACATTTTTCAGGCAGACGAGCTCTTTAGCGATAACTAATGACCTGTACTCAATACGCTTTTTAACATTTAAACAAACTCATGGCAGTTAAAGTGTATGTGCAGAGAAATACATTTTTAGTATATACCTCCACACATTACTATAGGTTTTATCCCTTTAAAATGCTGCAAGTGCAGAAAAATACATTGTTGTCATCACTTCCTGTTTGGGCTGACAGTTCACTGCCTTTGATGCTCTGAATTTCCAACCAGCTGACCGCCTTGCCTGCTGGACTACAGAACTCCACCTATCCACCACCCCTCTCTGTCCCTACCCAATGACTGCCAAAACCCCCCATACACTGTGTGCCCAGAAAAGGCTTTTGGGAGATGTAGTTCTGGGAGCATGCTTAAAATGGATGTAAACCCAATGTCATCCTTTCTAAACTACTGCCATAGGGGTAGATAATAAGGATATACATGCATGTATCTTTACCTGTCAAATGTCTCCCCTCTCTCTGTTATGAGACCCGAAAAACTGCAGATTCTGTGGGTGGGTCTGTTGTCTGGAGATCAGTGGGTGGATTCATAATGTCAGGAGACTCCCCGCCCACCTCTACACTCCCCTTGTCACTATGCGTTTTCTCCTGTGTAGTTCTTACACTGAACTTCTGCTATGATCTCTAACATCCAGTGAAAAGACAGGAAAGTAACCACATGACTTTAGCATGCCCAATTATGCTGAAGTGTGGAACATCCAAGTGCACAAGATATGTAAATCACCTGTCACTCACAGCAAGGGGGAGGATTTGACAAAGTTTTTCTCTGTTTGTCAAGATTTATCTCACTGAACAATAAAAGAGGATTGCTCAGAGCTGGATTCACTCTTTGTGGCAAGACTGGGCATAAATGATAGGAAATCTTATACTCTACATTATGACATAAAAAAAAGATTTTCGGGTTTACATCCTCTTTAAGTCACTAGGAACTGAACTCTCAGCAGCTGTCCCTACAAGAATTTTACAAACCTGGTAATGATGTTACAGGGAGTAATAAAAGCCTACCGCTACAACAACAACGTAATAAAATAAAATAATCAAGGGACATGCTCTGGAACGGGGAGAGGTTTTGGAATAAATTAAGATAATGCTGGGACACACTCTTTAAAGCACATATCCTTTTTTTTTTTTTTTAACTCTAATAACCTCAAAAGACAGTTCTTGTCAGATCCTAAAACATTTCAAGAAAAATGCAGAGTCCCTTTATTTCCATCAGGGATATACCTTGAAATAAGTGCTGGTTGCCATGTTGTAGTTGATAATACTCTCAAGCTTGGTCATGGACCACCCTTTGTCCTTGCTAATTATGATTTGTTGCTTCAGCTGACAGATAATGATTTTTTTTTTCCGGGTTTTATTAGAGTATGGGAGGTCTTTGTCCTATTTTAGGAGGGGGGGGGGGGAACCAGAAGAACCATCATCTTCATTGGAAGAATTCCCCCTCTATTTTGCAATGGTGATATCTCAAAATGTGGGATTTTCTTTTACATTACGTGATAAAGGTCACCAGGATGAATAGAGGTGGTCAATTTCCCTAATGGGGGCAGAGACAGAAATTCAAAACCTGACAGTGGATCTAACCGCTGATCACTATTCACCTATGAAAAACGTTTGCTTTTAATTATACGAGTCAACTATGCAAATATTGTAACGCATTCTATGAATAGCCACACACCTCAGGAAACCAATAGGTGAATCTTGTATGCCAACTGCTAATAAAATACACCCCATATGCTTTTCTAATGACAAAATATATATCAGTGCTATATGAATGTATAGGAGCGAGCACTGGTATATATTTTGATATACAAGTCAACCAGCCACAGAAGAGTAATAAGGAAGATGCTCTGGCAGTTAGTAAAATGTAGGCTTAAAAGGTTTCTCCCTCCATCCAAAAATGTCTTTTAAGGCCTCTTTCACAAGGGTGGCTGGGGAACGGGGGGGGGACTCTTTCCCAAGGGCTCATGATTTTACCATCCCCTGACCACCCAAATAATGCCTACTTTACACTTGAAGCCGGCTGTCCACATGCAGATTTAACCTGGCATGTTGAGTTGGCACGTGACACCACCTGTCAAACTCGCTGATTCAAGTCACCGGCGTTACGCCACAACCAGCTCATGGTTGCAGCCCATTTGTCCTATTGAAAATTGCAGTTCGCCAAAAAAAAATACTTGACAGGGGCTGATTAGCAGCATCCTGCAAAGCAATCCACTGCGAAACGCTTTTCAGAAAATAAAAGTGTGAGTTAGAACTGAATTGAATTATTTCAACAAACTGTTTAACTAATAAATATGCAATGTTTTCAATAATTAATAGGCACATAATATCACTGTACATCCTGCATACAGGATATCCTCCCACACCATCACCCCATGCAATAATTACAGGCAATATCGTGTCAGCTATATAAATATTATTCCTGTCTCATTGCATTCCAGCACAAACATCTTTTGCATATCTGAGAGAGTAATATTCACTTGTTACCTCATCATTAATACTAAACAGCGATAAGGGAATGTTTACCATTGGGGCTTGGTGTTCTAATGGTGTACAAACAAATATGCATACAAATGAGTAATTAATTCTTCATGGATTGTCGATGCCAGTTATGGAAATTCTGCTACATGAAAAACATTGTAGGTTTATAAAACTTTTGGAGGATGTGAAAGTATTTTGTCTATAGCAAACAATCAGCTCAACTGTCATTTATCTTGTACAAGCTGGAAAATGGGAGTTAATGATTAATTGTCTGTCTTGCAAGGCAGCAATACATTTATGTAAAATTCTAAAGTGCATCTATTTTCAGTTAAAATATGTAAAGACAACATTTTTATTAATTTTTTGGTTTAGGTAATGTAAGGGCAGTTAAAGATGGAGCAATTTCCTTTCCTGCAACCATGGGTTCCCCTATCGACACAGACAGTGTTGACAGGGAATTCCTCCCGTGAAGCCATCCTCACCGGGAGAACACAGTGATTATTGCTAGTGGCTATAACTGTTGATCGATCGATCAACTTAGGTACATTCAGCCTGCACATACATGGTTCGAATCTTGGCTGGTTCCTGCTGAACTGTCCAAGATTTGAACTGTCTATGGCCAGCTTAAGGGAAGCTTAGCCCTTTTCAGGCTTCTATTGTTTTCTTGGTCGTTAGGGAGATCCACTCTTTATTTGTCGTGATGACCATGGTCACTGAGATAGAAAGAAAGTCAGGGAATTTTTTTTTTTTTTTTTTTTTCCGAGTGGTCACCCGGGCAAGTGGCAAGGTAAAATCCCCCAATGTGGACACTGGTTCCAATGATAAAGTTGGCACTTCTGGTTGTAGGAAGACAATGCTATGCTCCTAATTTAGCATTGCCAAGGTACCTCAGATGTAATCAAAAACCCCTTATACCACTAACTGCTAAACAACCCCCACCCCCTTTACCCCAACTAAAAATTTCCAAAAAACCATGACACAAATGTTGGAGTAAAACCGTCCGTCTTGCCCCCTTTTAAAAACAATAACAAAATATAACAAACATTCCTTAAAACAGGAAACCAAAATAATAAATACAAATAACCAGAAAATTAAGGTTACTGATCCTTGGAGGCACCAAGTATCAATTATCCACTTCGTATCTGCGCAATTACCTACCACACCGGCTTGGGACAAACCAGATTCTGCAGATACCACACTATTAATTACAAGTTAATCCACCATAACTGTCATTCCACCGGGGACTCCATACCTTAGATGGGTCCCTAATATGATAAGCACAGCAGGTTGTTTGAAAATGCCTCCAAAGACCCCAACCACAATGGCATGAAAAAACGAATAGACGAACCAATCCGATGCAAGATGGGCAGGCGGGAACTTTCCCCCACGTGTACTTACCGCATGTCGGAACTACCTCACTTCCCCCACAGACTACCCCTGCAGTCCCTCCCTCCAGCTGGCAGCACCAATAAAATTAGAGGCAATAAACTTACCAAATTTTAACCCGGTCTCTCCCTGATTGCCCTGAGTCCCCTGTCATGCTAGCCCTACGCTTATTTTTTTATTTTTTGCTTCGAGCTGTACTATCGAAATGTCATTTAGCTAAGCTTTACATCTACTTAAAGCAGATCTGCAGCTGCCATAGTGCTACACATGTGATCGGCTATAAATGCCGCCGCGCTAGCTCCGCAAGCTGGCATGGATTTAAAGGGAATCCCCACGCCGAAAAAACGGCGTGGGGGTTCCCCCCAAATCCATGTCAGACCCTCATCCGAGCACGCAGCCTGGCAGGCCAGGAAAGGGGTGGGGACGAACGAGCGCCCCCCCCCCTCCTGAGCCGTACCAGGCCGCGTGCCCTCAACATGGGGGGTGCCCTGGGGAAAGGGGGGCCGTGCGGCCCCCCCACCCCAAAGCACCTTGTCCCCATGTTGATGAGGACAAGGGCCTCTTCCCGACAACCCTGGCCGTTGGTTGTCGGGGTCTGCGGGCGGGGGCTTATCGGAATCTGGGAGCCCCTTTAATAAGGGGGCCCCCAGATACCGGCCCCCCACCCTATGTGAATGAGTATGGGGTACGATGTACCCCTACCCATTCACCTAAGGTGTAAAATGTAAAGTACAAAAACACACACACTTTTGAAAAAATATTTTATTGCACTGCTCCGGGGGTCTTCTTCCGTCTTGGGGGTCTTCTCGCCGGACTCCCCCGCTCTCTTCTGCTCTTTTACCTAGCTCTTTCACGAGGGGGGGAGTCCGGCTACCTTCTTCGTCGTCGCCGCCGTCTGGGGGTCTCGATCCGCCTTCGGGGGTCTTCTTCTGTCTTGGGGGTCTTCTCGCCGGACTCCCCCGCCATTTACCAAGCTCTTTTACCGAGCGGGGGAAGTCCGGCTACCTTCTTCGTCGTCGTCGCCGTCGTCTGGGGGGTCTCGATCCGCCTTCGGGGGTCTTCCGGGGGTCTCTTCTGTTCTTGCGGCGGTCGTCGTCTTCCGCGCCGCCGGCGCCTTGTCCTTCTTCTTGTTCTTGTTCTTGTTCTTGTTCTTGTTCTTCTTCCGATGTTGACCCGACGCTCTCTCTGCCCGGAATGCCTGTGCCGGTCTGCGCTCGGACTTATATAGGGACATGGGGGACAGGGTCACATGTTCATGTCACATGGTGACCCCGCCCCCTGCGATGTCACAGTCCCAGCATCCTCCGGGACTGTGACAACACAAGGGGGCGGGGTCACCATGTGACATGTGCATGTGACCCTGTCCCCATTCCCCTCTATAAGTCCCAGCGCAGAGCGGCACAGGCATTCCGGGCAGAGAGAGCGTCGGGTCAACATCGGAAGAAGAACAAGAACAAGAACAAGAACAAGAAGAAGGACAAGGCGCCGGCGGCGCGGAAGACGACGACCGCCGCAAGAACAGAAGAGACCCCCGGAAGACCCCCGAAGGCGGATCGAGACCCCCCAGACGACGGCGGCGACGACGAAGAAGGTAGCCGGACTTCCCCCGCTCGGTAAAAGAGCTTGGTAAATGGCGGGGGAGTCCGGCGAGAAGACCCCCAAGACGGAAGAAGACCCCCGAAGGCGGATCGAGACCCCCAGACGGCGGCGACGACGAAGAAGGTAGCCGGACTCCCCCCTCGTGAAAGAGCTAGGTAAAAGAGCAGAAGAGAGCGGGGGAGTCCGGCGAGAAGACCCCCAAGACGGAAGAAGACCCCCGGAGCAGTGCAATAAAATATTTTTTCAAAAGTGTGTGTGTTTTTGTACTTTACATTTTACACCTTAGGTGAATGGGTAGGGGTACATCGTACCCCATACTCATTCACATAGGGTGGGGGGCCGGGATCTGGGGGCCCCCTTATTAAAGGGGGCTCCCAGATTCCGATAAGCCCCCGCCCGCAGACCCCGACAACCAACGGCCAGGGTTGTCGGGAAGAGGCTCTTGTCCTCATCAACATGGGGACAAGGTGCTTTGGGGTGGGGGGGGCCGCACGGCCCCCCTTTCCCCAGGGCACCCCCCATGTTGAGGGCACGCGGCCTGGTACGGCTCAGGAGGGGGGGGGCGCTCGTTCGTCCCCACCCCTTTCCTGGCCTGCCAGGCTGCGTGCTCGGATGAGGGTCTGACATGGATTTGGGGGGAACCCCCACGCCGTTTTTTCGGCGTGGGGAGTCCCTTTAAATCCATGCCAGGTCACGGAGCTAGCGCGGCGGCAGTAACTGCCTACGCTAGCTACGTAACCTGAAGTCACGTGCTAAATGAACGGACTTGCCGATGAGCGGCAAGTCCGTTCATTTCAAAAGTCCCGCGGACTTGCCCACTAACGGCGGGATTGTCCGCTGGACTGCCAAGTCCAGCGGATAATTTGAAAACAAAACTTCAAACTTTGGCGCCAAAAAGTCCGCCGGACTTTGGCGCCAAAAAGTCCGCCGGCGCCCACACATGAGGGGATTATCCGCTGGACTTCAGTCCAGCGGATAATCCCGCGGGATTGTCCCTTCGTGTGTACGCGGCATCAGTTAACCACAGTCTTCCTTTAAAGGTTGGAAAAGTAAGAGCGATGCTTTATCTTAAAAACAAAAATGCAACCGTTTCACAAATCAATAAAAGGCAAAGATTTCCCAGCACACTTACAAGCTAGTCAGTCTACATGGTTTCAACTATTTACATAAAAAAAAAAATTCAAAATACTGTGCTTATGAAAAATTGTGAATAAACATACAAAATATAATGTAATGGAAATAAAAAGTAGCACCACCAATGAGATATATTATCACAATAAATAATCAGTAACAAAAAAATAAATAAATAAAATGTGTTGCGCTACTAAACAATGATGAATATAGAAAGTCACAGAATTATCAATCCTTCAGGTGGACTATATATGGCAGTGGTCTAACTCCATAGCGATGTTATAATTGAAATAAATTCAACTTCAGATTTCTCCATGTGAAAAACCGGCACCATAGAACAAGATGGACTCTTACCAAAGAGCCTGGACCCTTTATTATAGAGGGTCAAACATGCTTGATATATTAATCCCCAGCACAGGTCACCAACATAGGATGAAAGAGGGAACCATCAATTCTAATCTAGCAGAGCGCCCCTTTTGGGACATATATAGCAATGAATAAATTGAGAGCACCTATGTCTGAATATAGCCCATTGATGCTTTGTATGACTTAGGAAAGTGTTACTGCTGCACCCTAGAATCCCCAAAACCTGTGGGGGGGGGGGGCTCTGGCATGCAGATTTCAGCCACATGTGCTTTGTAACACTCTGGCCTACTTACTCTTTGTCAGGAATGTGTAGCATTCCTGCTCCAACACAGCTGCTGGTCTCATTCCAGCATCCTGGCTTTGGCTGTGGCATTCTCCTTGTCTGTTTGTCCACCTGCAAGGTGATTGGTGCAGCCAAACTTGATTTAAGCCAGCTAAGCCTGCAATCTCATGCTTTTTAATATTGTGTTTAACATTTGTTTCAAGCGCCCTGTTTGTCTGTCCTGTCTGCCATTTGGATTACCTTCTTGACAACCTTGAACTGGATATCAGACTATACTCTGAACTCTGCCTGCCTGCCTTTTGACCACGGACTGACCCTGACTATTCTGTCCTTACCTGCCTTGTACCAGGATGGTCGCTAAACCACTCTGCCTGTTTGCTGTACTCAGTTTGCACCTGCCCCGGTGTAGTGGCCAGGCACTATAGCAGTGTGTATAAGTTCTAGGGGCAACTGAGTACTGGTAGGCTTGCTTGTCTTATGGGAACGGGGGCTGTTATACATGAAGAACACAGAAGCCAGCTATAGTGTCTGACCACTAGTGTTAGGCGAACAGTTTGGGCTGAGCACAAGTTCGGCCCAAACTTTGGCTATTCGCCCGTTCAGTGAACACCTGAATTTGTTCGACCCCCTGAATGACCCACAATGCACTGTGTGCCGCAAAGTGCATTGGAAGCCCGAATTGGCTGAAGCAATGAAGGCTTTGCCCAACCAGGGCATAGAACACTGTCAGAGCCATGATTGGAGAAAGTAGTGCCCAATCATGGCTCATTGCTCATAGACCCACACAATAAAAGGTTTCTTCCCAGAGCAGCCATTTAGTGTGATATTGGAGTGGAGATAGATAGAACGGGGCTCTGTTCATTGCTACTAGTGAGTTAGTGTGCTATTGTGATTCTATTGTGACTGTAAAGTGTCAGTGTAGTGTGAATATAGTGAATATAGTAATAGTGCAGCATGAGTGTAGTGCAGCATTCCTTTTTTACATTAGTGTCAGTTTAGTGTGTCAGGGCAGATTTACTGCAGTATATTAAAGTGCATGAGTCAATTTAGTATGTCAGGGCAGGTTTACTGCAGTATAGTGAAGTGCATTTGTGAAATTTTACAGCATTATATCGAAGGGTGTCAGTGCACTTTTACTGCAGTATATTGATTTGAGTCAGTGCACTTTTACTGCACTTATGCAGTTGCAGTAATGCAACTGAATTATCCTGCGTTAAGCGTGCAGTAACACCCAGAAATGTACTGCGTTAACTGGCACGTAACGTATTGAAATATACAGCGTTAAACTAGCAGTAAAGCAATAGACTTTACTGTGTTAAACGGTCACTACACTCACACTGACTGAACTATCCCTACCTTCACACTAATGTAAAGATGAATGGTCGCACTACGCGCACAATGACGGAACTATCAGGGCTTTTTAATGCACTGTGTGGCGGCGCAGTGCATTGTGGTTGTTCGGCAGGCCGGACAAACGGCCAAACGACCCTATATTGCGGTTGTTCAGAGAATGTCCAAACAGACAATTTTCAGCCCAACCCATGCTTAGGTCGAACCGTTCGCCCATCCCTAATCACTATGATATTCCATAAGACTATCGAGGTCATAGAGACAGGAATAATTAAAAAATAGGGATGAGCCGATTACCCCTCAGTTCGGTTCACACCAGAACATCCGAACAGGCAAAAAATTTGTACGAACAAGCAAACACCGTTAAAATCTATGGGACACGAACATGAAAAATCAAAAGTGCTAATTTTAAAGGCTTATATGCAAGTTATTGCCATAAAAAGTGTATAGGGACCTGGGTCCTGCCCTAGGGGACAAAAGTTTTAAAAATGGACGTTTTTTCAGGAGCAGTGATTTAAAAAAATACTGAAACAATAAAAATAAAATATTATATAGCCCTCAGCTATATAACAGCTGTCATTGCGAAGAGGCTTCAGTCAGCGGGAGCCTCCCATTTTTTCCATTTTTATTTTTTTATTTTTCTCGGGTCATCGGACGATGTGTCGGAGGATGAATGGACATCGCGGGACAGTTTTTTTTTTAATAAAGGACAAATAGTCTCTTGTCATTTTTACCATTTTGACACAATTTTTTGGTGAATGTGTAGGGGTACACAGTACCCGATACACATTCACATAGGGGGGCGGGATCTGGGGGTCCCCTTGTTAAAGGGGGCTTCCAGTTTCCGATAAGCCCCCTGCCGGCAGATCCCCACAACCACCGGGCAAGGGTTGTGGGGATGAGGCCCTTGAGAGCATGTGGGCTGGTATGGTTCAGGAGGGGGGGGGTGCTTTCTTTTCCCCTCCCCTTTTCCTGCGACCTGCCAGGTTGCGTGCTCGGATAAGGGTCTGGTATGGATCTTGGGGGGACCCCTACGCCTTTTTAAAAAAAAATTGGCGCAGGGTTTCCCTTAAAATCCATACCAGACCTAAAGGGCCTGGTAGGATTTTGGGGGGACCCCCACACATTTTATTTTTAAATTTTGGTGCAGGGCTCCCCTTCATTTTCATACCAGACCTAAAGGGGCTGGTTATTGGACTCGGGGGGAGACCATGCCGTTTTTTTCAATAATTTTTTATCTATATTATCCGACAATTCATTACAGCCGCAGAGCAGTTGTAAATGACTTTTTCCTTTAGAAATGTCCTTTTGCTGTGGTATTGTTCTAAACATGGGAAAAATGCGCTACTTTACAGGCATACGAAGGAGACCCCCCAGGCACGATATTTAAAGGAATATTTCATTTTTATTGTTTCATAGACTTTAACGGTGCTCCACAGCTTTCTAACACTGCATAATGTTCGCTGTTCGGCGAATAGGCAAAACACCCGATGTTCGAGTCCACCTTATGTTGTACTCGAACATCGGGCTCATCCCTATTAAAAAATGCTGTTTGCCTTTCAGCTCTCTGCTCTACCTGGTATAGCTCCTCACTTTCTGTTGGGTAGCTTTTTAATTACAGAAAATAGTAAATGACAGAATTTATCAGTATGAATCATAAAAGAGGAAATGGTAAATTACAGGATTTGCCTTTCTGGTTCATCAAAGTAAACCATTTTCCTGGCAGAAGGTTTAAAGTAACATTCCGTTAAAGTAAATATTTCCTTTTTTTTTAAACTTTGCAGGGAGATGAGATTACTGAAATGCAGGCATGCTGAGATACTTGTACATAGCTTTCAAACTCTTCCCAAATGCTCCGGGAATATGGAAACCTGATGCTCCAGTATAAAAATATCAACTGTTAAAGTAATCTTGGTACACAGTTAACTCTTTGCAGGTGTCAGTATCCAGGTTCTAGGTAGATTTCCCTGCTCTTTGCACTTATTGCAGTTACTAGCCAGCTTAACCACTTCAATACCGGGCACTTTTACCCTCTTCATGCCCATGCCAATTTTCAGCTTTCAGCACTGTCGCACTTTGAATGACAACTTTTTTTTCATATTGTATACAGTTATATACAATGCATGGCATTAAAGGCAGCCATTGATTTTGTACCACTGTCCTGTGATTGGTCACAGCGATCACATGATACTGGCAGTGGGACGGTATAGTGATCAGCCATCCAGTGGACACAGCGGGTGACAGATCGCGCCGGAGCAAAGACTGCAGGGGCCACATGAGGTGCGTTCTTAGAACAATAGAGTTCCCACCCACAATAATGCGGACGCGAAACAGTTAAAAAATAACTAAAGGTAAATATATATATATAATATAATTTTTTATTTTTTTTACATTTTTAATAGAGGGGAGAGGGAATACAACACCTGTCAGATTTTCATTGCTATCCTTGCTGCCGTCCGGGAGATTCACCCATTCTATTTGCCACTTCCTAACTTCTCAACCTAACCTCCTCCTTTGACCTGAAGCAATGGATACATGCTCCTACTCACTCTGAAGGCAATACCCTTGACCTCATTTTCTCACACCTATGCACTCCATGTAACCTCTACAACTATCCATTCCCTCTATCTGATCACTACCTTATTAGTTTCACTCTCTTCCTCTCCTCCACCTCCTCTCCCTCCAACTGCCTAAAAGTTACTCACAGAAGTCATCTCAACCCTTCTTTTCTCTACTCTGCTACCGATGACCTCTATGACAAAATCTCACCCCTATCCTGCACCAACCTAGCCACTTCTGTCTACAACGCTTCACTTCTAGCCTCTAAAAAAAAAAGTGGTTCTGGACTGCCGCACCCAAAAAAAAGCCTTTTATTTAAAAAAAACATGCAAATGCATGTCACAGCAGAACAGGAAACGGACGTGTTTTGCATTACACACAGTGCTTAATCATAGAGCTAGGATTAAGCACTGTGTGTAGTGTGAAACGCATCAGTTTTCCTGTTCTAATGTGACATGAACTCTCCTTTAGGCCCCACGTCTAATCACTGTCCAAATCGTGCCACCTCAATCTCTGCAACATCTCCAAAATACGCCCCTTTCTAACCAATGACACAACAAAGATCTTAATTCACTCCCTGGTCATCTCTCGCCTCAACTTTGTGTAATGTATCTTTATACAATAAACACAGTTCAACAGATTGCAGTCTAATTGACAAAGCAGTGATACACAGTGAAATGATAAGTTCACAATAAAGTTTAACCCGGACCATGTGGGCAACTACTAATTAATTAACTAGCTGCCTCCTCAATCAGTCTGGGAAGCCCATGGCTGAAAACAGAAGAGGGAAGAGAAATGGGGTGCCAAACTGACCATAGTGTAATAATGCAATATATTGGGATTTAGATAGACAAAAGTAAATTGAACTCACAAATGTTGGCTGGTAAAAAGGATGTCTCAATGGTTGGTTTTAGCGGTGTGGAGATCGCTAAAGGCTCCACCAGGAGACCCTTGGGTCTCCACCAAGATACCTGACAGAACACTGGGGTAGTCTGGAAACACGTTTCGGAGGCTGGATCTGCCTCCTTCCTCAGTCAGAGGTAACTCAGTACTGTGTGTTGTGGTTGCATTGTGTTGCAGTCAATGCTGAATGTCCATTTCAAATAAATGGGTTGGCCTAATGTAACACACGTTAATGTGCGGTATGGTGCATGTTAATGCTTGCGTAATGACACAATGCACCAAACTGCAACTGTACGAATGCACCCTAAAGTGTGCTTAGTGAGGGACACATCCCCAGCTTGCTGACTGGATAGTGAAGGAGCAGCAGTACAGCGATAAGGCATCACTCTGCTCACTTTCTTCTCCCGTACTGCCAGCATATGTGCATATTGACCTCCCTCTCCCAGTTTAACCTCTGCTTCAAAGTGTTTTACAAGAGCTTGATATCATGACAAACGTAGGTACTTTTAGATTTTTTGAATGAATACCAAAAGGCTTTCATGTTTTTTTTTTCCTTTTTACATGCTGGCCCTGAGGCCATTTTGTGGCCATGTCTACCACTTCAACTTGCTTTCAATAGTAAAGTAGAGCAATGTACCACCAATAGTTCTGAGCATTTCATCATATTGATAAACAATTATGGGTGGTAGACAGGTTGCCTTTATTTGTTTGGTTGATTGATTAAAAAAAATGGCAGAAAATGGTTACATTTACCATGTACAGTAACATCAAAATGTATGACAAGTATTGTCATGTTAGTGTGATTGACTGGAGCAACACAATCTTTTTATTTATTTTTTATTTTTATTTTTATTTTTATATCAGACTATTTGATCAATGGAGTCCAATATATAGATAACTTGCTTGCAGATCCTGTTTATATAACTGCATTCTAAATAATAAGCATTTGTTTTAATATAGAATTACTTTCTATCTGATGGTCATAAGAAGAACTTATTTAGATGAAATAATATTCCCTAGTAAATCAATTCTTGATTTAACAGAGTAACGGAGCAGAAAAGTAATGTAGATAGTTCTTTCTGTGTTAAACATTATATTTTACAGCATCTTCAGTGCCTATCAATATTTATGGAGCCTAAGAAAACAGAATTAAATCAGAGCTTGTAAAATGTAGTCTATAAACTGTTAGTAACAAGAGCTCCTGTTGAGGACTGGTCTAGCACAACAGTCAGAGCTTAAAGCTGAACTCCAGCAATGATTTGTATTGCATAGTTACATTGGTCCAACTTGGCACAATGCAAGTATGCATATCTCATACTTCATGGGCCTATGGGAAAGCTGGAAATCACTGTAAAAGTTGGCGCTACTACAATGATAGCCATGATCCTCTGGGTCCTGCTTGGGTTTTTTGTGAGCGGCATCTCTTCATAACACAAGGAGTAGGGCATTTGGTACTGCCGTCATGTTTTATAGCGCAAAAAATAAAAACCGCAGGAGGTGATCAAATACCACCAAAAGAAAGCTCTCTTTGTGGGAAAAAAAAGGACATTCATTTTGTTTGGGTACATCGTCACAAGACTGCGCCATTGTCAGTTAAAGCGACGCAGTGCCGTATCGCAAAAAAATCTCCTTGTCATTAAGGGGGCAAATCCTTCCGGTCCTTAAGTGGTTAAAGGAACAGGATTTATTTTTATTTTTTTAGTCTTACAATCACTTTAATATGTTTGTTTTAAAGCGCAGTACCAGGCAAAAAGTATAAGAACTACTAAAGGTTTGTATTTCTGTCCATCCAGTTTTGCTATTTACACAGCCTTACAACACAGCAAAGCCAGGTTACAAAATAAACAATTGGTGCGCTTAATCAACCTTAAAATAATAAATAGCAGATCTTAAAACAAACGAAAATCCATACGTGAATAGTAAATATTAAATATTCAGTGCAATAAAGTGCAATGTGGTGCCTGGAAAATGCCTTGTTCCTATAAACTAGAATAGAAAAACTAGTGCAATAAAATAATGCAGGAAAAAATCCAAATGTATAAATAAATTAATCCACAGGTGTGTTAATAAATAAATAAATATACAGCTGTGTTAAATAAATATAAATCAGTGGTGTAGCCAAATAAATACTCCTTGTAAAAAATGCACTGATAATTTGTTAACATATTGCTCAGTCCAACCATACACTGGCCAATCTCCCTAGATCCAAATGGGTCAGGTGTTATATGCAAATAGCAAACCTCTTATCATAAAACAATCCACTGGTGATTATGTCTGCAATAAGCTTATTACAGATGATACAGTTTGCTTCTATTCAGGCTTTGCATAAACTTTAAAGTGGAAGTAAACCCTTCCAAATGACTTTGGCCTACAGGTAAGCCTAGATTAAGGCTTACCTGTAGGTCCAATAAATATCTCCTAAACCTACATGGTTTAGGAGATATTTAGAAATGAAAAGGCATCGCTGTCTACGGCGCATGCGCCGTACACAGCGGCGCGCAGGCGCACTGAGGGCGCACTGAGGATGCCGAGATCACGGCGATATGCCGATCTCGTGCGCATGCGCGGGAGTGACGTCATCGCCGCTCCAGAGAATGATAGCGCTGGAGCGGCGAGACCCGGAAGTCACTCCGGCCCTGGATGGCGGCGCAGAAGATCGTGGATAAGGACCGCTTTGGGGGCTTTGTTTTCAGGTAAGTCTTTCATAATGAGCAGGGTGTCTTTTTTTTTTTTTTTTTTAAGAGGCTTTACTTCCTCTTTAAGATAGAAATGAAACAAAAAAGATAAAACTTCCCTTTTTTCCTCTTTGTTTGCTGTGGTCCTTTTGGATGGCTGTTTGCTTTTGCCTCCTAATAGAATTCCGGTTTACATAAGGGGAAGGAAACAGAAAAAAAAGGACATACCATTGCGCAGTATTGTTTGTACAATAAGGGGTGAGTGCGGGCTTGTGTTTTACTCACATACTCCCAGCGCTATTTAGTGCGGTAGCCTTATTACAGTCAGACACTCGTGGGCTGCTCGCCCTGCTTCTCCTCACTGAGAACTGTCACTAGGCTCTTTCTCCCCATGCATATTGCCGCGGTCACGTGACTTTATCAAGGCATCCCTCCTGTCCTCCCATAACATCACACATGGCTCTCCAGTCAATGGCCCATGGCAACCCTACCCTTTTTTTTTTTTGCATGTACTGCTTGCTGTTTCATGGGGGGTAGGGAATAATTTTTTTAAGTGGGGACATTGTAGCTGTTAATAGTTTTATTTGCACAGTGATTGAACATTAATAAAGCGATTAAGTCATGTGGTCAGAACTGGGCTTATTTCTTCTGGATAATGGCTGCACTATGTTGTCAGCTTTCAAAATGAAATGACATCTGCATTTTATAGTAAGGATCAATTTAGTAAGGATCAATTTAGGCACAGAGAACATGAAATGATTTGCATTAGAAATATTCAAAATTACTTAAAAGTTGTTTTACAATTCAAAAACACGCAAGAATCGCACACTCACTCACCTACATAGAAGATGTCACCTGATGCCGCGTACACACGAGCAGATTTTCCGTCGGAAAAATCTTAGATGGTTTTTCCAACGGAATTCCGCTCAAGCTTGGCTTGCATACACACGGTCACACATACGTCAAGAACACGGTAACATACAACACTATGACGAGTCGAGAAAATTAAGTTCAATGCGTCGAATTGTTTCCGAGCATGCGTAGGAATTTTGTGCGTCGGAATTGGTACAGACGATCGGAATTTCCAGTCAAAACTTTTTCCGACTGAAAAATTGAGAGCCTGCTCTCAATCTTTTTCTGGCTGGAATCCCGCCAGCAAAAGTCCGATGGAGCATACACACGGTCGCATTTTCTGACCAAAAGCTCTCATCGGACTTTTGCTGGCAGAATTTCTGATCGTGTGTACACGGCATAACAGGAAAAAATACATTAAATTCAAAGGCTCATTACATTCCCCAGAGTTAATCAAATATTAAAAGTTACCAGGAAAAATAATTGAATAAGGTAATAGCGTGCAAGAATTTGATTGTGAGTTCTTCGTATTGATACATTATTCATAGCAATCCATTGTAGAAATAAGCAGAGGATAGTGATGTATAACTATTTGCTTAATGCAGCCTTGTCACACCACAAGACTAGATTAATCTTGTTTTAATAGGATACTATGATCAAAATAAAAAAACACATTTTATAATTATATGGTATTTTTCTTTCTCATCTTTGCAAGTCTACGTTATTAAATATCTGTATTTATGTATATTAATCACCTAGATTAGTGGATCCTCATGTTAAATTCTTAAGTTCCCCGACAGGTTTTAGGAATTTCCATTAGCTAAAATAGCTGTCATGAATACTAAGCCACTGACATTGATTTAAAGCACCTGTGCAAGGTGTAAAAAATTCTGAAAATATAATCTTTGGGGGGTAAAGTGGAAGAAAAGCTAACTAACTATTCTAAAAAATGTTCCCTCCTTCTACCTATCCTGCATACCCTGTATAAAAAACATCTGTGCGCTTATCTCTTTTTAATCAGGTTTAGTCACATGATTTAGCAGCTCCAGCTCCCCTATGTTAGTGAGCTGCTGCTGCAGTGGAGAGGAGGAAGCGTCAACAATGGCTGGGCCATAGAAGCCTATAAGTGACTTCATCGCTCCAGGAATTCACTGCTATTTTTGAGTTTTTCTATACAATTTTACTACTGTTAGAGACTGTGGTTAGAATGTGATTAAATACTTGCTTAGCTCGTACTTGCATGCCCTTGTTGCCTTCATGCTGCAGCACCCACAATGGTCTAAGGTAGGCCATAGATGGTGAGAATCTCTTTCCTGCAACCAGTTTTGAACGTTTTGCACGATTCCCGCATCAACACAGACAGTGGTGATAGAGGAATTCCTCCTGCTAAGCGATTGTCTAGGTGGGGGTGGAAGGGGAAAGCTGTCTCCACTGGGAGAAGACAGTGATTATTGCTAGCGGCTAAAGAAGCTGCTAGCAATAAATCTTAAGTGAATCCGGCAGGCAGGTTGTACTCAAGTCGATCAATCAACTTGGTACATTTAGATTAAGGCTTACCTGTAGGTCCAAGTAATATCTCCGGAACCTACACGGTTTAGGAGATTTTTGGCAAAAGACAGTCACCGCTGTCTACGGCACTGAGCGTGTCGCTGTTAACGGCAATATGCCGCGAGTGGCGGCTCCCGTGCACATGCGTGGGAGTGACGTCATTGCGGCTCCGCCGAATGACAGCGCCAGAGCAGCAAGACCCACCAAGAAGATAGAGGCTCCGTACACAAGGGGACGGCGGTGACATCGCAGGCTCCTGTGCTAGGTAAGTGACACATAATGGGCTACTATGCGATGCATAGTAGTCCATTATGCTTTACCTTTGCAGGGAAACAAACAGGAAGTAAACCCATCAGGGTTTACCTCTAACAGATATAAGCTTTGGACTATGCAGTTTGATAAGAGATGGAGTGGAGCTTTTAGTTAGTTATTCAGTTGCATGTGTACATTTAAGCTTTTTACATCAAAGAAACAAAGTGAACATCTGCAATCCTGAGCATGAAGCTCAAGCCAATGGCTCAAAAGAAGAATACAAAAAAATATATATAGTTTTATATGTGCTATATTTCAACAGGAGAAGATTGCCTGAGATCAAAAACACTTTGCCAGGCCAAGCTAAGCAGTCACTTTGTTGTGCAGATGAATAAAAACATGGGTGGGAAATGAGGTTGGATCATCCTGCATCTACGTATTAGTTCAGAGTGTGTAGCATCCTTTGAAGTGGTTTTAAAGGCCTTCATGGATTCTATGCATGAAGCTAAAAAACCTTCTGTGTTCAGATCCTCCCCCCAGTGACAATAATACTTACCTGAGCCTGAACTTGATCCAGTAATGTGCACCAGAGCAGCTCCTGGCTCTCTACCTCCTCATTGGCTCAAACACAGCAGCGGGAACCATTGGCTTAATCACAACCATTGAGGAGGGAGGTGGGGCTGAGCTCCATTCTGTGAGTTAAGCAGTTTGCTATGGGGGCATTCAGCAGGGGGGAGAAGCCCAGAGTGGCAGCCTGAGAAGAGGAGAATCGAAGCTTCTCTGTGAAAAACCATTGCACAGAGCAGGCAAGTATAACATGCTTTTTTTTTTCCCTTTACTATCGCTTTAAGTTCAAGGTGCAGGCTCTGGCAGAGGTGTAGTGTTTTACTTGTTGCTTGAAGTTGCCCCTAAAAATACAGAATTGTTGATTCTCTCATAACAGTCTTCTGATGCACCACAGAAAGTATTCTTCTATGACTTCATTCTACACTGACTAAGTGTTCTTGTGCACATAAACTGTATTAATGACTGCTCCTCTCCAAGGCTGAGATAATTCTCTAGATGCAGTTTTTATTAGATGGGAGTGATAAATGTCTCAATATTACTTGCTGTCCACTTGCTTTCAAATAATTTAATGTCCAGAGCATATTTTTCATTCCTTCCTTTTGGCGTTTTTCCCCCAGTATGTAAATTTTAGAGAAATAAAAGCAGTATTTTAGGAACCGATATGACTAAAAGGGGAAAAAAAACAACATCCTTAGAATTTAACAATCACAATTTAAAGAAAAAGTATCACTAGCATTTAAAACCAAACCAAGCCCATGTAGGAACAGCCTGACACAGTGCAAGCTATGGCCATAATAATGTGAAACAAAGTATAATCAGCGCAGAATTTAAAAATTTAAAATTATATATATGAATAATATAAAAAATATATATATATATATATATATATATATATATATATATATATATATATATATATATATATATATATAATCAGTGCAAATACTACTGTGCAAATCATCAATAACCTTCAGCTAGGCTTATTGTGAGTGCTGCCAACACCCATCAGAGTGTATATGGCTGCCAAAAATGCAAACAAACAAAAAACTGGTGTAGCGCCACCAATGAAAATCACAATCACTGTATAATCAAAATAAAGTCCCAACAATGTGAAAGTTCCATTGTTTGTGGAACTCAGGGTGATAATTCATAAAATCCAATGACTTTAGTGACCACCACCTCTGACTGGAATGCCTGCTCACCTCCAAATATTGACCCCACTACAGAGTCCCAAACGCCTCCTCTCGGCGTCCCTGGACCACGCTGACCTCCTCCTGGGATCTCGATCATTCGTGTATGGCCATAGAATACCAAGGGGACACTATAGTGCTCTCTACTTCGAATATTTATTAAAAGTACAGACCAGGATAAAAATACTCACATAGGTATGTAAAAAACTTGCATATCATCAACTCTCCACGTTGATGTAAAAATGATAAAAACATCCTGAATGGCGGCACCTAACACCTGTACGCGTTACACTCTCTGATGAGCTTCTTCAGCAGGTGGGGAACCGTCAGTGATTAGAGGGTTATATAGGAAAAAACTTGTGCGTTGCTATGCAAATATACATTACAACAAAGAACTGCTGCTACCATTAAATAAGTGAATTCCCACCATAGTGATCTCTGCTTCGAATATTTATTAAAAGTACACACAGGGATAAAAATACTCACAAAAGCTTGCATATCATCAACTCTCCACGTTGATATGAAAAAAAAAAAAACGTCCTTAATTGGCGGCACCTCACACCTGTACAGGTTACGCTCTCTGATGAGCTTCTTTAGCAGGTGGGGAGCCATCAGTGATTAGAGGGTTATATAGGTGTCCTCCTGATCAAGAATTTTCCTACAAGTGTGCACACCTGTACACTAAATCAGGGGGGGATCGCCATAGGTGACTGGAATCTGTGTCACGATACCTCATTTCCTCTTCCTCCCTTATCAGTTTCTGTAATGTAAGCACTTACGCCCTGTTTGTGAACTGGAAGTGACCTATCAGCCAATGGACCAATCACCCAAGACTAGGAAAAGTCCGGAAGTGACATAACCGGAAATTACATTCCAGACTGAACTCATACACATTAAATTGTGATTGTTAAATTCTAAGGATGTTTTTTTTTTTTTTTGAGTTCACTCCCGTTGAGTTCACTCCCTATTCACAGGACATTGAAAACTATTAATACAAATAAAAAGATGAAAAACTTGCCGATCACGGTGCTGGATAATATACATCATGGTTCCCTCCTAAATGGCTTAAGGACACCGAGAATCCCCAGGGGCATCTATCACTACTGATGCAAACCCGCTCACCACTGAGCTCAGCATCTAGAGTGTCCACACTAGGGATGGGCCCGGTGCTCGATGCGAACCCACGTTCGCATCGAGCACCGGGCGTTCGCTCGCTCGGCGAGCCCAGAACTATTTTGGCCGCTCGCATCACGTTCGTGTGATGCGAGCGGCCCCGCAATGCATTGCGGCCGGCGCGGCCGACGCAGTGCATTGCTGGCTGATGATTGGCCAAGCATGCACTGTGACCCCGCATGCTTGGCCAATCACAGCCCCGGAAACTCGAAGAGCCATAATTGGCTACAGGCAGGACGCCTGTAGCCAATTACAGCTCAGGGGCTGTAGTACACGCCCCCCCCTATAAAACGCCGCCACGCCGTCTGCGCCGGTCACATGCTGTTCCGGCGCAGATTGAGCAGGCTGATTCTGTGACACTCTGCTCGATTTAGTTAGGTAGAGAGATTCACTTACAGAAATTGAGTTAGATAGATTCAGTTACAAAGATTGATTGAGAAAGAGGGGCTTGTAGTGTGTTCGTGGCAGGCAGGCAGAGCTACTATATTTTGTTACCAGAAGCACCTATAGGACTTGTAGTGTGTTCGTGGCAGGCAGGCAGAGCTCCTATATTTTGTTACCAGAAGCACCTATAGGACTTGTAGTGTGTTCGTGGCAGGCAGGCAGAGCTCCTATATTTTGTTACCAGAAGCACCTATAGGACTTGTAGTGTGTTTCGTGGCAGGCAGGCAGAGCTCCTATATTTTGTTACCAGAAGCACCTATAGGACTTGTAGTGTGTTCGTGGCAGGCAGGCAGAGCTCCTATATTTTGTTACCAGAAGCACCTATAGGACTTGTAGTGTGTTCGTGGCAGGCAGGCAGAGCTCCTATATTTTGTTCCCAGAGGCACCTATAGGACTTGAAGTGTGTTAGTCCCATTACACACACAGAGCTATATTTTCTTCCCAGAAGCACCTATAGGACTTGAAGTGTGTTAGTCCCATCACACACACAGAGCTATATTTTCTTCCCAGAAGCACCTATAGGACTTGAAGTGTGTTAGTCCCATCACACACACAGAGCTATATTTTCTTCCCAGAAGCACCTATAGGACTTGAAGTGTGTTAGTCCCATCACACACACAGAGCTATATTTTCTTCCCAGAAGCACCTATAGGACTTGAAGTGTGTTAGTCCCATCACACACACAGAGCTATATTTTGTTCCCAGAGGCACCTATAGGACTTGAAGTGTGTTAGTCCCATTACACACACAGAGCTATATTTTCTTCCCAGAAGCACCTATAGGACTTGAAGTGTGTTAGTCCCATTACACACACAGAGCTATATTTTCTTCCCAGAAGCACCTATAGGACTTGAAGTGTGTTAGTCCCATCACACACACAGAGCTATATTTTCTTCCCAGAAGCACCTATAGGACTTGAAGTGTGTTAGTCCCATCACACACACAGAGCTATATTTTCTTCCCAGAAGCACCTATAGGACTTGAAGTGTGTTAGTCCCATCACACACACAGAGCTATATTTTCTTCCCAGAAGCACCTATAGGACTTGAAGTGTGTTAGTCCCATCACACACACAGAGCTATATTTTCTTCCCAGAGGCACCTATAGGACTTGAAGTGTGTTAGTCCCATCACACACACAGAGCTATATTTTGTTCCAGAGGCACCTATAGGACTTGAAGTGTGTTAGTCCCATTACACACACAGAGCTATATTTTCTTCCAGAAGCACCTATAGGACTTGAAGTGTGTTAGTCCCATTACACACACAGAGCTATATTTTCTTCCCAGAAGCACCTATAGGACTTGAAGTGTGTTAGTCCCATTACACACACAGAGCTATATTTTCTTCCCAGAAGCACCTATAGGACTTGAAGTGTGTTAGTCCCATCACACACACAGAGCTATATTTTGTTCCCAGAGGCACCTATAGGACTTGAAGTGTGTTAGTCCCATTACACACACAGAGCTATATTTTCTTCCCAGAAGCACCTATAGGACTTGAAGTGTGTTAGTCCCATCACACACACAGAGCTATATTTTGTTCCCAGAAGAACCTATAGGACTTGAAGTGTGTTAGTCCCATCACACACACAGAGCTATATTTTGTTCCCAGAAGCACCTATAGGACTTGAAGTGTGTTAGTCCCATCACACACACAGAGCTATATTTTGTTCCAGAAGAACCTATAGGACTTGAAGTGTGTTAGTCCCATCACACACACAGAGCTATATTTTGTTCCCAGAAGCACCTATAGGACTTGAAGTGTGTTAGTCCCATCACACACACAGAGCTATATTTTGTTCCCAGAAGCACCTATAGGACTTGAAGTGTGTTAGTCCCATTACACACACAGAGCTATATTTTCTTCCCAGAAGCACCTATAGGACTTGAAGTGTGTTAGTCCCATTACACACACAGAGCTATATTTTCTTCCCAGAAGCACCTATAGGACTTGAAGTGTGTTAGTCCCATCACACACACAGAGCTATATTTTGTTCCCAGAGGCACCTATAGGACTTGAAGTGTGTTAGTCCCATTACACACACAGAGCTATATTTTCTTCCCAGAAGCACCTATAGGACTTGAAGTGTGTTAGTCCCATCACACACACAGAGCTATATTTTGTTCCCAGAAGAACCTATAGGACTTGAAGTGTGTTAGTCCCATCACACACACAGAGCTATATTTTGTTCCCAGAAGCACCTATAGGACTTGAAGTGTGTTAGTCCCATCACACACACAGAGCTATATTTTGTTCCCAGAAGAACCTATAGGACTTGAAGTGTGTTAGTCCCATCACACACACAGAGCTATATTTTGTTCCCAGAAGCACCTATAGGACTTGAAGTGTGTTAGTCCCATCACACACACAGAGCTATATTTTGTTCCCAGAAGCACCTATAGGACTTGAAGTGTGTTAGTCCCATCACACACACAGAGCTATATTTTGTTCCCAGAGGCACCTATAGGACTTGAAGTGTGTTAGTCCCATCACACACACAGAGCTATATTTTCTTCCAGAAGCACCTATAGGACTTGAAGTGTGTTAGTCCCATTACACACACAGAGCTATATTTTCTTCCCAGAAGCACCTATAGGACTTGAAGTGTGTTAGTCCCATCACACACACAGAGCTATATTTTGTTCCCAGAAGAACCTATAGGACTTGAAGTGTGTTAGTCCCATCACACACACAGAGCTATATTTTGTTCCCAGAAGCACCTATAGGACTTGAAGTGTGTTAGTCCCATCACACACACAGAGCTATATTTTCTTCCCAGAAGCACCTATAGGACTTGAAGTGTGTTAGTCCCATCACACACACAGAGCTATATTTTGTTCCCAGAGGCACCTATAGGACTTGAAGTGTGTTAGTCCCATTACACACACAGAGCTATATTTTGTTCCCAGAGGCACCTATAGGACTTGAAGTGTGTTAGTCCCATTACACACACAGAGCTATATTTTCTTCCCAGAAGCACCTATAGGACTTGAAGTGTGTTAGTCCCATTACACACACAGAGCTATATTTTGTTCCCAGAGGCACCTATAGGACTTGAAGTGTGTTAGTCCCATTACACACACAGAGCTATATTTTCTTCCCAGAAGCACCTATAGGACTTGAAGTGTGTTAGTCCCATCACACACACAGAGCTATATTTTGTTCCCAGAGGCACCTATAGGACTTGAAGTGTGTTAGTCCCATTACACACACAGAGCTATATTTTCTTCCCAGAAGCACCTATAGGACTTGAAGTGTGTTAGTCCCATCACACATACAGAGCTATATTTTCTTCCCAGAAGCACCTATAGGACTTGAAGTGTGTTAGTCCCATCACACACACAGAGCTATATTTTGTTCCCAGAGGCACCTATAGGACTTGAAGTGTGTTAGTCCCATTACACACACAGAGCTATATTTTCTTCCCAGAAGCACCTATAGGACTTGAAGTGTGTTAGTCCCATTACACACACAGAGCTATATTTTCTTCCCAGAAGCACCTATAGGACTTGAAGTGTGTTAGTCCCATCACACACACAGAGCTATATTTTGTTCCCAGAAGAACCTATAGGACTTGAAGTGTGTTAGTCCCATCACACACACAGAGCTATATTTTGTTCCCAGAAGCACCTATAGGACTTGAAGTGTGTTAGTCCCATCACACACACAGAGCTATATTTTCTTCCCAGAAGCACCTATAGGACTTGAAGTGTGTTAGTCCCATCACACACACAGAGCTATATTTTGTTCCCAGAGGCACCTATAGGACTTGAAGTGTGTTAGTCCCATTACACACACAGAGCTATATTTTCTTCCCAGAAGCACCTATAGGACTTGAAGTGTGTTAGTCCCATTACACACACAGAGCTATATTTTCTTCCCAGAAGCACCTATAGGACTTGAAGTGTGTTAGTCCCATCACACACACAGAGCTATATTTTGTTCCCAGAAGAACCTATAGGACTTGAAGTGTGTTAGTCCCATCACACACACAGAGCTATATTTTGTTCCCAGAAGCACCTATAGGACTTGAAGTGTGTTAGTCCCATCACACACACAGAGCTATATTTTGTTCCCAGAGGCACCTATAGGACTTGAAGTGTGTTAGTCCCATTACACACACAGAGCTATATTTTCTTCCCAGAAGCACCTATAGGACTTGAAGTGTGTTAGTCCCATTACACACACAGAGCTATATTTTCTTCCAGAAGCACCTATAGGACTTGAAGTGTGTTAGTCCCATCACACACACAGAGCTATATTTTGTTCCCAGAAGAACCTATAGGACTTGAAGTGTGTTAGTCCCATTACACACACAGAGCTATATTTTCTTCCCAGAAGCACCTATAGGACTTGAAGTGTGTTAGTCCCATTACACACACAGAGCTATATTTTCTTCCCAGAAGCACCTATAGGACTTGAAGTGTGTTAGTCCCATCACACAGAGATCCTATATTTTGTTCCCAGAAGCAACTATAGGACTTGAAGTGTGTTAGTCCCATCACACAGACCTTTATTTTCTTCCCAGAAGCACCTATAGGACTTGAAGTGTGTTAGTCCCATCACACAGAGCTCCTCTATTTTCTTTGCAGAAGCACCCATAGGACTTCTAGTGTGTTAGTGGCATCACACAGAGCTCCTATATATTCTTCTCAGCAGCACCCACAGGACTTCTAGTGTGTTAGTGGCATCACACAGAGCTCCTCTATTTTCTTTGCATAAGCACCCACAGGACTTCTAGTGTGTTAGTGGCATCACACAGAGCTCCTCTATTTTCTTTGCATAAGCACCCACAGGACTTCTAGTGTGTTAGTGGCATCACACAGAGCTCCTCTATTTTCTTTGCATAAGCACCCACAGGACTTCTAGTGTGTTAGTGGCATCACACAGAGCTCCTATATATTCTTCTCAGCAGCACCCACAGGACTTCTAGTGTGTTAGTGGCATCACACAGAGCTCCTCTATTTTCTTTGCATAAGCACCCACAGGACTTCTAGTGTGTTAGTGGCATCACACAGAGCTCCTCTATTTTCTTTGCATAAGCACCCACAGGACTTCTAGTGTGTTAGTGGCATCACACAGAGCTCCTCTATTTTCTTTGCAGAAGCACCCATAGGACTTCTAGTGTGTTAGTGGCATCACACAGAGCTCCTATATTTTCTTCTCAGCAGCACCCACAGGACTACCGACTACAATGGCTGGAAGACCGCCAAGGGGAGGCAGAGCGTGCAGAGCCAAGAACACAGGGCAGGCAGGCTCTGTTTCTAGTGGACGTGGCCGTGGACGTGGACGTGGTCGTGCATCGTCATCAGCACGTGGCCATGGGACACGCGCGTCTTTGTTTTCGGCAGCTGGACATGTGGAGCCGCATCATGCTGAAGGCTTGGTAGAATGGATGACCAAGCCTCCTCATCCTCCTCATCCTCTCTCACCCAGGCTCAGGGTACTGACAGAGCATCATCAGCCACCCCTTCCCTAGACCACCATGTCCTCCTGAGGAGTCCCCCGAACTCTTTGAGCACAGTGTTGGGTACATGCTCCAGGAGGATGCCCAACGATTCGAAGGCTCGGATGACGATACCCAGCTTGAGGAATCTGGCAGTACAGTTCCACCAGCTGCAGCTTACTGCCAGGTTTGCTCTAGTGGTGAAGAGGGAGGGGATGATGAGGTCACTGACTCCACGTGGGTGCCTCAAGGGAGAGAGGATGAGGAGGAGGACGAGGAGGAGGAGGATGCGGCGTCACATGTCCAACGAGGCAGGATGCCCCCTGGAGGCCAGGTAGAGGCCAGCACAGCAACTGTACAACACCGCAGAGCTCCGCCTGTGCAGGGCGCTGCCTCTGCACGTTATCAGAAAAGTTCTTTGGTGTGGGCCTTTTTTGAGACGAGTGCATCAGATCGCACCACTGCTATTTGCAATATTTGTCTCAAGCGTATCTCGCGTGGCCAAAACATCAGCCGCTTGGGCACGACAAGCATGACCAGACATATGGCGACCTGCCATGCAGCTCGTTGGCAGGCACACATAAAAGACCCACACCAAAGAACTAAGCGGACCTCTCCTTGCTCCTCCTCAGCTGGGATCTCCATCCCCACTACACCTTAAGTCCTCTCTGAAAGCTGCTCTGAGAGGACTGAAGGTGTAGAATTCGGTGTGTCACAACCAAGTACTTGCAGTACACCGACGTCCGATTGCAGCAGGCAAATTTCCCTGCCCCAGCTGCTGGACCGTAGAAAGAAGTACACTCCCAGCCATCCACATGCCCAGCGGTTGAATGCTAGCCTTGCTAAATTGCTAGCACTTCAACTGCTGCCTTTTCAGTTGGTAGACTCGGCCCCCTTCCGTGAGTTTGTTCAATGTGCGGTTCCTCAGTGGCAGGTTCCCAAACGCCACTTTTTCTCGCGGAAGGCGATTTCGTCTCTCTACCGGCATGTGGAGGGCAATGTCCATGCCTCGCTGGACAGGGCGGTCAGCGGTAAGGTGCATATTACCGCTGACTCATGGTCCAGCAGGCATGGACAGGGACGGTACCTTTCTTTCACGGCCCATTGGGTCACTCTATTGGCAGCTGGGAGGGATGCAGGACAAGGTGCAGTAGTGTTGGAGGTTGTTCCGCCACCACGCCTCCAAAACGCGACTACTGCTACTGGTTGTGACACACCTCTCTCCTCCACCCCCTCCTCTTCTTCTTCCTCCAGTGCTCTGTCCTTGGAACCAGCGGTGCTCCGTAGGCGTACAAGGGGCTACGCAAGTACGCAGGCAAAAAGATGCCATGCCGTGCTTGCGCTGGTGTGTTTGGGGGACAGGAGCCACACTGGGCCAGAGGTTCTGGCAGCTCTGCAGGGGCAGGCCGAGAGGTGGTTGACGCCACGTCAGCTTAAGCCAGGAATGGTCGTTTCTGACAATGGCACCAACCTCCTCTCCGCCCTGCGACAGGGGCAGCTCACCCATGTGCCCTGCATGGCTCACGTCCTCAACCTGGTGGTGCAGCGGTTCTTGGGCAGGTTCCCAGGCTTACAGGATGTCCTGAGGCAGGCCAGGAAAGTCTGTGTGCATTTCCGCCGATCTTATAATGCCAGTGCTCGGCTGACTGAGCTGCAAAAGGAGCTGAACCTGCCCAAGAACCGCCTAATATCTGACATGCCCACCAGGTGGAACTCAACGTTGGCCATGCTGCAGCGACTGCACACGCAGCAGAGGGCCATCAATGAGTACCTTTGCGACTACGGCACCAGGACAGGGTCAGGGGAGCTTGGTTTTTTTTCCCCACGTCAGTGGAGCATGATCAGGGATGCATGCACTGTCCTCTCACCATTTGAGGAGGCCACGAGGATGGTGAGCAGTGACAGTGCATGCATCAGTGACACTGTCCCTCTTGTCCACCTGTTGGAGCATACGCTGCGTGGGATAATGGACAGGGCACTTGAGGCAGAACAGAGGCAGGAAGAGGAGGACTTCCTTGCCTCTCAAGGCCCCCTTTATCCGGACAGTGTTCCTTCTGTCCCACCCATCACACAGGAAGAGGATGAGGAGGAGGAGGAGGAGGAGGAGGAGGAGGATTGTGTGAGCATGGAGGTGGAGCCTGGCACTCAGCATCAGCAGCAGCAGTCTTTTAGGGATGATGTACAGTCCCAACAAGCCAGTGGACTTGTACGTGGCTGGGAGGAGGTGGCTGGCGATCATGTCATCCTCAGTGACCCAGAAGACTCCGGACCGAATGCCTCAGCTAACCTACGCTGCATGGCCTCCCTGATCCTGCAAAGCCTGCGGAAGGATCCTCGTGTTCTTCGGATCAAGGAGAGGGACCATTACTGGCTGGCCACTCTCCTTGATCCGCGGTACAAGGGTAAGGTTGCGGACCTTATCTTGCCGTCGCAGAGGGAGCAGAGGATGAGACATCTCAGGGAGGCCTTGCAGAAAGGTCTGTGCAACGCGTTCCCAGAAACTGGGAGGCTACAAACTCCTGGTCCTGGGCGACGAGTTGCTGAGGCTTCGGTCAGTGGCAGAAGGAGCGGTGGGGAAGGTGGACGTCTGACCGATGCGTTCAGACAATTTTTTAGTCCGCAGCCCAAGGTATGATCGGTTCCAGCAACCATCGCCAGCGTCTGATATACATGGTGCAGGAATACCTTGGGGCAAGGTCAGACTTGGACACCTTTCCCACCGAAAATCCTCTGGCTTACTGGGTCCTGAGGATGGATCACTGGCCAGAGCTTGCACAGTATGCAATTGAGCTACTGGCCTGTCCTGCCTCCAGCGTTCTTTCCGAACGCACATTCAGTGCTGCTGGAGGATTTGTGACTGATCATAGGGTGCGCCTGTCCACCGCCTCGGTTGATCGACTGACATTCATCAAAATGAATCAGTCTTGGATCACCACCAGCTACCAGGCACCTGAGGCGGATATAACCGAATAATTTTTAATGTCACATCCCTTCAAGACTGCCTATGCTGATGCTGAGTGACTGTCCTCTTATGTTCACTGACTATCCTCTTCCTCCTCCTCAATGATCCATGCCACCACACCAGTGCCTAAGGCACAATTTTTCAGCCCCCTGTTTAACAGGGGCGTGTACTTACAATTTTTTAAAAAAAATGCTTCGCAACACGTGTGACTGCTGTGCTCCAAGTACAGTCTCTGTGAGGGCCGTGTTGCAGTGTTGTGGCACCAGCACCAGTGCCTAAGGCACAATTTTTCAGCCCCTGTTTAACAGGGGCGTGTACTTACAATTTTTAAAAAAAATGCTTCGCAACACGTGTGACTGCTGTGCTCCAAGTACAGTCTCTGTGAGGGCCGTGTTGCAGTGTTGTGGCACCAGCACCAGTGCCTAAGGCACAATTTTTCAGCCCCTGTTTAACAGGGGCGGGTACTTACAATTTTTTAAAAAAATGCTTCGCAACACGTGTGACTGCTGTGCTCCAAGTACAGTATCTGTGAGGGCCGGGTTGCAGTGTTGTGGCACCAGCACCAGTGCCTAAGGCACAATTTTTCAGCCCCTGTTTAACAGGGGCGTGTACTTACAATTTTTTAAAAAAAATGCTTCGCAACACGTGTGACTGCTGTGCTCCAAGTACAGTATCTGTGAGGGCCGGGTTGCAGTGTTGTGGCACCAGCACCAGTGCCTAAGGCACAATTTTTCAGCCCCTGTTTAACAGGGGCGTGTACTTACAATTTTTTTAAAAAATGCTTCGCAACACGTGTGACTGCTGTGCTCCAAGTACAGTATCTGTGAGGGCCGGGTTGCAGTGTTGTGGCACCAGCACCAGTGCCTAAGGCACAATTTTTCAGCCCCTGTTTAACAGGGGCGTGTACTTACAATTTTTTAAAAAAATGCTTCGCAACACGTGTGACTGCTGTGCTCCAAGTACAGTCTCTGTGAGGGGTTGCAGTGTTGTGGCACCAGCACCAGTGCCTAAGGCACAATTTTTCAGCCCCTGTTTAACAGGGGCGGGTAATTACAAATCTTGATCTAATAGTTCACAGCAGGGCCCATTCCTGCGCCCACCAAGAGTAACTATGAGGGCCTGCAGTCTTGTGGCAACACCGTCCACCACCACCGCCAAAGGCCCAATTTTTCTGCCCTGTTCATCAGGTGCTTGCAATTACAAATCTTGATCTAATAACTCACAGCAGGGCCCATTCCTGCGCCCACCAAGAGTAACTATGAGGGCCTACAGTCTTGTGGCAACACCGTCCACCACCACCGCCAAAGGCCCAATTTTTCTGCCCTGTTCATCAGGTGCTTGCAATTACAAATCTTGATCTAATAACTCACAGCAGGGCCCATTCCTGCGCCCACCAAGAGTAACTGTGAGAGCTTACAGTCTTGTGGCAAAACCGTCCACCACCACCACCACCACCACCACCCCCCAATTTTTCTGCCCTGTTCAACAGGTGCATGCAATTACAAATCTTGATCTAATAACTCACAGCAGGGCCCATTCCTGTGCCCACCAAGAGTAACTATGAGGGCCTACAGTCTTGTGGCAACACCGTCCACCACCACCGCCAAAGGCCCAATTTTTCTGCCCTGTTCATCAGGTGCTTGCAATTACAAATCTTGATCTAATAACTCACAGCAGGGCCCATTCCTGCGCCCACCAAGAGTAACTGTGAGAGCTTACAGTCTTGTGGCAAAACCGCAATTAAAATGACTGCTCCCGAAAAAACGTTAGTTTTTAAAAGTTCTTTTTGCATTGATATATGTCCCCTGGGGCAGGACCCGGGTCCCCAAACCTGTTTTATGACATTAACATGCATATTGGCCGTTGTAATTAGCACTTTTGATTTCGAACGTTCGCGTCCATTATAACGTATAGGGTTCGAAAATTCGCGCGAACTTTCGGTCCGTTCGAAGGTTCTGGTTCGAACCGAACCCGGGGGTGTTCGGCTCATCCCTAGTCCACACCTCTAGGAGTACCTCATAAATATTAAAATCGTATTATATCTATACCATACAATATCAAAAGATAATCATAAAATAACATACACATAACTACCACCATATCTTCTATCTGAGGACCACTACATACTGAAACAGTACCAATATCTAATATACACTGCCCTTGTATTCTCTATTTTGGTATTTAAATCAAATTCTGTATTGATACCAAAAGAGGCCAAAACCTTAGTCTCGTAGATCCAGAAGGATGACTAATCTGTCCCAATATCTTTTAATAATGTTCTCCACTTTTTTAGTCTGGGCATTATAATCTAAGATAATCCTAAATTGGTCCTCTGGTTTACAGACCACCCCTGCTTTATCCTTATCTCTAATGAGGTACTTCTATCCATATTTTTTACCTTTTCTATATTTTGTCTGATAGTGGACTGATCATATCCCTTCTCCAGAAATCTTTTTTCTAAAATTTTGGACTGTCTGGAAAAATCTGCATCTGTACAATTCCTCCGGAGGCAGATAAACTGCCCCTTTGAAATGTTCAGACTTATGATGATAGCTATCCAATAAAATGAAACTATTCCAGTTTGTGTTTTTTTTTTTGTACATAGGGCAATGCCTTTCCTATATATTTCCAAGTCTATGTATTTCCAAGAATGTCACTCTTTTTCTATCCACATGCCATGTCAAAACTATATTCTTATTATTATTATTATCCAATTTTAACATATATTGTTTTAATGATGCTTCATCTCCTTGCCAAATCATAAACGCAACATCTATATAACGTCTATAACAAAGCAACTCTTGGGGTCTGTCTGTAAAAATTGCCTCTTCCTCCCTGCCTCTTCCCAATATCATAAGACCAGCCGATAAGGGGGGAGGGTTTGTCTTGATGACCAAAAAATATTATATAGAAGAGATAGGTAGGTTGTTAGCCGATAGAACTACCTATAACTTATTAAAAAGGAATCTCAACTGTGAGTTTAAGAGAGAGTAATTCCCTGTACACACGGACTTTCCAACGGAAAATGTGCGATTGGAGCGTGTTGTTGGAAATTCTGACCGTGTTTAGGCTCCATCTGACTTTTTCCATTGGAATTTCCAACACACAAAGTTTGAGATCTGGGTCTTAAATTTTTATGACAACAAAATCTGATTGTGTAAATTCCGATCGGGTGTAGACAATTCCGACGCACAAAGTGCCACACATGCTCAGAATAAATTACGAGACGGAAGCTATTGGCTACTGGCTATTGAACTTCCTCTTTATAGTCCCGTCGTACGTGTTGTATGTCAACGCGTTCTTGACGATCGGAATTTCCGTCAACTTTGTGCGACCGTGTGTATGCAAGACAAGTTTGAGCCAACATCAGTCGGAAAAAATCCAATGGATTTTGTTGTCGGAATGTCCGATTCAGTGTACAGGGCATTAGAATTACTTATCATCAAGAAAGGTGTGAAGAAAAATATTTTAAATGAAAAAGGAGGAACATTATAATATAATATATAATACCTTCAGGTTGCAGGATTACCTAAAATACACAAAGATGCCACTAGGCCACCAGGGAGACCGGTGTTGATTCATTATCAGATAGGTTAGGCCAATATATAGATATCCATCTACAGCCACTTGTGTTAACTACTAAGGCATATCTTAAGGATACGAAGCACATGTTGCAAATTATCAATGAATTATCTATTAATGGACAATGCTTCTTGGTTACAGCGGAGGTAGGTTCGCTGTATACTATTATAGGGCATCAGGATGCCATGGAGTCTGTCAAGTGGGCCTTGAGATCTTCTGACCTTACTAGGACACATAATAGATTTATTCTAGATAGTTTATATGGGTTAGGGCACAATTATTTGTGGTATGCCAAGCATTATTATCATCTACTCACGGGAGTTGCTATGGGAGGCCGAATTTCTCCCAGTGTAGCCAATATTTTTATGGCCCACAGGGAGGAAGAGGCAATTTTTACAGACAGACCCGAGAGTTGCTTTGTTATAGATGTTATATAGATGACATGTTAATGATTTAACGAGGAGATGAAGCGTCATTAAAACAATTTAATGTTAAAATTGGATAATAATAAGAATATAGTTTTGACATGGCATGTGGATAGTGAAAGAGTGACCTTCTTAGACTTGGAAATATATAGGAAAGGCATTGCCCTATGCACAAAGATCTTTTTTAAACCTACAGACCAGAATAGTTTAATTTCATTGGATAGCTGTCATCATAAGTCTTGACTGAACATTCCAAATCAAAAGTGCTAATTACAACGGCCAATATGCATGTTAATGTCATAAAACAGGTTTGGGGACCCGGGTCCTGCCCCAGGGGACATATATCAATGCAAAAAGAACTTTTAAAAACTAACGTTTTTTCGGGAGCAGTCATTTTAATGATGCATAAAGTGAAAAAAAAAAGTGAAATTTTCCTTTAAATATGGTACCTGGGGGTGTCTAAAGTATGCCTGTGAAGTGGCATGTGTTTCCCGTGTTTTAGAACTGTCCTTGCACAAAATGACATTTGTAAAGGAAAAAAAGAAGCCATTTAAAACCACTTGCGGCTTTAGGTTTGATCTTAAGTAGAATCTGAACAGGTACATTATGAAGTGTAGCTCCATCCCAAAAAAATCTATTTTTAAGCTTTTTGGAGAACATAGGGAGGGGTTATCACCCCTGTAACATTTGCTGTCTTTGCACATGTGTTCAGAACATGTCACCTCACTTTCCGTCCCAATGACAAATGTTTTTGGAAAAGTGGGGTTTTAATTGAAACAAGGATTGGTGATAAAGTATCAGTAGAGAGGAGATACCTTTTTCCCAAATTAAATCTAACAGGATAGAATTTCCCTTCCTAGGGGTAGATTTCCTCTCACTTCCTGTTTTCTCTTTCCATTTGCAAGTAGGAGTCGTTTGTAAGTTGGATGTTTGAAAGTAGGGGCCTGGCGTATATACTCTGCAGAAATTTGCCCTATTAGATGTTGGTGTAGCCACAAGACTGGTGGGCACAGGAATGGGCCCTGCTGTGAGTTAATAGATCAAGATTTGTAATTGCATGCACCTCTTGAACAGGGCAGAAAAATTGGGGGTGGTGGTGGTGGTGGTGGACGGTTTTGCCACAAGACTGTAAGCTCTCACAGTTACTCTTGGTGGGCGCAGGAATGGGCCCTGCTGTGAGTTATTAGATCAAGATTTGTAATTGCAAGCACCTGATGAACAGGGCAGAAAAATTGGGCCTTTGGCGGTGGTGGTGGACGGTGTTGCCACAAGACTGTAGGCCCTCAATAGTTTACTCTTGGTGGGCGCAGGAATGGGCCCTGCTGTGAGTTATTAAGATCAAGATTTGTAATTGCAACGCACCTGATGAACAGGCAGAAAAATTGGGCCTTTGGCGGTGGTGGTGGACGGTGTTGCCAATACAGGCCCTCATAGTTACTCTTGGTGGCGCAGGAATGGCCCTGCACTATTAGATCAAGATTGTAATTACCCGCCCCTGGGGGCTGCCTTAGGAATGGTGCCCAACACTGCTGTGAACTGTACTTAGATCAGCAGATTTGTTGCGAAGCATAATTGTGTGTGTACACGCCCCTGTTAAACAGGGGCTGAAAAATTGTGCCTTAGGCACTGGTGCTGGTGCCGTTGAGCCACAACACACTGCAACCCGGCCCTCACAGAGACTGTACTTGGAGCACAGCAGTCACACGTGTTGCGAAGCATTTTTTTAAAAAATTGTAATGTACACGCCCCTGTTAAACAGGGGCTGAAAAATTTGCCCTTAGGCACTGGTGCTGTGGTGCCACAACACTGCAACACTCACAGAGACTGTACTTGGAGCACAGCAGTCACACGTGTTGCGAAGCATTTTTTTAAAAAATTGTAAGTACACGCCCCTGTTAAACAGGGGCTGAAAAATTGTGCCTTAGGCACTGGTGCTGGTGCCACAACACTGCAACCCGGCCCTCACAGAGCAAAGCAGTTCACACGTGGAATGCATTTTAAAAAAATTGTAAGTACACGCCTCTGAAAACAGGGGCTGACTTGGAGCACTGCTGACATCGGCAGAGAGCTCACACGTGTTGCGAAGCATTTTTTTAAAAAATTGTAAGTACACGCCCCTGTTTAAACAGCCCCTTAGGCACTGGTGCTGGTGCCACAACACTGCAACACGGCCCTCACAGAGACTGTACTTGAGCACAGCAGTCACACCGTGTTGCGAAGCATTTTTTTAAAAAAGTGTAAGTACACTGTTAAAAGGGGCTTGAAAAATTGTGCCTTAGGCAATGGTGTGGTGGCATGGATCATTGAGGAGGGGAAGAGGATAGTCAGTGAACATAAGAGGACAGTCACTCAGCATCAGCATAGGCAGTCTTGAAGGGATGTGACATTAAAAATTATTCGGTTATATCCGCCTCAGGTGCCTGGTAGCTGGTGGTGATCCAAGACTGATTCATTTGATGAATGTCAGTCGATCAACCGAGGCGGTGGACAGGCGCACCCTATGATCAGTCACAAATCCTCCAGCAGCACTGAATGTGCGTTCGGAAAGAACGCTGGAGGCAGGACAGGCCAGTAGCTCAATTGCATACTGTGCAAGCTCTGGCCAGTGATCCATCCTCAGGACCCAGTAAGCCAGAGGATTTTCGGTGGGAAAGGTGTCCAAGTCTGACCTTGCCCAAGGTATTCCTGCACCATGTATATCAGACGCTGGCGATGGTTGCTGGAACCGATCATACCTTGGGGCTGCGGACTAAAAAATTGTCTGAACGCATCGGTCAGACGTCCACCTTCCCCACCGCTCCTTCTGCCTACTGACCGAAGCCTCAGCAACTCGTCGCCCAGGACCAGGAGTTTGTAGCCTCCCAGTTTCTGGGAACGCGTTTGCACAGACCTTTCTGCAAGGCCTCCCTGAGATGTCTCATCCTCTGCTCCCTCTGCGACGGCAAGATAAGGTCCGCAACCTTACCCTTGTACCGCGGATCAAGGAGAGTGGCCAGCCAGTAATGGTCCCTCTCCTTGATCCGAAGAACACGAGGATCCTTCCGCAGGCTTTGCAGGATCAGGGAGGCCATGCAGCGTAGGTTAGCTGAGGCATTCGGTCCGGAGTCTTCTGGGTCACTGAGGATGACATGATCGCCAGCCACCTCCTCCCAGCCACGTACAAGTCCACTGGCTTGTTGGGACTGTACATCATCCCTAAAAGACTGCTGCTGCTGATGCTGAGTGCCAGGCTCCACCTCCATGCTCACACAATCCTCCTCCTCCTCCTCCTCCTCCTCCTCCTCATCCTCTTCCTGTGTGATGGGTGGGACAGAAGGAACACTGTCCGGATAAAGGGGGCCTTGAGAGGCAAGAAGTCCTCCTCTTCCTGCCTCTGTTCTGCCTCAAGTGCCCTGTCCATTATCCACGCAGCGTATGCTCCAACAGGTGGACAAGAGGGACAGTGTCACTGATGCATGCACTGTCACTGCTCACCATCCTCGTGGCCTCCTCAAATGGTGAGAGGACAGTGCATGCATCCCTGATCATGCTCCACTGACGTGGGGAAAAAAAAAACAAGCTCCCTGACCCTGTCCTGGTGCCGTAGTCGCAAAGGTACTCATTGATGGCCCTCTGCTGCGTGTGCAGTCGCTGCAGCATGGCCAACTTTGAGTTCCACCTGGTGGGCATGTCAGATATTAGGCGGTTCTTGGGCAGGTTCAGCTCCTTTTGCAGCTCAGTCAGCCGAGCACTGGCATTATAAGATCGCGGAAATGCACACAGACTTTCCTGGCCTGCCTCAGGACATCCTGTAAGCCTGGAACCTGCCCAAGAACCGCTGCACCACCAGGGTGAGGACGTGAGCCATGCAGGGCACATGGGTGAGCTGCCCCTGTCGCAGGGCGGAGAGGAGGTTGGTGCCATTGTCAGAAACGACCATTCCTGGCTTAAGCTGACGTGGCGTCAACCACCTCTCGGCCTGCCCCTGCAGAGCTGCCAGAACCTCTGGCCCAGTGTGGCTCCTGTCCCCCAAACATACCAGCGCAAGCACGGCATGGCATCTTTTGCCTGCGTACTTGCGTAGCCCCTTGTACGCCTACGGAGCACCGCTGGTTCCAAGGACAGAGCACTGGAGGAAGAAGAAGAGGAGGGGGTGGAGGGAGAGGTGTGTCACAACCAGTAGCAGTAGTCGCGTTTTGGAGGCGTGGTGGCGGAACAACCTCCAACACTACTGCACCTTGTCCTGCATCCCTCCCAGCTGCCAATAGAGTGACCCAATGGGCCGTGAAAGAAAGGTACCGTCCCTGTCCATGCCTGCTGGACCATGAGTCAGCGGTAATATGCACCTTACCGCTGACCGCCCTGTCCAGCGAGGCATGGACATTGCCCTCCACATGCCGGTAGAGAGACGGAATCGCCTTCCGCGAGAAAAAGTGGCGTTTGGGAACCTGCCACTGAGGAACCGCACATTGAACAAACTCACGGAAGGGGGCGAGTCTACCAACTGAAAAGGCAGCAGTTGAAGTGCTAGCAATTTAGCAAGGCTAGCATTCAACCGCTGGGCATGTGGATGGCTGGGAGTGTACTTCTTTCTACGGTCCAGCAGCTGGGCAGGGAAATTTGCCTGCTGCATTCGGACGTCGGTGTACTGCAAGTACTTGGTTGTGACACACCGAATTCTACACCTTCAGTCCTCTCAGAGCAGCTTTCAGAGAGGACTGAAGGTGTAGTGGGGATGGAGATCCCAGCTGAGGAGGAGCAAGGAGAGGTCCGCTTAGTTCTTTGGTGTGGGTCTTTTATGTGTGCCTGCCAACGAGCTGCATGGCAGGTCGCCATATGTCTGGTCATGCTTGTCGTGCCCAAGCGGCTGATGTTTTGGCCACGCGAGATACGCTTGAGACAAATATTGCAAATAGCAGTGGTGCGATCTGCTGCACTCGTCTCAAAAAAGGCCCACACCAAAGAACTTTTCTGATAACGTGCAGAGGCAGCGCCCTGCACAGGCGGAGCTCTGCGGTGTTGTACAGTTGCTGTGCTGGCCTCTACCTGGCCTCCAGGGGGCATCCTGCCTCGTTGGACATGTGACGCCGCATCCTCCTCCTCCTCGTCCTCCTCCTCATCCTCTCTCCCTTGAGGCACCCACGTGGAGTCAGTGACCTCATCATCCCCTCCCTCTTCACCACTAGAGCAAACCTGGCAGTAAGCTGCAGCTGGTGGAACTGTACTGCCAGATTCCTCAAGCTGGGTATCGTCATCCGAGCCTTCGAATCGTTGGCATCCTCCTGGAGCATGTACCCAACACTGTGCTCAAAGAGTTCGGGGGACTCCTCAGGAGGACATGGTGGGTCTAGGGAAGGGGTGGCTGATGATGCTCTGTCAGTACCCTGAGCCTGGGTGAGAGAGGATGAGGGAGGATGAGGAGGGCTTGGTCATCCATTCTACCAAGCCTTCAGCATGATGCGGCTCCACATGTCCAGCTGCCGAAAACAAAGACGCGCGTGTCCCATGGCCACGTGCTGATGACGATGCACGACCACGTCCACGTCCACGGCCACGTCCACTAGAAACAGAGCCTGCCTGCCCTGTGTTCTTGGCTCTGCACGCTCTGCCTCCCCTTGGCGGTCTTCCAGCCATGTAGTCGGTAGTCCTGTGGGTGCTGCTGAGAAGAAAATATAGGAGATCTGTGTGATGCCACTAACACACTAGAAGCCCTATGGGTGCTTCTGCAAAGAAAATAGAGAAGCACTGTGTGATGCCACTAACACACTAGAAGTCCTGTGGGTGCTTATGCAAAGAAAATAGAGGAGCTCTGTGTGATGCCACTAACACACTGAAGTCCTGTGGGTGCTTCATGCAAAAGAAAATCTCTGTGTGATGCCACTAACACACTAGAAGTCCTGTGGGTGCTGCTGAGAAGAAAATATAGGAGCTCTGTGTGATGCCACTAACACACTAGAAGTCCTATGGGTGCTTCTGCAAAGAAAATAAGGAGCTCCTGTGTGATGCCACTAACACACTAGAAGTCCTGTGGGTGCTTATGCAAAGAAAATAGAGGAGCTCTGTGTGATGCCACTAACACACTAGAAGTCCTGTGGGTGCTTCTGCAAAGAAAATAGAGGAGCTCTGTGTGATGCCACTAACACACTAGAAGTCCTGTGGGTGCTGCTGAGAAGAATATATAGGAGCTCTGTGTGATGCCCACTAACACACTAGAAGTCCTATGGGTATAGTTTTGACATGGCATGTGGATAGTGAAAGAGTGACCTTCTTAGACTTGGAAATATATAGGAAAGGCATTGCCCTATGCACAAAGATCTTTTTTAAACCTACAGACCAGAATAGTTTAATTTCATTGGATAGCTGTCATCATAAGTCTTGACTGAACATTCAAAATGGGCTGTTTATCCGCCTCCAGTGGGATTGTACAGAGGCAGAAGATTTTTCCAGATAGTCCAATATTTTAGAAAAAATATTTCTGGAGTAGGGATATGATTAGTTCACTATCAGACAAGATATAGAAAAGGTAAAAAAATATGGATAGAAGTATCCTCATTAGAGAGAAGGATAAAGCAGGGGTGGTCTGTAAACCAGAGGACCAATCTAGGATCATCTTAGATTATAATGCCCCCCAAAAAAAAAAAAGTGGAGAACATTATTAAAAGATATTGGAGTATATTACAAAAAGACAGAGTGTTGGGTCAATTTTTACCTCCTTACCACGCTTTGTATATAGAAAAGCTCTGGCACTTAGAAATATTTTAGACCCAGGAGTTATAGATGCCCCTAAGGCTTCATGTATACGGGACGTTTTTACAACCTCTTCTGAACGATTAAACTTGACAGATAGTAATCCACATTTAAAACATTAGTTTTGCTGCATTTACATGCCACGTTTAGCGACGTTTTGCATTTAGAAAAAAATAAATACTTTTTTTTTAAATAGCCAAAAATTAAATGAAAATTTGCGTTCCAAAAAAGCCTCTAAACTCAACTGCCTAGAAACGACTGTAAATGACCCTGTGTACATATACTTATAAGACAACATAGATGAGAGTTCAGGAGCAGCTGAAAAAAATGCCCAACTGCTGCTAAACATCCGTTTAGCAGCAGCAGTGTACATGAGGCCTAAGCTGAATAAAGGTATGAACCTCTTCCCTTCTATGGTAGGTTTCTATGCATGCAGTAAATGTAAATCCTGTAAAACCTCAAAGTGTAATATTAAAAGGAGAAAAGAGTTTACAGCCTCGGCCACAGGGAAGACATACAAGATCAGAGAATAAAAATAGAACAAAAAAAACGCCCGCAATGAGTCCAACCAGGTCCAGCAGACCGGAAGGTAAATGACATCCAACGTGGGTATAGTATACAATGAATTGAACCGTTACAGTCTCTGGATAAAGCGTATGCCCAAATAGGTTGAAAAAAAACACCTCTGATCCACAATTACGTGTGAGGAACCACCACCATATGGAAAGCCGCTTACCAGAGGGCCAACCCACACCAGCATTCGGATATAACCCAGCCACAGTCTCTGACATCTGAATGGAAACCCTGGTGTCAGATATTGCAGGATGTTAGGCTCTTTCCATGCAACATACGATCCGTAAAATCATATAGTATATAGAAAGCAAGGGGACCATAGCATAATTCCGGTGGTGGTCCATTGGTGGTCCATGTAGAAGCCCCCTTTAAATTGGTGGTGAGTGTAGAAATCAAGCTTTATTGGCTCTTGATGTAAAATCCCCCATTATATTGGTTGTCAGTGTAAATTATTCATAACATTGGTGATCAGTGTACATTTCCCTTTACATTGGTGGTAAGTGCAGAATAGCCCTTATACGGGTGGTCAGTGTAAATTCCCCTTTACATTGGTGGTCAGTGTAAATCCCCCTAACATTGGTGGTCAGTGTAAAGTGTAACCTTACATTGGTGGTCAGTGCAAATCTCCGACAATGGTTGTCAATGTAAATTCCCGCTTACATGGAGGTCATTGTATATTCCCCCTTTACACTGGGGGTTGGTGTAAATGCTCTTATTACATTAGCGTCAGTGTAGAAACACCTCTTTTCTATTGGTGGGTGGCGTAAAATCCTCTGTTACATGGTGGTCAGTGCAAATTCCCCCTCACATTGGTGGTCATTGTAAATTCCCCATTACATTGGTAGACTCCCCCACTATATACTTGCCAAAGATTTCCAGCTTTGCTCTACGTGATTCAGAATGTGTCACAGTGTACTGCCTCCTAACTTATCCCATCCCCCACCACTGCCACTGGTCCCATCATCCCCCCAGCATTGTCATTGATCATAACCCCCCCTCCCCCCAGCATTGCCACTGATCCCAGGATTCCTAAGAATTTTCTGTCTGTTGATGGGTCCCCTGACCTCCCCAGTCTATGGTGTGCAGGCAGTGAGGAGATGATGAGCACTAACCTCTTGCAACCAATCATTGAGCGGTAAGGATATGCAGTAACCTCTAGGAAATAATCATTGAGCAGTAATAATGTGCAGTAACCTCTAGAAACCAATTAGTGAGTGGTATAGATGTCCAGTAACCTCTAGCAATCAGTGAGCAGTACTGATGTACAGTAATCTCTAGCAACCAGAAGGTCATGCGCTGTAACCTAGAAAACCATAGAAAATAAACAGTGAGCCATAATGTGTGCTTTAACCTCTAGCAGCCAGTCAGTGAGGGGTAATGATACACTGTAACCTCTGGCAACCAACCAATCGCAATCACTGCCTGATCTGATTCAGTAAACAGATTTTGAGTCTAGCTGCTATTTATTGTATGTCTCAAAGCATGTGAAGAGTGAAATTGCGTGGAAGAGGGGGCCCAATAAAATGTTTGACTAGGGTCCAGTCAATATTAAATATGGCCCTGGATCTGCCGGTACCTATTTATCTACCAGTTCTATGTAGGAGCATTCACACAATCACATGCTCAAGTGAGCAAACATATGTGTTCTGTAAACTGTGAACGAGCTGCTGAGAAGCTGCAGCTAAGCTGACTCCCATCTTGTGATCAGCATCATTTGACAGCACTCGTCTGATAAAACAAAGCACTGCTTAAATGACATAGAATCGCAGATCATTAGACTGCACCTTCCTGAGAAAGAAAATGAATTGGATTTATTTTGCTGTATATATATACAATGTGTGTCAAACCTAAAGACAGAATCACTTCATTCATACAAAATAGCCCTGGTTGTAAAAGGGTAAACTATCACAAGACGAAACACCTATAGTATATACAAGGGGCTCTTAAAAGATATGGCTTCCTACTAGTTCTGGGGCAGAGACTTCACTCTCAGTGAGGCTGATTAGGTTGATTCTCACTGCCCTTGAACCAATATGCAACACAACAATAGGATAGATCCTTTATAAGAATTGTTAAAGCATTTAACTAATTAAGTAGTTTATTTTCACTTGTAATCATAGGCGTGCACACACTAATCACCCCATTCACATTAGCATTATCGCTCTGTGTTCCAATAGGGAGATGGGAAAGCTCTTCCACTGAGCAGTTCTGCTTATAAGAGAAGTGTGGAAGCATTTCACTTTGAATCTGCAGGCAGGGAGATAATGGGGTTGATTTACTAAAACCGGAGAGTGCAAAAACTGGGGCAGCTCTGGATAGAAACCAATCATCTTCCAGGTTTTATTTCCAATGCTTAATTTAACACGCTGCACTTAGAAGCGGATTGGCTACCATGCAATTTGCAGTTTTAGTAAATCAATCCCAATGTGCCAGTGGGGCAGAGTGCCACAACGAAGATTTTCTGAATGTATATTATGTATATACAGTATAGGCTGCACATACCTATGCTTGTAATACTGTTCTTCAATATGTACACTAAGGACAAGAAGCCTGGGTCCCATCAGTCTTGCAAGACTTTGGAGCAGTGTAAACCCCTGCAGTTTCACTAGTAGGCACTACCAATTCAAGCATCAGTTGCAAGGGTTTGGTGGAAGTCTAGTACAGGGGTGTCCAAACTTTCTAAACAAATAGCCAGTTTATTGTCCTTCATAGTTTAGGGGGCCCAGACTATGACCATCAGGAGTAGGAAATTCCTCAGGGATGGCGTTCGGCTGGAGTGAAAAAATGAGGCAGCACCTGTGGTTGATAAGATGAAGAATTGTGTGCCATCATTGGTATAAGTGGAATAATGCCCCATTGTTGGTGTCAGTGGAAAGAATAGTGTTCCATCATTTATTTCAATTAGAGGAAATATATGCCATCATTGGTAGTCATAGGCTTGCACATGGGGTGTGCCAGGTGTGCTTGGGCACACCTTAATCACCCGTGCTGTCTCCCAAGATCTGCCCCGAAATGTTGCATTCAAGAGAGTGTGTAGCTCCCGCTGCTTGTGAAACAGGCAGCAGATTGTGAGGTTTAACAGAGCCGCTGAATGTTTATCAATGCCAATCAGTCCGACCAATGCTTCCTATCAGTGCCCATCAATTCTGCCAATCAGTGCCCATCAATTCTGCCAATCAGTGCCCATCAATTCTGCCAATAAGTGCCCATCAATTCTGCCAATCAGTGCCCATCAATTCTGCCAATCAGTGCCCATCAATTCTGCCAATCAGTGCCCATCAATTCTGCCAATAAGTGCCCATCAATTCTGCCAATCAGTGCCCATCAATTCTGCCAATCAGTGCCCATCAATTCTGCCAATCAGTGCCGCCTATCAGTGCTACAAATCAGTGCCCATCATTGCTGCCAATCATTGCTAACAATCTGAACTGCCTATCAGTGGACATCTAGAAATGAGCGAATGGTTCGGCCCAAGTATAAGTTCGGACGTTCGACGGACAGCTGAACAAACGGGTCATTTGAGTGTTTGTTCTCCCCCGAACCAACCACAATGCATTGCGGAGATGAACAGTATATTGCAAGCCCTAATTGGCTGAAGCAGTGAAAGCTTCAGCCAATCAGGGCACAGAGCACTGTCAGAGTCATCATGAGATCTCTGTCTCTGTCATGGAATGAGCCATGATTGGATAAATCAGCATTTATGTTCCCCAAGCCGCAGCGTATTGCCAAGTTGTCTCCAGTGGTAATGATGGAGAAGATGGAGATGATGTCACTGATGCCACTTGAGTGCCAGATAGAGCAGAGGAGGAAACTGAAGGTGAGGCGGTACAAACCCAAGGAGGCCGACATCAAGAAAGAGTAGAGAGCAGCCACCCTATTCCATCACATTCTGCAGCTGTCATCTCCTGGCCCACTCCCCAAAGCTCAGCTGTCTGGGCCTTTTTCAGCACTTCTGCAGCAGATTGCACTGTTGCCATCTGCAAACTGTGTCTCAGGAACATCATACGTGGCAAAAACATGAACCATATGCATATCATTGCAATTTTTTTTTGCCTTCATCAAGAGCACTTCTATAGGGTTATGGTGGGAAGGCGCCCCCGACACCCAAAGAGTAATTTTTCTGCACCTGTTTGACAGTTGCATATTATGCTGGACTCGGGAGCGCGCACGCAATGTAACCCCCTGGGAGAGCGCTTCTCCCAGGGGGTTATACGATGTGGGGAGGAGCCACGAGAGCCACCAAGGGACCCCAGAAGAGCAGGTTCGGGGCCACTCTGTGCAAAACGAGCTGCACACTGGAGTTAAGTATGATATGTTTGTTATATAAAAAAAAAAAAGACCTTTAGTGTCACTTGAAGGTTTTGTCTTCAAATCAATGTCAATGTCTTGCACAGGGCACAATGGGCATGGTGGTTTGCTATATATTTTTATCCCAGTCACAGAGTTGCAGCTCGAAAGTCAAAGCATTACATTTTTTTTTAAACTTTTAAGAATTTGATAGTAAAAGAAAAAAAAATCCCAACAATTTCTACATAATTATTAGAAACGCAATCATTCTTGTAAAGGAAGAAAAGAATAGAAGAGTTGTCAGTGATGTATCTGCAGGTGCACTGCCTTGCAGCTGTGTCAGTGGCAGACGAGAACCAATACATTGTACAAATAAACCAATTCCCTCATCAGAAGATGTCACCTGAAGATTTAAAAAAAAAAATGGAAGTGTAAAATACTTGATCCAGCACTGCCCACATTTAGCAGATGCCTGGTTAGTTCAGTTTTGTTTTTTGTAGAAAATAAGAAGATTTCAGTGAAATTTTGCCATTTTGACAAAATGCTTTGGAATCAATGGGGAAGGCAGATTTGGTGTTTTTTTGTTTTGTTTTTTTAAGGATGCTACAGGCATTAAATTGCTTCTAATGCCGCGTACACACGATCGGACTTTCCGACGGTCTTTCCGAAAAACTCTGACGTTTTTCCGACGGAATTCCGCTGAAGCTGTGTTGCCTACACACAATCACACCAAATTCTGATGGTCAATAACACCACGGCATAAAACACGTTCGACTGCACTATAATAGGGAAGTTTAATGCTTCCGAGCATGCGTCAAATTGTTTGAGCATGCGTCGGAATTTTGCGTGTCGGAATTGCATACACACGGTCGGAAAATCCAATGAAAAGCTCCCATCGGACTGTTTCCATCGGAAATTCCGACCGTGTGTACGCCGCATTAGGGTTTCAGAAGACCCTTTCAACTATTCTGGACCCGTGCTTTCCCAATAATACTCTCATTATTTTACCTTTTTTTCATGGAAAGATACAGACAATTAAAAAAAATAGACAAACTATGACAAGATACACACAACGAGAAGACAAGAAAACATATACAAAAAATAGAATACAGACATACCCCACTTTTAAGTACACAATGGGGTTTATTTACTAAAGCTGGAAAGTGCAAAATCAGGCTCACTTCTGCATAGAAACCAATGGAGCTTCTAACCCCGGCTTGTTCAATTAAGCTTTGGTAATAAAACCTGGAAGCTCATTGGTTTCTATACAGAAGTGAGCCTGGTTTTGCACTTTCCAGCTTTAGTAATATGAACCCCATTGTGTACTTAAAAGTGGGGTATGCCTGTATAGATATAGAATACGCTAAACTAACGTTAATGCAACTCCAAAAAAATAAGACTAAAAACAACCTATATAGACAAAAAATGATTTTCTGCTTCTTTTAAATTTAAAGTGTTACCAAACCCAGGACCCTGCATTCACTAAATCTGGTCTCCCACAGTACACAGAACATGGAAATGCAATTATTTTAGTAAATATAAACTGCTAAATACCTTTTCTTATCAGCAGTATATGGCAGTCTTGTGACTTCTATCAGTGTCTTATAAAGCTTGTAGGAACAGTTTTCATTCTTCTGACTGTCATCTGAGGCTGCAGGACCCCTGACCCTCTGTCTGAACAGTGCTGATTGGCCCTATGCTGATCTTCCTCCCAAGAAAAAAAAAAAAAAAACCTCCAGCAATACACAACCAAGCATGCCTTATCAAGACATGGATTAGGAACAGTGGAAGAAGGGGAGGATCAGAGAAGACAGGATCAAACAGCCTTTTTACACAATGCAGAGGATTAACTTCTTAGGTTCCACAGCGAGTATAACAAGCATGCTTTACTGAATATACAAACTGCTTTTACTGTTGTTATTTTAGTAACACTTTAACCACTTCAGCTCTGGAATATTTAACCCCTTAATGGCCAGGTCATTTTTTGCGATACTGCACTGCATTACTTTAACTGACAATTGTGTGGGCGTGCGATGCTGTACCCAAATAAAATGTATGTCCTTTTTTTTTCCCACAAATAGAGCTTTCTTTTTGTTGTATTTGATCACATTTGCATGCAGGTTTTATTTTTTGTGCTATGAACAAAAAAATACAGAGAATTAAAAAAAAAAAAAAAAACAACTATATATTATTTTTTACTTTGTTATAAAACATACCCAATAAAACAATGTAAAAAAAAAAAAAATCTAATTTCTTCATCAATTTAGGGCAATATTTATTCTACTACATATTTTTGGTAAAAAAAATCCCAATAAGCGTATATTGATTGGTTTTGCACATAAGTTATAGCGGCTACAAACTATGGTACATTTTTATTTAATCTTTTCATCTTTTTTTTTTTACTAGTAAGTAGGGTTAAGCAAACCCGAACTGTAAAGTTCTGGTCCGTACCGGACTTTTGGGTGTCCGGGACCCGGACCCGAACTATTGGCTGTAAGTTCGGATCCGGTGTTCGGCGATGTATTGGCGCCTTTTTAACAGCTGCCGGGCAGCCAATCGACGCTAGTTTCACTAGTGTGCCCTTAGAAGCCATCACAGCCATGCCTACTAATGGCATGGCTGTGATTGGGCAGTGCAGCATGTGACCCAGCCTCTATATATAGTCCAGACACACAGCACACAGCGTCATTCTGCTATAGACAGGTTCCTGTGCTGCTAAGAGAGAGGATTTGAGGAGTTAGTGTGATAAAGTCAGTCAGTCAGTCAGTCCACATTCCTTTAATTTTCTTCTAATTAGTTAGATCAGTGAGCGATCTACATAGCTAGAGTAGAGTAGGGAGTTTCTTTATTAAGGAAAAGAAAGAGGCAGAGAGAATTATTGAATAGATTCCTAAATCAATTGTACCCTGGCTGGGGTGCAGTGCACAGTCTTTTAACAGTGCCATGAGGCCAGTGCCAGACAAAATATAAAAGTTTTACCTGCAAGCTCAGTGCACCATTAGGACCAACACTGCTTATACTAAGAGATACACCATAGTCTGTGTGTATTCTGCTATTGGAAAAACATTGCAAAAATATTACATTTTGCTGTGTTTTTTTTTCCCAATAGCATTTTCTGCGTGTTCATACATACACGCTGTAGACACTATCCGTGTATTCTGATATTGGAAAAACATTGCAAAAAAATTAATTTTGCAGTGTTTTTTTTCTTCCCAATAGCATTTTCTGCGTTTTCATAAACGCTTTAGACACTATCCGTGTATTCTGATATTGGAAAAACATTGCAAAAAAATTTAATTTTGCAGTGTTTTTTTTTTCTTCCCAATAGCATTTTCTGCGTGTTCATACACACTTTAGATACTGTCCGTGTATTCTGATATTGGAAAAACATTGCAAATAAATTATAATTTTGCGGTGTTTTTTTTCTTCCCAATAGCATTTTCTGCGTTTTCATAAACACTTTAGACACTGTACGTGTATTCTGCTATAGACAAAAACACCCATTTAGGGCGAGATCATACATTTTGAAAATATGAGGAGATCATCAAAAAGGGGGCGTGGCCCGGGTCGTGGTGCTGCTGGTGGCGCTCCTGTTGCAGGGAGAGGACGTGGTCGATCTGTGCCAGCTACACGCACTAGTGTTTCACCTTCCTCAGGTGCGAGTAGGCGACAGAGCCTGCAGCGGTATTTTGGCGCGCCTAATGAGGCTGTACGAATGTTGAGGCCAGGACAAGTACAGGCGATAGTAGATTGGGTTGCTGCTGACAGTGCCTCCGGTTCCTTCACATTGTCTCCCACCCAGTCTCCTGATGAAAGTTCAGAGTTGGCACCTGCAGCCGATGTCCATCAGTCTTTCACCTCACCCCCTTGCAAATCAGCCAATCAGTCTGAGCCCCAAATCATGCAGCAGTCTCTTCTGCTTTTTGATGACTCTGTTAGCAGGGTTTCCCAGGGCCATCCACCTAGCCCTGCCCCAGAAGTGGAAGAGATTGTGTGCACCGATGCCCAACCACTTATGTTTCATGATGAGTACATGGGAGGACCATCGCAGCACGTCTCGGATGAGGACGAAACACAGGTGCCAACTGCTGCTGCTTTCGCCATTGTGCAGACCGACAAGGAGGGCAGGGGTGAAGACTGGGTGGAAGATGATGTGGAGGACGATGAGGTCCTTGACCCCACATGGAAACAACGTCATGCAGGTGACCAGTGTAGTTCGGAGGAAGAGGCGGTGGTCGCACAGAGCCACCAGCACAGCAGAAGAGGGAGCAGGGTGCAAAAGCGTAGCGTCCGTCCCCTAGACAGTACGTCTGCTACTGCCCAACGCAGCAAGGGACCGAGCACACCAAAGCCAGGTCCAAGGAGTTCCCTAGCGTGGCAGTTCTTCAGACAATGTGCTGATGACAAGACACGAGTGGCTTGCACGCTGTGCAATCAGAGCCTGAAGCGAGGCATAAACGTTCTCAACCTGAGCACAACCTGCATGACCAGGCATCTACGTGCAAAGCACGAGATGCAGTGGAGTAGACACCTCAAAAACCAAGAAAGGTCTCTGGCTCCTCCTGCTTCCTCTTCTGCTGCAGTCTCGGCCTCTTCATCCACCTCTGTAGTGACAGTGACACCTGCCAACCCGCAAACAGAGGATCTGCCAGCAACACTACCACCTGGGTCACCAACCATCTCCACAATGTCCCATGGAAGCGTTCAGCTCTCTATTTCCCAAACACTGGAGCGGAAGAGGAAGTACCCCCCTAGCCACCCGCGATCCCTGGCCCTGAATGCCAGCATTTCAAAATTCCTTGCCTTTGAAATGCTGTCATTCCGTCTGGTGGAGACGCAGAGTTTTAAAAGGCTGATGTCATTGGCTGTCCCACAGTACGTCGTGCCCAGCCGCCACTACTTTTCCAGGCGAGCTATCCCTTCCCTGCACAACCAAGTGGGGGACAAAATCAGGTGTGCACTGCGCAATGCCATCTGTGGCAAGGTCCACCTAACTATGGATGCGTGGACCAGTAAGCACGGTCAGGGACGTTATATCTCCCTAACAGCACACTGGGTAAATGTAGTGGCGGCTGGGCCTGAGGCGGATAGCACTTTGGCGCATGTCCTTCCACCACTGAGGATTGCAGGGCACTTCAGTTTGCCTCCTGTTGCTAACTCCTCCTACTCCGCCTCCTCATCCTCTACCGCCTCCTCATCCGGTCAGCGTAACACCTTCACCACCAACTTCAGCACAGCCAGGGCTAAAAAACAGCAGGCAGTTTTAAAACTTTCCTGTTTGGGGGAAAAACCCCACACCGCGCAGAAGTTGTGGAGGGACATGGAACAACAGACCGATGAGTGGTTGGTGGCAGTGAGCCTCAAGCCCGGCCTGGTGGTGTGCGATAATGGGCGAAATCTCGTAGAAGCTCTGGGCCTAGGCGGTTTGACGCACATCCCTTGCCTGGCGCATATGCTGAACTTGGTGGTCCAGAGGTTCCTTAAGAATTACCCCGATATGCCAGAGCTGCTGCAGAAAGTGCGGGCCGTCTGTGCGCACTTTCGGTGTTCTCACCCTGCTGCTGCTCGCCTGTCAGCGTAACTTCGGCCTTCCCGCTCACCGTCTCATATGTGACGTGCCCACAAGGTGGAACTCCACCTTGCACATGCTTGTCAGACTGTGCGAGCAGCAGCAGGCGATAGTGGAGTTTCAGCTGCAGCACGCACGCGTGAGTCGCTCTGCGGAAACAGCACCACTTCACCGCCAATAACTGGGCCTCCATGCGAGACCTGTGTGCCTTGTTGCGCTGTTTTGAGTACTCCACCAACATGGCCAGTGCCGATGACGCCGTTCTCAGCGTTACTATCCCAGTTCTATGCCTCCTTGAAAAAACGCTTCAGGCGATGATGGAAGAGGATGTGGCACAGGAGGAGGAGGAGGAGGAAGAGGGTTAATTTCCAAGGCTTTCAGGGCAGTCATTTACAAGTGGCTACGAGGGTGGGTTCCTGCACCAACAAGCGCCAGGTACACAATTGTCCGGCAGCAAGGGCACAGTTCTGGAGGATGACGAGGTGGAGGATGAGGAGGAGATGGAGGAGGAGGAACCATGTTCACAGCAGGGTGGCACCCAGACCAGCTCATGTCCATCACTGGTGCGTGGCTGGGGGGATACAGAGGACACAGACGATACACCTCCCACATGAGCGATTACATGCTGCAGTGTCTCCACAACGACCGCCGAGTTTCCCACATTTTAACTGGTGCTGATTATTGGGTGGCCACCCTGCTGGATCCCCGTTACAAGGACAACGTGCCGTCCTTAATTACCTCACTGGAGCGTGATCGTAAGATGCGCGAGTACAAGCGCACGCTGGTAGACGCGCTGCTGGTAGCATTCCCACTTGGCAGCGGGGGTACGGTGGAAGCACAAGGCCAAGGCAGAGGAGGAGGAAGAGGTCGCCAACGCAGCCGGGGCACCGCCAGCACCTCGGAAGGCAGGGTTAGCATGGCCGAAATGTGGAAAAGCTTTGTCAGCACGCCACAACAACCAGCACCACCAGCTGAGATGGAACGTCTTAGCAGGAGGCAGCATTTCACCAACATGGTGGAGCAGTATGTGTGCACACGCCTACACGTACTGCATGACGGGTCTGCCCCCTTCAACTTCTGGGTCTCCAAATTGGGCACATGGCCTGAGCTTGCCCTTTACGCCTTGGAGGTGCTGGCTTGCCCTGCCGCCAGTGTATTATCTGAACGTGTATTTAGCACGGCAGGGGGGCGTTATCACAGACAAGCGCAGCCGGCTGTCCAAAACCAATGTGGACAAGCTCACGTTCATTAAAATGAACCAGGCATGGATCCCACAGGACTTGGCCGTACCTTGTGCAGAATAGACACATATACCGGTGTTCTGACGAAAACTGTCTTGCTATCGGATAGTGTCTGGCCACTTACTGCGCAGGTGCAGTGCTTGCGTAGTACGGAGGACAAGGAGATTCACAAAATCTCCAAAGATGAACGTCGCCTGTGCAGTGAGTGCAGGTTCAAGCCTGACCATCCAAGTGGACATACGGTAGCACATAGTAACAGGGCCCCTCACGGGCTCGCTTGGCTAGGCTTCAACCTCAGATGATGTGGCTTGAACCTGGAGTCACCATGCATCGTCTTCGGAGAGTTTCAAAATCCCCTTGTCCTACGTACTGAGCAAGCGCAGTACAGGGCGGACAGAATTCGACACATCATTCACCACTAGCCTTACCCAGCCATTGTTGTATTTTTGAACCAGTGTTGGCTACCTCGTCCTCCTCCACCGCCGCTTCCACCTACACCGCCACCTCAACCTCCTACTCCATTTGAATTTCGTCCTCCTAGGTCAAGATTATAATTTTTTCATTTTTTTTAATTTCCAAGTATTTTATTTTCCCACTATCTTATCCATTAAATTGAATAATTTTTTGCCAGAAAGTGCGTATTCTGGGGTTTTCCCACCATATGTGCGGCATCGTGCCGTTGAGTTTCTGAGGTTCTTAATGACTTCCTGTACCTCTTCTGCTGAGAAGGGGGCCTCCAGCATTTTATTTTTATTTTTTATTTTTTTAAGTTATTTCCCTATCCACATTTGTTTGCAGATCACTTGCTATGCTCTTAACAACATTTTGTTGCCATCTACAGCCCTCTAGCCCTCTCCATGATTTTTTTACAGCCATTTTAGTGTTCAAAAGTCTGGGTCCCATTGACTTCAATGGGGTTCGGAGTTCGGGGTCAAGTTCGGGTCAAGTTCGAACCCGCCGAACCCCGAACATCCAGGTGTCCGCTCAACTCCTACCAATAAGGGCAGCGATCAGTGACATAGCAGGACTGTGATATTGCAGCAGTCAAATAGGACACCTGACTGACTCTTTTGAGACTTTTTGGGGACCAGTCACATTATTACAGTAATCAGTGCTAAAAAATATGCACTGTTACTGTACTGACACTGGCAGGGAAGGGGTTAACATCAGGGGCGATCAAAGGGATAAATGTGTTCCCTAGGAGCCCTTGCTAACTGTGAGGGATGTGCTTAGACTAAGGGAATGTAAAGCTCTGTGTCCCTGTTTAGCAAGAACACAGGATCAGCACATTCCGCTCTCACAGAACGACGGCCAGCCTTGTTTACATAGGCAGAACGTCAGTCTGCCTTTCTCCTGAACGATCAGTGAGTCCCGGCGGGCATGGTATCCGCTGATTAGCTCCCTCTGGGTCCAATCACAGCGGGAGTGGGTCGCCAGTGGCCTGCGTGCGTGCCCCAGACCCGGAAGTGTCAGATCATGTACTAGGTACATGACCTGGCACAAAGTGGCTGCCCTGCCGCAGTAAATGTACGTGGGATGGCCGCTAAGGGGTTACTCAATGGAGAAACTGGTAATTTTACTGCAACGTCAATTTTGTTGAAATCAAGCCACTCATGCCTAAATAAACATGTCAAGGTGTACGTAAAAAGGTCACACATGCCAGCAGGAACTTGGTAAACAGCCATCTAAATTAGCGGTGATACTTAAGTACAGTTGAGAAAAAATATAATTGAGGTTAACACATGAATAGGCATTGACGTGCAATAAAAGTCCAGAGCCAGTCGCAGGTATTCCAACAAGCACTAAAATATGAATGAGCATTCCCCTTATTAAAATCCTTTCCTTGTTCACAGGTGGCACACTGATTGTTATAAATACAGCAGGCAGATATTTGATCTTTCATCAGAATGGGTCACAGATCTAACAGGCTTGCTGGTTGTCTGGATTCCTTCGATATTTAACCTTGATATCTAAAGCGGTTAGAATGCCAAGAAAAGGTAGAAAATTCAATACCGGTGTCCAATTGTGAAAGAAATAAAGCAGACTCAGCCATCTATGGTTGTTGGATATGTATATTCTGTTGGAGAATGCATGGGGTTTTAAGCATGGAGCAAGACAAAACAGCAAGCGTGCCATGTAGACTACAGAAAGATACGCTGAGACTAATTTTATCTGACAAGGGATCCTGGAAAGCTGACCTGAATGTCATCATTAAACTAATGTAGCACTATGTATCGACCATTCATGATGTATGTCAGCAAAGCGGAGAATAACAAGAAAACTACACTCCTAGGGTATCCAGGGATACAACATATGGGATTCTGATGGCATGCAGAATTATAAACCATAGATCAGCCCTTTTAAATCATTTTAACATGGAAAAACTCAGAATTCAGGGAGCCTTTGCTGATCTTTACTATATCTACAACTGACTCCCAGGGCTGTTATATACAACATTATTTGTAATAATAATAATAATGAAACAAATAATAATTGTAATAATGGGTAGTAAAATGCAGAGTGAAAATTGTAGTGATCCCTCACATTTAGTAGAAGTGGCGGCCCGTCCATTAGGGGTGCACGGGCGCGGCCCCCTAACCTACATTCAGGGCATCGGATGCATGGATTCCAATGTTTTTTTCTTTATTTTTTTGAAGCATGTGATTAGAGCAAGAGGTTTTAATAGGTTTCAAAAAAGGGTGGGCTTGGGGCGCAGAGCACTGCGTCCTGAGCCCACCCAGTTGTGTGACAATAGCAAATGAGTATTCGCTATTGTCACACGGATTATCTTCCAGGACAATCAGGAAGTGGGTCCTGAGACCCATGTCCCAATTGACCAAATAGTGGAAGCTAGCCCATTGGCCTAGGAGGGGGAGGGTTGTGACAGTATGGCAGCAGGCTCTGGAGCTGCTGGAGAGTTTTGCGGCCACGGAGCTGTACAGAGGAGCTGCTGATCAGAGCCAAGTATGGGCAGAGAGGAGCGAAGGATTGACAGTCCCTGGTGTGAGTATTGAGCCCGACCTGACAGCTGTGTGACCGACCGGAGGGTGGACTAGGGTGCGGGTGACTCACTGACCGACCGCCTGAAATATGCCACCAGATGGTAAAAATATAGCACCAATGTTTTTTGTTATTTTAACTAGGTATTAGGGCTAATTCACACTGTAAAACACGCTATTTGTCCTATTCACTCTGCAATTCAGGCTAGCTAGTCCCTATGCGTCAAGTAGAAAGGACAATCAATCCTTGCCTTGCCATTCCCGCTGTCTTGCATCACAAATGTGGGAGTGGTAATGTGCTAAAAATCTTCCATCTGCATGGTAAGCTCTCTGTGTGTCTATGAATGCTCTGCCTGCTTGTGTCAGATATATTTACTGTGTAGCTCTCACCTGCACCAGCTCTAGACTGAGAGACCCAGGGATTGTGGGATATGTAGTTTCTTCACAGAAAGTGTCATGTCTCAGACTACAGACAAAGTCATGCATTATTCAGTGCAGTGCCATGCTGCATGTTTCAAAACAAACTGCTGGATATAAAACAGGTTACAAGGGCACATTCAAAAGGTAAGTGGGCCAAGGCTCAGGACCAATTCTGTTCAATTTATTTATAAATATAAATTATTTATTTATAAATGATATAGAGGTTGGTATAAATAGCTCAATCTCAATGTTTGCTAATGATACAAAGCTAAGCAGGGCAATAGCTTACTTTCAATCTTTTTTTTTTTATTGAAGTTAGCAATGCAACAAGAAAAATACAGTACAGCATTGAGATAGTACAGGAATAACACGGTTTGAATGTATATCATACAAATACAGTATAATAGAAACCGGTTCGTAATCAATAAACTACATAACCAAGATAAGGAACTGAACCAAAGAAAGAAGCAAATAAAGAAGTCGACAACAAAGGTAAGAAGATGTCTCCACTGGTGGGTATCGGAGTAGGGAACTAGGTCTCGCGTGGGTAATTTGATGATGTGTAAGGACAGGTATACTCATATATGTTCCCCCGACCTCCAAACACCCCTATCGGGCTCTAACTGTGTCTGGATTTTGGGGAGGTATTGATCTCGACAGGTATTTTCGGTAAAAGGAGAAGTTTACCTGTACAATAGTTCGTTATATGTTGTGCCAGTGGGACAAAAGGAAAAAAATAAATAAAAGTGGATGGTGCGCTCCAGAGGGAGTATAACTGGAGAGGTATCCGTGATACTAAAAGACAATACGGTGAAGGATAAAGAATCTCAAAGAGACCCAATGTCATCAGGATAATATAGGACTACATCGGGCCAGGGTAGTAGGTGAAGGTGGGTAGGGTATGTAAGATAAAGTATCACTCAAGTGCATAGTAAAGGCAGGCAGCGTTTTGTGGAATACCCCGTATTGAGTAAAAATGTGTCATGATAGAGAAATGCAGTAATCAGCAGATTCTTTAAAGTGTGACCAGCATGCCCAGGTTTTCTGAAACTGTGTTGGGTTCTCTCTAGCCTGATAAATGAGGGCCTCCATTTCAAGCAGGGCAATAACTTCACTGCAGGGTATTAAAACTTTATAAGAAGAGCGCAATAAAATAAAGGGGTGGGCAAATACATGGCAAATCAGGTTTAATGGTGAAAAATGTAAAGTAATGCATTTGGGGACAGTGGTAATTTTGGCATCAAATTTCGATTTCATTTTAGTCATAGTCTTTTGACTAAAACAGGGAAATGCAATTAGCAGGCCTCCAGCTGTTGCAGAACTACAAGTCCCATAAGGCATAGCAAGACTGACACCCAGAGGCAGAGGCATGGTGGGACTTGTAGTTTTGCAACAGCTGGAGGTCCGCTAATTGCATATCCCTGGACTAAAATTACATTTAATTTTAGTCATCTGCAATTGTGTTAGGTTTAGTCATATTTAGTCTAATAAAATTTCCTACATTTTAGTCGACTAAAATGGAATCTGTTTAATTACATTGTAATGCATTATTTAAGCATTTCTCTAGAATGTCCAAACCCATTATACGCTCCTGGAGTAAAAAAGATCTAATATCATGCTATTATTTATGGTATTAAGATATGAACAAACTACACAGACACTATGGACAGTGGTCCGAGGATGCCTGTAATGCTGCACAGTTCTCTGGACGGTGGTCTAAAGGGAGGTCTATAATACTACACAGTGCTCTGAGGAGACCTGTAATGCACAGCGCTCTGGTCCTCTGGATGGTCAGAACTGTCAATACTCGGGAGGCCTGTAATCCACAGTGCTCTGGGTGGTCTGATGAGGACTGTGAGTCAGGACTCTCGGGAGGCCTATAATGCACAGTGCTCTGGACAGTCATCTGAGGAGGCCTGTAATGCTGCACAGTGCTTAGCACTCCGCACCACTAAGCACGCTGCGTTCGCTACTGTGCTTGCTGGGAGGGGGAAGCACACACAGGCTTTACAGGCAGAGCTCTTAGGAAACCAGAAGTTCCCGTGGGTAAACAGCTTTGTTTTTGTTTCGTTTTCCTTTGTTGATGACAAATTTAATTGATTTTTGTCATAGTTTTTGTCAATTGACGAAAATGTGGGGTAATTTCTGTTTCATTTTCATCACTGGAAACATGCCTCTGATGAAAATTATGACAAAAATGTTTTCATTGACGAAAGTAACACTGCTTGGGGACTAAAAATAGGAATGCATGTTACTCACTAGGGGGAGAACCTTTGGGGAAATTCAGGATGGAAAAAGATCTGTCCCAGTAGTTGACAGACTAAGCAATGGCATGCAATGCCAAGCAGCGGCAAACAATTCTAGCAGAATTTTAGCAAGTATAAAAAAGGGAATTTACTCAATAGATAAAACTATAATCTTGCCACTTTATAAAAGTCTGACTTGAGTATGCCGTCTAGTATTGGTCTTTAAGCCTCAGGAAGGATGTGCTGAAAAATGGAGAGAGTCCAGAGAAGGGCAATGAAGCCGAGAACCTCAGTTACGAGAAACAACTACAAACATTAAAACGTATTCTTCCTGGAGAAGAGACAAGACATTTGAGAGGAGACAAAAAACCTAATAGTGATTCTAGCATAGGAAGTAAGCTATTCAGTCTCCGGTAGTGTAAAAACACACTTTGCCACTCAATGAAATTGGAATAGAAACAGTTTAACCTTAAACTGCATAGGGGTTTTTTCACTGTAAAGCCCCATACACACGCTCGGATTATCCGAGGACCAGGTCCGTCGGATCATGTCCGTCGTACTTTGTCCGATGTTGGTTTTGCGTACACACGGTCGGACAAAGTTGTCGGAAAATCCGATCATTCTGAACGTGGTGACGTTTGTTGCCTACGACGGGACTACGTAGAGGCTAGTAGCCAATAGCTTTGGTCTTGTAATGTGATCTGAGCATGCGTAGCACTTTGTCCGTCGGACAATCCGATGGAAACTGTCCGATGGTGCCTACACACGGTCGGAATTTCCGACAACATTGTCTGATAGGACAGAATCCATCGGAAAATCCGACCGTGTGTATGGGGCTTTAGAGTGGTAAGGATGTGTAACTCCTTTTCACAATCAGTGGCATTAGCGGGAAGTACAGATAGTTACTCATAGATAGGCATCTTAGCGAACACAATATGCAGGGATATGGGAAATGGTATTTGCTAGGTCTTTAAACCGGTGGTCAGTTCAGTGCCCCTTGTACCTGTGGTCAGGGAAATTACCCCTTACATTGGTCATCAATGTACAACCCCCTTAAATCTTGTGGTCAAATGCTACCTTTACATTGGTCAGGGCAGATGGTCCCCACAGAATAATGTTCAGTGGGAAAAGGACCCTCTTACGTTGCTGGTCATTGGTAGAAAGGTCCTTTTACATTGGTGGCCAAAGGAAAGCATGCACCTCACATTGGTGCTTAGTAGAAGCAGAAATTGCAACTTACTAAAGGAACTTCTATCATCTTCCAGAGGAACCCTTGGGTTACACTGAACTGAGGCTGGAAATGAAGGCACAAATGTACATGCAGAGTATGTTTATACATTACATACATTCTATGATGCCTAGGAGCTGGCCCACGTGTGCCTTTAAATAGTCCCTTCTACTGACCCTGTGAGTATCAACCTAACTTGTATTTTGATGATCATTTTTAATCAAACATCCCTCAAAAATTTCTCTTCCATAGAAATCAAGCTTCACAATGGCCATTACCAATCAGAGAAAGAGTAGACTACAGAGTCAGTTTTATAAATTCCTCTTCACTACATTCAGATATGAGGATAGCTCAGCTGTTCAGTGTTGAACCCTTGCTGTAATTCTCAAGACAATACCCCTTTGACAGCTCCCTCTGTGATTTTACAGCCTCTTTAGGTAGAAGCCAAAGACCTACTTCTTAGGTCCCTGGTGCTGCAAGACGTCCAAGGTGACCACAACACCCAAGTACCCATTATGCAGATATCAAAGAAAATTGTACTAACAGAACAGGGAGGTGGTCATTGCTGGCCAATTGTGAAAATGTTAGTTGTCCGAACGTCATGTAGATCCAATGGCTTCAGTCAGTCAATTATGACTTCAGTAGTGCCTTGACTCACTGAACTAACTTAGTGCTAGTTAGTTCAGTCCTGTCTCTGTTATGTACTAACACTGATTGAGGAAACATGGAAGAAACAGAGGACATCTAGCTAGGACTTTGGAAAGTCATTGGGTTTGATTTACTAAGACTGAAAAGTGCAAAATCTGGTGCAGCTTTGCATGGTAGCCAATCAGCTACTAACTTCAACTTGTTCAATTAAGTTTTGACCAAAAAAACTAGGGGGCTGATTTGTTTCTATGTAGAGCTGCACCAAATTTTGCACTTTCCAGTTTTACTAAAATCAACCCAACTGTCTTCTTCCACTTCAGAAGACTGGAACAACATCATTTGTACTGCAGTTTTCTGAAGTGAAATTGTGTTGGACTTAATGCCTGTATCTTATTGAAGATCTAAGCTGCTTGAGGATGGTGCCAAGTCAGCAGATGACCATGCCATCCAGACAGACTAGGTCTAGGGAGGTATATCAATACATAAAGCAGCATTTGAAACAGAAATGTAATGGTAGTGTAATGGGCTTCCATCCAGCCTTATCTTCATGCATGGCTGTGTGATAACAATCGATACTTTAGATTGCAAGCTCTTGTGAAGCAGCACCGCTCAGTGTTCTTCCTTTAGGAAGAGCCACCTAATACTTTATTACTAAAGTTACAGTTAAATAAAATTACACAAAAGGATTAATTTTTGTTTGTTTTTCAAATAGAATAACTAGGACTAGCATGCTGTTTTACCTTGTGTGCGAATAACAGATTAGGCGTGTGATAGATGTGCCGCTATGCGTTTCAGTTGCATTAATAGGCAGGATTCATACAAACATAATGGAAGAAAATTAGGTCAATCTTTGGTGCAAAGGAGCTAAAAGCATTCGGTTTCAAACAGCAGTTTTCCTAATGATATGATAGCCCAGTATAAAAAAAATCAATGCTTTACAAAAACATGCTGGAAGTTTATACAATCCATATAGCAATTCTCGTGTGCCTGAATTTTATTACTACTGACAAATAGCTTTATAGGTCAGCAGAGAAACACGGCTGGAAAAATGGGATAGTCGAATGGTTTGTAAAATGTTCAAAAGGTAACAAATGTTGAGGCATTAGACCAGATTGGGAGTTAAGTACAGCACTGGAATATAAAGCATGCCAGTCCTTATGTATGTATGACCAATCCCTTTGGCTCCATTTAAACCATCGGAGTGCACTTGCAGCTCCATGCATCACTTGTAGAGCAGGCCATTAATTTCAATGAGCTGTCCCTATGCACAAGAAACACTTAAAAGATCCTTTAAGGAAATCGCGCTGCACTGAAATACATGGTGCTGAAGCCCCATGCTTTTAGGAACGTGCGATCGCAAATGAGTGGGGGTGCGATTAGAAATGAATGGCACCCCCATGAACATTAAGAATTAATGAAACCACTATGCATCTGCAAAAGGGCAGTGCATTTCTATGAATGTAGCCTTTCTAGCCTCGTGTAACATAACCTGCATCTCTACACACTGTTGTTGTGAACTTTACTGCTTTACTTTAATACAAGTTCTTTACATTGCACTCGGACTGTGTGTGTTATTGCCACTGCACCAGTCTGCACCCACCTACATGCGACCTTGTAGTATTCCATGCATTTTGGTATAGCATGATTTCTTAAAAAGGATCAGGGACCTCTTTTGAGCTTTTCTGGCATGTAGGGCAGCCCATTGAAATGACTGGGCTGCCCTACATGCGTCGCACGGAAAAGCACAGAACCGCATATACATTCAGATGGTGCGAATGGAGTCTTATTCCCTGTATATACGATCGGACTTTCCGACAACAAATCCGTGGAAATTGTTCGAAGGTTGTTGGCTCCAACTTGTCTTGCATACACACAGTCAGACAAATGTTGGCCAACAATTACGAACGTAGTGACGCACTACATGGTTTTGAAGCTCTTTAGCGCCACCCTTTGGGCTCCTTCTGCTAATTTCGTGTTAGTAGAAGTTTGGCGAGTGGTGATTCACGCTTTTCTTTTTGCGTTTTTTATTTTGCGCTATTATTATTATTCTTGATATCACTTGAAAAAAGAAAAAGCCTTTGAAAATTAGTTTGCAAGAACTCCATCAGTATCAACAGCAAAGCAGCTTCATTATTATCCCATTAAAAAAGAAGAGAATTGTGCGCTGCATTTGGAGAGTTCCTAATTTGCCACGTCTCTAGTTTACAAGACCGGCCACTTCTGCTTCTGAGCATGCGTGAACTTTTGTGCGACGGACTTGTGTACACGCGATTGGAAAGTCCAACAATAAAAATTTGTTGGCGGAAAATTTGAGAACTTGCTAGCCAACATTTGTTGGTGGAAAGTCCGCCAACAAATGTTCTATGGAGCATACAAACAGTCAGACTTTCCGCCAACAAGCTCACATACAACATTTGTTGTCGGAAAATCTGATCGTGTATATGGGGCATTAGAGCCACTGCCTACACAGATCTCTACCTGACTATAGATTTCATAAAACACTGTAATGAACTGTGTTGATGGTAGCAAGACAATGCAAATTAAAATGAAACTTTGGGCAGGAGTCATATCTCAGGATCTCCATTATATGCCTCACATACAGTATATCATATGTTTTTCCTTTTGTAGCACACCCCCTAGAGAGCCAGAAGTATACTGGAATCCCCCACCCTGCACAGCAAGGCACACTTGAGTCAGAGAACAGTCCGTGACTTTGTTTTTTTGTTTTATTGAGGGTAATAAACTTGGATAGGGATGGGAGGTTATGAGATGCCCACTTGACTTCAACAATAACTTCAGGGACAACTCTTCCTATATACAGTCTCTATATACACAGCTCCTCTTCTTCCTCCAGTACACACTTTCACCTAGCTGCAACACTATGAATACCCGACAGCCAATCAGTCAGATGAAGCAATGGCCCATTACAGGCAGGAAACGGAGGCCCCTTAGTTGAGTAGAAGAATTTCAGTGTCCAGCTTGCATCAGTCCTGTGGCTACTGATTCCAGCACCACCTCTTCAGGCACTGCCAACTCACCTGGCTGCAGTTGCCCCTTTCACTAGCCCTCCAGGCTAACTCCTCCCCACAGTCCTCCAGACTGACACTCACCATCCCACCCCGCTGACTCTCAGGAGATCTCCCAGATGTGCTGACCTGCTCCCGCTGTCCTCTCTCCTTGCTCCTGTGCCTCCAGGAAGTGTTTCCTCCATGTGATTTGATAGGAATCTTCCAGCACCCAAGCCCTAGGCCTGAGGTCACCCCCCCCCCAGTCTAGGGGGCACCCTCAAGGTTACCAACAGCCTCCTCAGTGCTCCATCTTCCACCCGACTGCCCCTCCCGGCATGACCCATGCCTATTTATGAGGTGGCCTGCCCCCTGCCAGCCCTTTACCGAGGCCCTCATAAATATTCCAAGCAGCCCCTCCTAACCTTCACTCACTATGTCTAGAACATTGTCCAATGTCCCAGAGAACAGGGGCAGGTACCAGAGAAGCTGCCAGGATAAGTCACCCAGCCCTGAACTAAAGTAACCCTGACCCAGGTTACACAGTTTAGGCTTAGTCCTGAGCTAACTATGTTTTTCCTGCCCGAACAGACCTACACTAACAAACCTAAATTAACTCTAGCACACCTCTACAGGGTGCTACACTTCTATTATGTAATATCTGCAAGCAGTCTCTATGCATATTTTATCAAAATCTTCACCTGAAATCATGGTGGTGATATCACCCATCTGTAGGGGGACTATAAAAAACAATTGCTGCTGACATTTGTCAAGATCCTGATTGCTCACATGGATGATTCTGGCTAATAACTCTCCTAATCCCACAATTAGCTTCCCTTCACAAATTCACACAGGAAAGCCCTATTTGGAGTCCATTAAAGTCTCCTAATTTCACTGAGCCCTGATGAAGGGCTGTTTTTTTTTCTGGCATCTGAAACGCATTGGATTTTTTTTAGTGTAAACCAATAAATTAATTTGGACTTATATATTTGGTCTGGTGCTCCTTCCATATATATACGTGTGTGTGTGCACGCGCGCGCGTATGTATGTATGTATATACACACACACACAATCCCCATAAGCTAAAATCACCTTTGCTCTGTAAAGACTAAGAATGTGCATTACAACGGAGGAAAAAAAAAAAGGAATGTTCTCCAATTCAAAGGTGAATGATTAGATAAGGTTAATCATTCTTTAATGTCGGTAGGCACTTTATAGTAGAACTGTGGCCTCCCAAAAAAAAAGTGCATCTGTACTTAGTTTTCTCTGAGCCCCCTGCAAAGTCCCATCAATACCTGTTGATCCTGCCAGTAAAGTCTTCCTGTGATGGTGTGGCAACAATGCTGCATTGCACCTGAATGCAGAGCAGCATTGCCACTGCTGGAGAGCTTGTGCTTTCAAAAAACAACAGAGACTAGCTGGATGGATTACCAGTTAAAAATAAAATTGAATAAAAAAAAAAAAAAAAAAAAAAAAAAAGGAAATTAATGCAGCCATCAAATTTAAGAATTGTTAATCTGTTATATAGTACATGCTTGCTTTTGGGTTCAATACCAAAATCCACAGTTAAATAAAAAAAAAAAAATAAAATAAAATAAAAAAAACTTTCAGCAGATGATTTAGGCTGCTTTCACACTGATCTGTTTTTCTTTTGCTTTTGAGTTAAAAGAAGCAAACTCTACCAATTAAAACTTACAAAAATTCAGTCCTGCAGCAGTCGATCAGTGCTGCTAAGGCTTGCGTCTCCTTGCTATCACTATGGTTTTCCAAAGTTAAAAATATTAATGACTTCTCCTCACACAACCTACATGAAAATTACAACAACACATAGTTCCTATGAAATGCTTCCAAGTATTCAGATGAGGGAAAAATATTAGCCTAGCAATTAATTTATGACATTCTGGTTGCTCACTAATTTCTTGTCCTTTACCCCCTATTCCCTACTCTACATCCCCCTTTTCCCTTTTGTTTTCTTTATTTACACATTTTAGGAATAAATTCGGTTTTTACTTTCTATTTATTTTAACTTGTTACTGATTTTCTATGCTATTTATTTTTTTGTAACATTTGAACTATATTGTTCATTATTTGGCTATGTATCCCATTTATTGATAAAGTGTACGTTGCAGTCATATATGCATTTTATTGTTAAACCTCAATTCTTTATTTAAAAGAAAAAACACATATGCGTTTTTACCACGTTTCTACAATGAAAAGTGTGGAAGTAGCCTCAATCACTTACTGACTATGCAGCTTATTTATCTTTAAATCCTTGCCTAGGTTCCAATTCAAGTCGGTGCCCTGACTGTTGCCCCAGATTTTCCACTTTAGTTTGGCTCCATTCTCTTGCAGCATCCTATAGAGCCACCATTGCATGCAGTGTACATCAGCCCCATAGCCTAGGATGGCACACCACTCCCTCCATCCTTTGCCACACTAACAGACTGACTCCAGACTGCACTGTCCACTGTTAATTCTTTCCTGCAAATACAGGTAGTTCATGGAAGCAGCACTTGGAGAGCAGAATTGAAAGCTGTAAACTACAAGTGCTGGGGTAAGAATTTTAATAGTAATACTTTACATATGCACTGCAGGAAAAAAAATGTGTTTCATTCTTTTTTTTCGCTTTTTGGGTCATTCGTTATGATGGCAATTTGTAAATTGGTAATTTTCGTAAATTCGCACATTCATAAATCGAAAATCCAAAAATTGAAAAGAAAATAAGAAAATTTTAAAGAACAAAAATCTGAAATTCGAAATAACTAACTAAATAACTATTAAATTATAGGTATTGGAACTTCCTTTCAAATTTGGCTGACTGTAACGAATACGAATTTATCCGAAGTTAGAAAGTTATCAGAACTAACAACTGCCTCATCTAAACAAATGGAACAAATTAATAATAAATATTAATAATCAAAAGTTTTTATTATTATTATTTATTATTATTAATTAGTTCAGTTCCATTTGTATAGATATGGGATTCGTTATTTGAGATAGTTCGTAACTTCGGATAAATTCATATTTTTTATGTTCACTAACAGCCAAATTTGAAAGGAAATTCCAATACTTAGAATTTAATAGTTGGTTATTATTTCAGATTTTAGAATTTTTCGGGCTTTTGGATTTTCAAATTACAGAATATTCAGAAATATTTGTTAAACGGTTTTCATTAACCACGTGCCGATCAGGCCATAGCCGAAAGCTGGCTACATCGCGGTCGGCTTATTCTGGGTGGACGTCCTCACAGAATCGTGCGCCCGGGAATATCCATGACCGCCGGGTCCCCCCGCATCACGGATCATGGTAAATGGCCACTGATAGCAGCCGTTTACCACGTGATCGCTCCGTCAAATGACGGAGCATCACTTGAAAACAAAGATGGAAAACAAAGGAACCGGCGTCATGTCATGACGCCGGTTCCTCTCTCCTCTCTGTACCGATCGGTACAGTGTGAGAGGAGAGAGGGAGAGATCGTTTGTAGCGCTGTGGGCACTACAGATCCAGTAGATGCTCAGTGCCAATACTCTGCAATCAATTTTAATAGAAACAAATATTTTTTTTTTTCTTTTACCGAACTTTCAGTCTTTTTTGATTTATAGCGCAAAAAAAAAAAAAACTCAACGGTGATTAAATACCGCCAAAAGAAAGCTCTATTTGTGTGAAAAAAAATTACAAACATTTCATATGGGTACAGTGTTTCATGACTGAGTAATTGTCATTCAAAGTGTGAGAGCACCGAAAGCTGAAAATTGGTCTGGTTAGGAAGGGGGTTTAAGTGCCCAGTGGGCAAGTGGTTAATTTGGATGTTTGCAAATGAACTAATTTGTCGAAATTTGTTAAAAAAAAAAAAAAAAATTGTAACATAACGAATTGCACATGTCTACTGGGGAATGTTTTTTTTTTTTTCTTTTTATTGTGCCCAACATGAGCTAAAAACACTGAGAGTTTAATCCTACTTTAAGGTAGCAAGGTAGGTGGCAGATACAGGTAATGGATGGCGCTTGCTGGCGGCAAGGGTTATATTTAAACTTGAACATATGCTTAATCTCTCTGCACATAACCATGTTAAACATATACCGTATTCAGCAGATCAGCAAATGCTGATCCTGCTTTGATGTATCTTTCTTCCGACACAATATACAAAGAAAACAGAGGCAAGTATTCCTTGCTCATCAGAATCACAAATACACTTTGTGCAGTGAACCCGCTTGGCACTTGAGCCTCATCACAGGCAGAGATCAGAAGTGTAAAATATGTTATGTAAATCCCATCCCCTCCAGAGATCTACATGGATTTACATCTGGTGACAGCAGTTTGTGTTGTTCATACAGTCTCTGTGCCGGAGTCTCTACTACTCGGAGAGAAGGGAGCAGCTATCAGATTGCATACACATTTAATTTTGTCATGGATCATTAGGAAATAATGAAGCAAGCTTCTCCCATATGCTGTCATTATTTGGTGACTGACAGTGACAGACCATGAAAACAACAGAGTAATAAGTTTATACCATCAAATTTTCTAGACAAGCAAGAGCTGATTTTAGTGCGAGGAACTGAGATTCTCATAAAAAATGATTGGCTTCTGGTTGTTGAACAAGGGCAGAGTACAAATGCAGAGGACCCACGGCTCTATCTCCAGCCCCTGGGCATCTAGACACGTTCCAGTGAATATGGAAAAAAGGAACCCTTATATTATTCGGACCCGTCTATGTAGTAGCACTGAATGGTAGATGTTGCCTACGGCTTTTCTGGTTTCTGAATAGCAAAAGGCACAATCTCTGAATTCAGTTTTATCTGCTGACAGCTTGGATCACAGTGCATTCATAAAAGGAAACCTGGCCAGGAGAGAAATATGGTCCAACTGGTTGCATACACGTTATAGTTCAGTAAGGCTGGGATTACACTATTGGTTTCTCTGCATCCAATTTGCATAGCAGGAGACTGACCGGCTCTCTATGGAGCGTGTTCACACATCTCCAGGGCGGGTCCGATGCAAATTGCACAGGAGTCCCATGTGTCTTTTGGTCTGAAATCTGACCTGAACCTGTGAATGGAGATGCACCAGACCCCAGGGGCATTGCTGGGTGGCAAAAAGACCATGGGGCTTCAGTCTGAAGTCCAAGGCCGGGGGGGGGGGCATTAGTGGAGCGTTTTTTTTTGGCTGTCGGTGGGGTTGTGTGGCAGGGGTAAGCTCACTTGCTGGTTGCTGCCTGGCTTTCCGGTGTCCATCAGTGCTGACCACTAAACTCACCTGCCTGACACACTGACCATTACACTGACCTACCTACCTGACATACATACACTGACGGTAGTGACATGCATACACTGACCTACCTGACCAGGAGACAGACTTCATGTGTCCTGCAGCAGCTCAGCTCAGCCGTGGTGTGCAGTGCGCCCATTATCACAGCAGGCAGACAGCCAGGAGGAGGAAAGGAGAGCCTCCCACCCGAGCGGGGATCTCACAGTGATGTGGCGCAGTGGCCGCATTGTAATTCCCGCCTTCTGGAGCCTGCAGCATCTATGATGGACGTCACAGGTCCTGCGGTCCCGGAATTTGACCAGTGGGATGTCCATCATAGGCGCTGCAGGCTCCAGAGGGCGGGACCTGCTATGTCACTCGGCAGCCCCCGGCGACGCTTGGGATAAGATCGGTCCCCACTCGGTGGTGCTGGTGGTGATCAGGGCTAACAATGAAATGGTGCATGCCTGAAACCTGGGGCTTTTCTGAGAAAATCCGACCATTTGTACGCTCCATCGGACAATTGTTGTTGGATTTTCTGCTGACAAATGTTGGGTGGCAGGCTTTAAAATTTGAGCGTGTGTACACAGGTCCGTCGGACAAAGCAAACAGAATATTGGCATGCATTAAAAAAGGGGATCAACTCCAGAGATAAAACGATAAATCTCCCGCTCTACAATACTCTGGTACCGGCCGCATCCATACTGTCCAGTTCTGGGCACCAGTCCTCAGGAAGGATGTACTGGAAATGGAGCGAGTACAAAGAAGGGCAACAAAGCTAATAACTCTGGAGGTAACCATTAGGCCTAAAGTGGCCCGGGACTTGGCTACAGATAGAAAAGGAAATCACTTACACAGTTCTGCCTTCTTTCTTAGAACTTTAAAGTTGAACTTATAAATTGTCATAAAACAGAAAAAAAAAAAAAAATTACAAAAAGAACATATAACATGGAGGATGCTGGAAATGCTAGAATGCCCTTCAGTACATTTGATCCAAATTAATAACAGTGATTTGTGTAGCAGAACTATTAGAATGTTCTCATGTGGAGAAAGAGAAATTGTGAGTTTTTATCAGTGTTATTATACCAAAGAACATTTGAATCCGAATCCCATATAATCATTTTTATTTGCGTTCTTCTTAGGAGTCCTAAACTATTACTTTGCAGTCAACCTGAAATAGAATTGCTTAGGATTTATAAACCCATTTTGTCATATTACACCGATAATAAAATAATAAGCAAGGCTGTTAATGTGTTTTTATTTTTCTATCACTGCATAATGTTCTCTAATTTTAGTTCACAGAAGTTGTAAGTCAACGGACAGCTTTCCCAGCATAAAAAAAATGAATTCTACTTCAGAAGAGATTAAATAATTATAAGCCATGCCAGTTAAAACTCTGCAGATTGTTTTGCAAGTCAATGGACAATACTCCTAATGCAAATACTAATTTCTAGTTGTCAGAAAAGTACTTTTCACAGAGATTAAATAATTATAAACTGTGCCAATTGGAAATCTGTAAAATTAAAAAAAATGCCTAGCAGCAGCAGAATTATTAGCTTGTTTTATCAAATGACAATAAAAAAGTTACAGTATATTCACTATGAAGAGAAAACTGTCACCAAATTTAAAATGTCTGATGCGGCCTACACACGAGCGGACTTTCCCGCGGAATTGTCTGCCGGACTGGTGTCCGCCGGACAATCCGCCCGTGTGTGTGCGCCGGCGGACTTTTTCCTGCCAATAGTCCGGCGGACTAAGTTTTAAGTTCAGACTTAAAATCCCGCGGTCTGTGTGCTAGTCCGCGGGACTTTTGGAAATGAACGGACTGTCCGTTCATTTAGAACGTGACTTCAGGTAGACGGGACTAGCGAAGGCAGTGATTGCCGCCGCGCTAGCCCTGTCACCTGGCATGGATTTAAAGGGAATCTCCACGCGGAAAAAACGGCGTGGGGATCCGCCCCAAATCCATTTCAGACCCTTATCCGAGCACGCCGCCCGGCCGGCCAGGAAAGGGGTGGGGATGAGCGAGCGCCCCCCCCCTCCTGAGCCGTGCCCTCAACATGGGGGGTGCCCTGGGGAAAGAGGGGCCGTGCGGCCCCCCCACCCCAAAGCACCCATGTCCCCATGTTGATGAGGACAGGGCCTCTTCCCGACAACCCTGGCCGTGGTTGTCGGGATCTGCGGGAGGGGGGCTTATCGGAATCCGGGAGTCTTCTTCTTCTTCCCAGGTCCTTTGGGTCGGATATGGAGATTAAGGGGAACCCTGCCCCAAATTGTTATAAAAAAATGGCATAGGGCCCCCCTGTTAGTGTGCTATTTTGCTTCAATTGTCAGTGTAGAATATTAGTTTAGTGTCAGTCTAGGGACAGTAGTGAGTGTAGTGAGGAGGACTGAACTTATTCTCTCTGGGGAAGAGACACTTGAGAGGGGATATGATTTCAATATACACATACCGTACTGGTGACCCCACAATAGGGATACAACTTTTTTTCAGAAGGGAGTTTAACAAGACTCGTGGCCACTCATTAAAATAAGAAAAAAGGTTTAACCTTAAACTACATAGAGGGTTCTTTACTGTAAGAGCGGCAAGGATGAGGAATTCCCTTCCACAGGTGGTGGTCTCAGCGGGGGGCATTGATAGTTTCAAGAAACTATTAGATAAGCACCTGAACGACCACAATACAGGGATATACAATGTAATACTGACATAATCACACACATAGGTTGGACTTGATGGACTTGTGTCTTTTTTCAACCTCGCCTACTATGTAACTGATACTAGTGGTGACCCCTTGTTTCCACAGTCTGAGTGCCGGTTCAAACAGGGAAATTCACGAGTTCAGGTACTTGCATAATACACACATAAATGCGAAAGTTAAAACAGTCCATTTAGGCTTACTGAAGTTAAAATAATAATATTTTTACGTCACAATTCAGTGCATGTTAAAAAAAAATAAAAATAAAAAATCATATTGCAGTATGAAGACACTTGATTTGAATAATTACTTAGCAAACTGAAAACTGAGCTTGGAATGTCCACTAAGCTTAGAAAATAATTGAGGCTGTGTTCCCTCAACCAATAATTTTTGATAAAAATATCCTGTTTTCTTAATTTCTCTCATTCATGATTGGGTATTCAAAGTGAACACAGGTTTACCATAATTACAAACATTTACTCTGCAAAGTGGACAGCCTCAATGTCTTTAGTAACTCAATCCCAATGTAACTGCCTATACAAAAACACACACGCACACACACAAAAGCAAATTTTTGGTAAGAAACATAAAAATCAGAACTTATGGTGACACTTTTGGACCATACACAGAAATTTTCCAGGCCAATACATTATGTATCTAAGTGACAATGTACCAATACTGGTTTAAATAATACATCACTGGAAGGGACTTAACAAATCAAGTTAACCATTTAGTTATAAAGAAAAGATAGCTAAAAGCATAGCATATGAAACAGACATATTAAATATTAAACATGTCGTAATGACACAGCTGTGGATATGCATGAAATGTCAGCACAGCAATACAGAATCTTCTGAATTCTGTAATACAGCAAAATAAACCAGACAGACAATGATTATCCCTTAAAATCGAAAATTAAACAAAAATATACACATCCAGAGGAATATTAGAGCAGCAGTCTAGGTTTTGTGATTAAAACCCCATAGGATGTATAGCAATAAAGGGGACCTTCAGCTTCTCCATCACTTCACTTATACCCCCTTCCACTCTCACAATCAGACAATACATTTTTTTTCTCTTCTTTTTTTAATCCCTCTCCACACCTCGTCTAAAAGGAGAATGATGTACACAGTTGACTGCAGCCACCTAGGTTACCAAGTCACGAAACCCTGGGCAGGCCTGAATCTATGGGGGTTGCTGGGGTGGACTGTGCCACCCCCCCAGATTTTAGTTGTGGCCCTCCAGGTCTCTAACCACTGATCCATGAGGCACCCTGATGGGGACAGTTGATGTAAGGGGACTCTGATGGGGACAATTGTTGTAAGGGGGACACTGATGGGGAAACATGATGTAAGGGTATGCTCTGACGGGGACATCTGATGCAAGGAGGCACTCTGATAAGGACTCGTGATGTAAAGGGGGAGACTGCGATAGGGACACTTGATATAAGGAGGGATGAATTCTGTTTAATCATCCTAATCTAATGACAGCCTAATACACATTAGTGTTCCCTGTTCAGTCCTGCATTGCCTCTGCACTACCTGTCAGATGTTATTTCTGGGTTGTGACTTGTGGTGCAGAAGGATGTTGAGTGAATGGAAAATACTGGTTCCCTGCATCTCTGGCACACTGTTAACAGTATGCCTCTTGACTTTTTATACTGTACACCCAGATCAGATAAGCTAGCTCCGGCCCTGCCTCTGAGTACTCTACAGAGCATTCGCGGCATAAAGGGGCAGGTGCAAGAACCCTGAAGAGACAATTGGCTCCTGGTCAGAAGAAGTTGGCGGAGCTATATTAAGTGTGCAGCAGTGACAGGCCACTAAAGAAGACCACTGAATATGTATGTTTTTTGATAATCTAGGAAAAAAACACTTATGCCGCGTACACACGATCAGAAATTCCACCAGCAAAAGTCCGATGAGAGATTTTGGTCAGAAAATGCGACCGTGTGTATGCTCCATCGGACTTTTGCTGGCAGAATTCCAGCCAGCAATAGATTGAGAGCAGGTTCTCAATTTTTCGGTCAGAAAAAGTTTTGATCGGAAATTCCGATCGTCTGTACCAATTTCCGACGTGCAATATTCCTACGCATACTCAGAAACAATTTGACGCATGCTCAGAAGCATTGAACGTAATTTTCTCAGCTCGTCGTAGTGGTGTACGTCACCGCGTTCTTGATGGTCGAAAGTTCAGCAAACTTGTGTGTGACCGTGTGTATGCAAGCCAAGCTTGAGTGGAATTCTGTCGGAAAAACCATCCAAGATATTTCCGACGGAAAATCCACTCGTGTGTACGCGGCATTAGAATTATCAACATAGTGAAAAAGCCAAAAAAAAAAAGGGAGGAGGGGTGAGGTTGCTAAAATCTTTTAGTCTCAATTTACAAACATTTAACACATGGAAATGTATTTTCTGTCATGGGCAGCACAGTGTATACGTGGTTAGCACTTTCATCTGGCAGCACTAGGGTTGTTGGTTCAAATCCCAACTACATCACTACCTGCTTAGAGTTTACATGTTCTCCACGTGCTTGCGTGGGTTTTCTCTGGGTACTCCAAAGACATGCTGGTAGGTTAATAGGCTCCTGACTAAATTGGCTCTCGATTGTGTATGAATGTGATTTAGGGACCTTAGATTATAAAGCAACTTGAGGGCAGTAATTCATATGAATGTACAACATACTGTATATATAAAGCGCTATGATAAGCTATCCCTTCTTTTACGCTTTGAATTGTCGCTCTAATATTTTAAAGTCTACAAGGACATTTGAGAATGAAAATGACAAATGTACTTAGACAATTAAAGAACTGTTAAATCCTAATTGGTAAGCTCTTGTGTTGTACACCATATGTTCTGGTTTGTCATATCTAATAAAACAATTGCTTGCTGAAAGCTGGGTTTTCTTTTCCTATAGATAGGGGAATTTTCTGGATGGATCTCTGTTGTCGGCACTACCTCCAGGAAACCTAAAAATCCTCCCTTGTGTTGGGGCTGTCCCCGCACTGCAAGGGTTAACTGCTAGTTTCTGTCTAGGGGATGTGAAAAAAAAATCTGACTTAATTACTCGATCCGACCGGCCCCTGCAGCCTCTCCTCCATGGAACAGCAGTCTAAGGTCCTTAACCATCATCAATGCCAATTCAGGGTATATAGCCCTTCACTAAATGTGAGGACACTGAGACGGTCCATGGCTGGAGCATAGAGGAGCCCCATGGGTGAGTAGAGAACTGTGTGAAACTGCTTTTACTGTCCCCCTAGACTAAATGAGCAGTTAACCTTTACAGTGTTCATGCATTCCCATGGATGATTTTTTTTCCTGGCGTTGGGCATTAAATATGTATTAGTTCATGCACACACGCACATGTAAATGTATCCATTTATCAATGTTTTCATTCAAGAGTCAACCATTTTTGAATTTGCAAAAATTCTCACTTCTTTTAATCACTTGCCTACTGGGCATGCATTCATGCAATGCTGTACCCAAACAAAATTTTTACCATTTTTTTGAGACAGATAGAGCTTTCTTTTGGTGGTATTTAATCGCCACTTTGCTTTTTTTTTTGCTAAACAAATGAAAAAAGACCGGAAACTTTTAGTTTCCGTTATTACATTTTGTAAATTACCGTATCTACTCGAGTATAGGTCGACTTGAATATAAGCCGAGGCCCCTAATTTATCACAAAAAAACTGGGAAAAACGTATTGACCCGTGTATAAGCCGAGGGTGAGAAATGCAGCAGCTACTGTAAGTGGAAAAGAGGGTCAACAATGCCCATCTGCAGCTGCATACCTCCCTGTGTCCTGTGCATGCCTACCTGTGCAGATCTGTCTACCTTCCTGTGTCCTCTGTACCTCCCCGTGTCCATTGCAGCCTACCTGTGTCCTGTGCATGTCTCTGTGTGCCCTTCTGCAGCCTCTGTGCCCTTCTGCAGCCTCTGTGCCCATCGCATTTGCACCGATCAGCGTGTAATAAAAACATACGGCGGCCATTCCAGTATTCAAAAGCCGCGCCTCCTCCTTGTCTGTGATAGGCGGAAACTCAATTTCCCAGCAGTCAGTGTTCCACCTATCACGGACATCGCTCACCCTCATACCACGGACGAGGATGAGAGGATGTCCATGATAGGCGGAACACTGACTGCTGGGAAATTGAGTGCTCCGCCTATCACAGACGAGGAGGCATGGCTTTTGAACACTGAAATGGCTGCCATCTGTCTGCATGACACACTGATCAGGTAGGCAGACGGCGGCGACTCGAGTATAAGCCGAAGGGAGGTACTTTCAGCCCCAAAAAAAAAAAAGGGCTGAAAATCTCGGCTTATACTCGAGTATATACAATAGTGATTTTTCTCCTTCACTTATGTCCGCTGATTAGGCTGCACTGATGAGGTGGCACTGAGGGGGAGGCACTGGTGAGGCTGCACTGATATGTGGCACTGAGGGGCACCGATAGGCGGCGCTGATAGGCACTGATAATCAGGACACTGATGAAGCTGATTCTTTTCTATGCAGAGCTGCAGCAGATTTAGCATTCTCCAGTTTTTGTAAATCAACCCCAATATGTTATGTCATTCGAAATTACTTCAAAACTTTGTTTGCTTTTAACATTCGATTTTGGAGCAAATGGATATTTCGGAACAAAAAAAACACTCAATTGGAAATTTGTTTGAATTTTCTTGCCCTGGGGGTTAAAAACAAATGTCATTTTGAACCCCATTATCAATAATAAAAAATAAATAATAAAAAAAAATATATAATCAAACAAACATTCTTATAATAAGGAGTTTTGAAAATTCTTCTACTTGTATATAGCCCCTGTGGACCAGCTTGAACCAATGTAACTATGCAACTAGCCATATACCATAGCTGGCCAATCCCTGTGGAAGCTAAAAAATCACCACTACTCCACTAGCTTCCAAGTCTCATACCGAGCGGCTGCTTACTGAATACAGGAGGGTGGCATGGATGCCATCCAGAGAGCGATTTGCATTTTCTCAATGAAAGCTTTCTCAGATTAGATGAGGTGGAATTTGTGATGTCACTACCCTGCCTCTTTATTTCATCCAATCAGAGAAAGCTTTGCACTCATTAAAAAATATATTTTTGGCTTCCAGGAGGATCCTATTAGGTATTGTATATACATAGTTACATGGGTCCAAGATTAAACTTTGTAAAATTAGCCATACCTGGGATTCAGCTTTAAAAAAATATATATATTTAGCCATTGGTCTCGAGCTCAGCTTCACTTACCAAATTGGTATTAATATTTTACACTATTATACTATTTTTACAGAACACAGTTTGCATCACAATAAAGATGGTAGTCAAGAAAACCCAGTGTGTCATTACATTTATATGATAAATATACCAGTATGTATGGATTTTTGATAAAATGGATACACACACACACATTGTATAGGGGTATCTGCTCAAGGATTTATATTCTATGCTTATTTTGAAAACAGTCTTCTTTAAGTTCATACAGTGCGCTACATAAAGCAGATGGTTGTGCTGCCGTCCATGCAACTTCTAGGTTTCACAGCGGATCTAGAATGCTAGAGATAGCGTGTGTATTCAGCAGAGGATGAAAATAATAAGGCTTTTCTCTTGCTTCATTCTCCAGTGCACATGTCAAATAGTGAACTTCTAAATGCCCTGGAAGAGCACAGGAGGCCGCGCCCGGCACGCAGGCTCCCCTGACGCTCCATGCATCTCTGGGAAGGAAGGTGTCCTTAGAAAAATAGAAATAAGAGAACACAACCTAGTACAGCACAGGTTGTCAGCGGGACCAGAGGTTATGTAAACTTCTAAGCAGATTAAATGTTTTATTTTGCCGGAGCAGATTTTCTGACAACTATTCAATATGCAGCCTAGCATAAAGAACAATACAATAAGATCTCAGCAGTTCTGGGACTTTTTAGCGTTGATCTTGCTCAGAAGAGACACATTCCCAGCGCAAGCATGGAGAGAACCAGTTCATCGCCTTAAATAATGTATAGGATGATTTTGGAGGCTGCAAATGCATGTCAGAAAACAGCAGCGTCTAGGGGGAGATAGTGCATTACTGTTTAAGGGCAACTCCGGCCACACAGCTAAATAAACAAATAAAATCAGATACAGAAGAATAGATAGCTTCTGGAACATTTGTAAAGTAATGCATATCCTCTATGTGATCCATCTCTTTCTGCTTCACTATATGGCTTCACAGGATCAGGACACATAAAATTAAATAAATATTTTTTAAAGGGACTCTTTCCTACTTAAGACAAAGTACAAACTGTGCACTAGACTCAAGGTAAGTATGATTTGGTGTAATCTCCAATCTTATGAGGTATCTCTCCATCATACATGGTAACCCTCCTATGGAGCTATATAAAGAAAGAGTGAACACCACGTCTGTAAGTAGTCCAGTATAGATTTATCAATCTAGATAAAAGATACGTAAAAAAGACATCACATTTTGGGGGCTCACAACTACCCCTTCAACAGGGTTTGTGCTGGCAGAGATAGTTGGAAATAGCGGGCAATGAGATCAACGGATCAAGAATTAGAATGATGCCAGTATTAGCACCAGACTGACAGTACCAGATCTGTCCAAATGGAAATTTAGACAATGTGACACAGTCATTTTAAAGTCCACCCTTCAACCCACCAATAATCACCTTCCCCATGCTCCCTTGCAACTTGCTTGCTCTGTTGGAGTCACTGTAACACACACAAAATATGAGAAGGCATGTGACCACCACTGATGCAAGCGATCAATTGCAAAGGAAGGGTTTAATAAGTTTGCTGAAACTACCTGAATGGAGTTTACCAAGGGTTTGGACTGCAAAGAAATGAAGCAGCAGATGGGCTCCCGCGCGCATGCCAATCACAGCGCCGGAGCTGCGATGCCCAGAAGGAAGATGGACGCTTTGTGGAAGAGGGGACATCGGTGACATCGCAGGCTCTTGTGTCAGGTAAGCGACACATAATGCGATGCATAGTAGCCCATTATTCTTTACCTTTGCAGGGAAATAGAGGAAGTAAAACCCATCAGGGTTTACTTCCTCTTTAAATCATCTGCCTGTCCTCCATTCATAGATCATTTTTTTTTCATAGAAGCGATAGTATGACATCTATAAGTGAATAGGGTGGGTGGAAAGGGTGGGCATATTGAAGCGCTCTTAAATGTGTGCCTTTCACAGCTCTCACAGCTCTATTCCCCCCTGCCACACTGTTAAGATTATGGGGTTAGGGGAAACCAGAGGAAGATTTCTGCTAAAGCAGGAGACAGACGCACAAGAGACATTTCTTTACTAAATTTAGGCTTTAAAAAGGTGTACCCATGAGGCTTCCTGGAGATGACCTTCTCAATGGGATGCTGTCCTAACAGAGAGTTGTGCAGAAAGGCTCCAGACCAAGTAGTAATTGGTAAGCATACTTTCCCACCTTCCAAAAATAGTGGCCAGAGTCCATGGCAGAGGACACTCTGATGCCATGTCAGGTCTCCACTATATAGGAAAAAACTGAAGAAATTCCACTGCAAAATTATTTCCATTAAGGAAATAATAGGTAAGAGCATCAAGGGGTGAAATGTAAGAGCTACATACCTAATAGGGATGGGCGAAAGGTTCGCCCCGAGCATAAGTTTGGGCCGAATTTTCGCTGTTCGGACGCTCAACCGTTTGTTAGGCTCCTCAAACTTACCAAAATGCATTGCGGCGCTGAACAGTGAATTGCAAGCCCTGATTGACTGAAGCAGTGAAAGCTTCAGCCAATCAGGGCACACAGCGCTGTCAGAGTCATGATTGGACACTGTCATCATGACTTTATCCAATCATGGCTCATTCCCGCGCCACAGTATAAAAGTATTCTTTCAATGGCAGCCATTTTCAGTGTGATTTTGGTGTAAAGAGAGATAGAACAGGGCTCTGTTCAGTGCTATTAGTTCCAACAAATACTTTTAAAGTACCTACTTTACAATGGTGAGAAAAATAATAATAATAATAATAATAATAACAACAACGTTAAAGATGATTTTATTGAATGTTTTTCCTGACTCCTGTAGGTTACACTGTCATGGAAAGCATTGTTTTGAGTCTTCTGTAGGTCAAGAGAGGAGTCCGCCTAAGTGAGGCATTTTGGATTTTTTTTAGTACTCGCCGCCCTGGGCTGTCAGCTTCCACATCCCATCGGCAGCATCTGCATCACATGGTGGACGATTACCTTGGGGCCAAAACAGATGGAGAGCTTTCCAGCTGACGATCCACTGACTTACTGGGTCATGAGAATAGACCACTGGCCAGAACTTGCCCAGTATGCTATTGAGTTGTTGGGCTGCCCTGCAACCAGCGTGCTTTCAGAACAGGCATTCAGTGCTGCAGGAGGTTTTGTTTCTGATCATAGAACGCTTCTGTCCACAGACTCCGTGGACCATTTGACTTTTATAAAAATTAATCAGTCCTTGGATTACCAGATATGAAGCCCCTGATGCCGATGTCACTGATTAATGCGGCGTACACACGGTCGGAATTTCCGATGGAAACAGTCCGATGGGAGCTTTTCATCGGATTTTCCGACCGTGTGTATGCCCAACGGTCTTTTTTTCTGTCGGAATTTCCGACGGATTTTGAATTGAGAACCTGTTCTCAATTTTTCCGAAGGAAAACCTTTCTATCGAATTTTCCGATCGTGTGTATGCAATTCCGACACGCAAAATTCCGACGCATGCTCGGAAACAATTCGACGCATGCTCGGAAGCATTAAACTTCCCTTTTATAGTGCTGTTGAACGTGTTTTATGCCGCTGTGTTATTGACCGTCGGAATTTGGTGTGATCGTGTGTAGGCAACACAGCTTGAGCGGAATTCGGTCGGAAATTCCGTCGGAAAAAACTGTCAGAGTTTTTTCCGACGAGAATTCCAATCGTGTGTAGGCAGCATAAGACTTTTTGGGATGTGGAATCTCTGCAGGACTTCTAGGCTGCCTAGCTTTGAGGGTGTTCCATCATTTCATCTGGAAGAATGTTTTTGGTATAGGTTTCATGGGCACAATTAACACCCAAAGACCAATTTTTCTGCACCTGTTTGAGAGGTGCATATCATTGCAATTTTTTACAGAAAGGCCAATTCTTGCTTTCATCAAAATTACCTCTATAGGGTTATGGTGGGAAGGCGCCACCGACACCCAAAGACCAATTTTTACACACCCGTTACTTCTATCCAAAGTCAAAGTGACACCAGAATGGCTAATCGCTAATCTTGTTCCCTACATTTGCCCTCTTCATACACACTGGCTCCCCAGCTGTTGCTGAGCAAAATAAAAAGGCAGCTTGCAGGGAAAATTTCTTTTTTTTTGGCTTTATAAATGCAATTATTGCTACAGACGATTCTAGACATGGTACAGATCTGCCACTTTACAGGTAGACTAAGGGGACCCCCCAGGCACTATATTGGAAGGAATTTTTCATTTTTATGCCTTCACTGCTCATTTAAAAAAATACTTTTTTCACAAACTTTTTTTATTATTTATAGATGTCCCCCAGGGCAGGTCCCGAACCCCTATAACCATTGTATGCCCAATTACTTGCATATACGCCTTCAAAATGGACACTTTAGATGTTTGACGTTTGGGTCCCATTGACTTTAATAGGGTTTGTTATTCGGGTCCAAACTTTCGCAGTGTTTGGAAGTTCTGGTGCGAACCGAACAGGGGTCCGTTCTGCCCATCCCTAATACCTAACACCCAATTAAATTTGGCTAACACAGACAGATGTGAGTCTAGTGAAAACCAGGTATTAAAGACATTAAAGGAGGTGCTCTCCCAAAAACGTCAGCATGCTACAAATGCTGTTGACTTTTAATATAAAGAGGCGATTCTTCAATCAGCTTCAGGTGCAGGTGCAGGTGCCAGCATCTGCAGTGAAGCCGGTTTCCTACTGTGCATGCATGCTACATTGTGCCTTGTGAATGGTCCCAAAGTTTTTTGGGACCTGTGATGGGTCCAAGATGACAGTGGGGGGGGGAAGGAGGAGCCAAATGTCCGACTCAGATCACAGCAGCAATCTGACTGGAAGTGGGAGCGGGTATCTGTCAAAACCAGGTAACCTCTCCCTCCCTCAATTCTAATAATGTTAATCCTTCACTACCTACAACCTAAAATTATAATAAAAAATAAATAAAAAAAATGGCCAGTGTTCCACTGCAACCTGTTAAAATGCAATCTAAAATATCCCTAAAATAAGTAAGCAGAAAAAAACTAATGGACATTTAAAAAACATCCAAGCACAAAAAAAAAAAAAAAAAAAGTGAAAACCAGGTTTTGTGACCTGACACAAAGCATTACAGATTGCTAGTCTCTTTACAGACATTCGGGTCACCTTGAGCCTTTAATCAATTACGGTATGTTTAGCTGGGAATCGTGTACCAGCAGACAACCCTTATAGCAATATAAAAAAGCCACACTTGTTAAATCTTGGATGTGTTAAACTTACTTGTAAATGTGATTAAAACAATTCCATCTGTTCTCGGTGTGGTTGAAAGCAAAGCAAACTTGACAGTACATATGCAGGAAAATATGTCATTTTGTGCAATAACAAGCCTGGCGCAAGTTACGTCTATTATATAAAGAAAATTTGTCAAGTGTTACTTTACTCCACACTCTAATATTTGCATTATACTGACACCATCTGCTCAAAACAAGAATACTAAATTAATGGAACATAAGCACTCCACATTGACACCTCTTTATATTAAATGTATTTTTCTGTATATTGCCAACACATTTAAAGTGTTACTAAACCCAGGACCCTGAATTCATTATATCTGGTCTCCCACAGTACACAGAAATGCAATTATTTTAGGAAATATTAACTGGTAAATACCTTTTCTCATCAGCAGTATATAGCAGTCTTGTGTCTGGTTAAAGCTTGTAGGAGGAGTTTCCGTTCTCCTCTGGCTTTCCTATGAGGCTACATGACCCCTGGCACTATGTCTGGACAGTACTGATTGGCCCTGTGCTGATCACATCACATCAAAAAAAAAAAAAAAAAAAAACCCTCTAGCAATACACACCCAACTGAGCATGTGCAGAGTGCCCCCAAGGCTATGTACTAGTATCAGCAGATGGATTGGGGACAGTAAAAGAAAGGGAGGATTAGAGAGGACAGGATCAAAGAGCCTTTTTGCATAATGCAGAGGATTAACCCCTTAGGTTCCACAGCGAGTATACCACGTATGCTTTACTACATGGACAGACTGATTTTACTATTGTAGGTTTAGTAACACTTTTAAGCTACTTTCACACTGGGAGGTGAGAGCGTCGGCGGTAAATCGCCTCTAGTCTTAGTGGCGCTTTTCGGAGAGTGAAAAATTGAGAACCTGCTCTCAATCTTTTGCTGGCGGGAATTCGGCACATTTTCCGACCAAAAACTCTCATCTGTCTTTTGCTGGCTGAATTTCCGATCGCGTGTACGCGGCATAAGAAACAATGTCATGCAAAATAGATCAGTGCCATTTAGTAGTGAATGTGTATGGATTATTTTTTTAAGAAAAACTATATAATTTTGTGTCACTTTAAGCACCTCGCAGTGCCACTTGAGCAGTAAAGATATTTGACATCTGAATGACAGGGGGCAGGGCTTAAATGTTGTTTATAGCCCGGTTCAGTTTAATGATAAAAATAAATGTGTTTTATGCAGATAGCAAATACAGACCACACAGAAAAATGATGGAAGAAGACAGAGGTTGATGGTTGATTATCAAAAGTTTTCAATATTCCAGCAGTGCATTGTCAACTACTCAAAACTGAGCAATCGGCTGTTTCTGAACTCAATAAAATGTGTCTGGCAGTAGCCTGTATGCTGCCCAATGCAAACATTCACATTTGGTAAAAAGGTACTGATAAAGCAGAATGACAAGCTGCTACAAAAACCCATAAAAAACACAAAATGAAGCGTGCTGAATAATTTATTGCATTTTGAAATAAGAAGACATGTAGCAGTCACTTCGTGGCACAGAAAACGACAGGAATCTGAGCCACAACCACAAATATTGTAGGTGCTGGTGCAAGTCATCCCATGAAACATCCCCCCCCCCAAGTAATTTTAGACTGATCGATGTTTTGAATAGCATGGTTTTCAATAATTTAAATAAAAAGGGAAAAATATAACAATTTGGAGTCAGCCCTCAAAAACTAGTGTATACTGTATTACAGGGGGTCCCCTAGTTACAAACGAAGGGAGACAACAGGAAGTGAGAGGAAATCCACCCCTAGGAAGGGAAATTCACTCCTGTAAGAGTTATTAGTGGAAAAAGGTACCTCCACTGATGCTTTTTTATCAAGGCTTGTTTCCACAACAACCCAAAATTTTCAAAATCCAATTGTCATTGGGACAGAAGGTGAGGTGAAATCTTCTGAACAGGGGCACAGACAGCAAAACAAACATTACAGGGGTGATAACCCTTCCCTATGCTATCCAAAAAGCTTAAAAATATTTTTTTCTGGCTGGAACTACACTTAAAAATGTACCTGTTCCGACTTACAAACAGATTCAACTTAAGAACAAACCTGCAGACCCTACCCGGGGAAGCCCCGTATACACAAACACGTTAAGTGAATAACATTGATTATCTAATTACAATGGCACCTGAAAGTAGGTGGGATATATTAGGCTGCAAGTGAATATGTTGTCCCTGAAGTTGTATTGCAAATAGAAAAAAAAAAAATGGGAAAGCATAAGGCTTTGAGGGACTTTGACAGGGGGCCTACTTGTAATGGCTAGACGACTGGATCAGAGCATATCCAAAACTGCAGCTCTGCAGTGGGATGTTTCTGTTCTGCAGTGGTCAGAAGTCAGAACCTACCAAAAATGATCCAAAGGTGGAAGGTAAATCGGCTAGCCTGTGACAAGATCATGGGCAGCCAAGGCTCGTTGATGCACGGGGGGGGGGGGGGACAAAGGCTGGCGCCCCATGTAGTTTGATCCAGTAGAAGAGCTATTGTAACTCAAAAAAGTTAATGCTAGTTCCAATAGAAAGGTTTAAAAACACACAGTGAAAATTCAAAGAACAAGGCCGCAATCCGTGGAAATCCTACTGGTAGGTTCATTGTGTATAGCTAGATGTAGACACAGTCCGCCTCCCTTAGGCTACACAGCTATACACAATAAACCTAACAATTGTGACCTCCATGGAGTGTGGCCTCGTTCTTCGATTTTACCATAAATATGGAGCTAGACAAGCTCTTGTGATCTGCACCAGGAGCAGTGGACTTCCCAAGAGGTTGTTTTAGGAGCCTGGTGTGGTGCAGTTTTTCTTTTGACATTTCACAGAACATGCAGTGCATTGTAGTTTGTTGTATATAGGGCTGTGTAGTTACAGACTGGACAGGGTGCCAATGCTGACCCATGTCCATAGCCAAAAGTGCCTACAATGGGCACTTGATTGTCAGAACAAGACCAAGGAGCAATAGAAGATGGTGGTCTTGTCTGACGAATCATGTTTTGGTTTACATTTGTTAGATAGCCGTATGTAGTATGGCACCAGGTTGCAGTATAGGATGAAAGCAAGCTGGTGGAGGCAGTGTGATGCTTTGGGCAATATTCTTCTGGGAAACCTTGGGTCCTGCCATTCATGTTAATTTGACCATACCACCTACTAAACATTGTTCCTGACCAAGTACACTCCTTCATGGAAACAGTGTTTCCTGATGATAGTTGCCTCTTTAGGCTTGGCAATGTTCCCTGCCACACTGGTTAATGGTTAAAGGAACACAACAAGTTCAAGGTGTTGACTTGGCCTCCAAATTCTCAAGCTCGTAATCCAATTCAGCATCTGTGGGATATGCTGGAAAAACATGTCTGATCCATGGAGGACACATCTCACAACTTACAGGACTTAAAGGACCTGCTATTGACGGCTTGGTGCCAGATACCACAGCACACCTTCAAAGATCGCGTGGAGTCCATGCCTCAACTGGTTATGATGGGTGGTAATAACGTTATGACAGATTGAGATTACTATAATATATATTTTTTTTATACACACACAATCTGACATTCAACACAGGTAGCAGCCTATCTTGTGATTGCCTTTGTCTGAATGAAGCTTCAGAATGAGAGGTCTGATAGGGGATGATAGTTTTCTTATTTTCTTTTTTATTTATCTCATGCCTTATTTTGACTACATAACACTATCCCCTCGCCTCATTGCTAACTTAGGGGGGGGGGGGGGGGGTCCACAGAAATTAACTGGGCTGAGATGATAAAAATGCTTGAGATTTCCATGTAGCAGAAGCAAATGGTACATAAACTTTTGAGCTCACTAGATCTGGACCATCATCTGTGGCCAACTGGCCTCCCATCTGATGGTGCCTGCAAAGTTCCAGGGCCAAAGCTGCTTGTCAGAGCCAGTGATATGGCTCCAATGATCCTTTTAGCTGTCTGTAGGAGTGGCATTTTGACCACTACTAAGGGGGCATTATTTTTACTGACCTTCTATAAAAATTTTCCCAATGATTAGGGATTTCCTAAGACATAAAAACTGATTTAAGGGTTCCTCTGGGGTACAAAAAAAAAAAAAAAAAATGTAAGAAAGGCCATACTAGACTAATAATCTGTCTCTCCAAAGAGAACCCTTTTAGGGGACTGAGCACATGTGAAGGTCACAAGGCACCTAATGAATGTCATGTACCCGGGGTGTATGATAGAAAAGGCTTACTGTGCTGTTCCAAGGTGAACATTTGTTTTTTTACTCACAAGGCAAAAGTAGAAAGAAAAGGCAATTTGTATTTTTTGTGGCAGCTAGTGAGAGAAGACGATGAAATATCACCTTATATTTAAAAGTATAAAATATTCATGCCTACCAGCTGAATATAGTTGGTTATATTTAAAAATTATTTCCAGGGATACTTTCTCTCTGTGCTTACTAAGGATGGGCCCGGTGCTCGATGCGAACCCACGTTCGCATCGAGCACCGGGCGTTCGCTCGCTCGGCGAGCCCAGAACTATTTTGGCCGCTCGCATCACGTTCGTGTGATGCGAGCGGCCCCGCAATGCATTGCGGCCGGCGCGGCCGACGCAGTGCATTGCTGGCTGATGATTGGCCAAGCATGCACTGTGACCCCGCATGCTTGGCCAATCACAGCCCCGGAAACTCGAAGAGCCATAATTGGCTACAGGCAGGACGCCTGTAGCCAATTACAGCTCAGGGGCTGTAGTACACGCCCCCCCCTATAAAACGCCGCCACGCCGTCTGCGCCGGTCACATGCTGTTCCGGCGCAGATTGAGCAGGCTGTTTCTGTGACACTCTGCTGCATTTAGATAGTTAGAGAGATTCACTTACAGAGATTGAGTTAGATAGATTCAGTTACAAAGATTGATTGACAAAGAGGGGCTTGTAGTGTGCTCGTGGCAGGCAGGCAGAGCTCCTATATTTTGTTACCAGAAGCACCTATAGGACTTGTAGTGTGTTCGTGGCAGGCAGGCAGAGCTCCTATATTTTGTTACCAGAAGCACCTATAGGACTTGTAGTGTGTTAGTGGCAGGCAGGCAGAGCTCCTATATTTTGTTACCAGAAGCACCTATAGGACTTGTAGTGTGTTCGTGGCAGGCAGGCAGAGCTCCTATATTTTGTTACCAGAAGCACCTATAGGACTTGTAGTGTGTTAGTGGCAGGCAGGCAGAGCTCCTATATTTTGTTACCAGAAGCACCTATAGGACTTGTAGTGTGTTCGTGGCAGGCAGGCAGAGCTCCTATATTTTGTTCCCAGAGGCACCTATAGGACTTGAAGTGTGTTAGTCCCATTACACACACAGAGCTATATTTTCTTCCCAGAAGCACCTATAGGACTTGAAGTGTGTTAGTCCCATTACACACACAGAGCTATATTTTCTTCCCAGAAGCACCTATAGGACTTGAAGTGTGTTAGTCCCATTACACACACAGAGCTATATTTTGTTCCCAGAAGCACCTATAGGACTTGAAGTGTGTTAGTCCCATCACACACACAGAGCTATATTTTGTTCCCAGAAGCACCTATAGGACTTGAAGTGTGTTAGTCCCATTACACACACAGAGCTATATTTTCTTCCCAGAAGCACCTATAGGACTTGAAGTGTGTTAGTCCCATCACACACACAGAGCTATATTTTGTTCCCAGAAGCACCTATAGGACTTGAAGTGTGTTAGTCCCATCACACACACAGAGCTATATTTTCTTCCCAGAAGCACCTATAGGACTTGAAGTGTGTTAGTCCCATCACACACACAGAGCTATATTTTGTTCCCAGAAGCACCTATAGGACTTGAAGTGTGTTAGTCCCATCACACACACAGAGCTATATTTTGTTCCCAGAAGCACCTATAGGATTTGAAGTGTGTTAGTCCCATTACACACACAGAGCTATATTTTCTTCCCAGAAGCACCTATAGGACTTGAAGTGTGTTAGTCCCATCACACACACAGAGCTATATTTTGTTCCCAGAAGCACCTATAGGACTTGAAGTGTGTTAGTCCCATCACACACACAGAGCTATATTTTGTTCCCAGAAGCACCTATAGGACTTGAAGTGTGTTAGTCCCATCACACACACAGAGCTATATTTTCTTCCCAGAAGCACCTATAGGACTTGAAGTGTGTTAGTCCCATCACACACACAGAGCTATATTTTGTTCCCAGAAGCACCTATAGGACTTGAAGTGTGTTAGTCCCATCACACACACAGAGCTATATTTTGTTCCCAGAAGCACCTATAGGATTTGAAGTGTGTTAGTCCCATTACACACACAGAGCTATATTTTCTTCCCAGAAGCACCTATAGGACTTGAAGTGTGTTAGTCCCATCACACACACAGAGCTATATTTTGTTCCCAGAAGCACCTATAGGACTTGAAGTGTGTTAGTCCCATCACACACACAGAGCTATATTTTGTTCCCAGAAGCACCTATAGGACTTGAAGTGTGTTAGTCCCATCACACACACAGAGCTATATTTTCTTCCCAGAAGCACCTATAGGACTTGAAGTGTGTTAGTCCCATCACACACACAGAGCTATATTTTGTTCCCAGAAGCACCTATAGGACTTGAAGTGTGTTAGTCCCATCACACACACAGAGCTATATTTTGTTCCCAGAAGCACCTATAGGACTTGAAGTGTGTTAGTCCCATTACACACACAGAGCTATATTTTCTTCCCAGAAGCACCTATAGGACTTGAAGTGTGTTAGTCCCATCACACACACAGAGCTATATTTTGTTCCCAGAAGCACCTATAGGACTTGAAGTGTGTTAGTCCCATCACACACACAGAGCTATATTTTCTTCCCAGAAGCACCTATAGGACTTGAAGTGTGTTAGTCCCATCACACACACAGAGCTATATTTTCTTCCCAGAAGCACCTATAGGACTTGAAGTGTGTAAGTCCCATCACACACACAGAGCTATATTTTGTTCCCAGAAGCACCTATAGGACTTGAAGTGTGTTAGTCCCATTACACACACAGAGCTATATTTTGTTCCCAGAAGCACCTATAGGACTTGAAGTGTGTTAGTCCCATTACACACACAGAGCTATATTTTCTTCCCAGAAGCACCTATAGGACTTGAAGTGTGTTAGTCCCATCACACACACAGAGCTATATTTTCTTCCCAGAAGCACCTATAGGACTTGAAGTGTGTTAGTCCCATTACACACACAGAGCTATATTTTCTTCCCAGAAGCACCTATAGGACTTGAAGTGTGTTAGTCCCATCACACACACAGAGCTATATTTTCTTCCCAGAAGCACCTATAGGACTTGAAGTGTGTTAGTCCCATCACACACACAGAGCTATATTTTCTTCCCAGAAGCACCTATAGGACTTGAAGTGTGTTAGTCCCATCACACACACAGAGCTATATTTTCTTCCCAGAAGCACCTATAGGACTTGAAGTGTGTTAGTCCCATCACACACACAGAGCTATATTTTCTTCCCAGAAGCACCTATAGGACTTGAAGTGTGTTAGTCCCATTACACACACAGAGCTATATTTTGTTCCCAGAAGCACCTATAGGACTTGAAGTGTGTTAGTCCCATCACACACACAGAGCTATATTTTCTTCCCAGAAGCACCTATAGGACTTGAAGTGTGTTAGTCCCATTACACACACAGAGCTATATTTTCTTCCCAGAAGCACCTATAGGACTTGAAGTGTGTTAGTCCCATTACACACACAGAGCTATATTTTCTTCCCAGAAGCACCTATAGGACTTGAAGTGTGTTAGTCCCATCACACACACAGAGCTATATTTTGTTCCCAGAAGCACCTATAGGACTTGAAGTGTGTTAGTCCCATTACACACACAGAGCTCCTATATATTCTTCTCAGCAGCACCCACAGGACTTCTAGTGTGTTAGTGGCATCACACAGAGCTCCTCTATTTTCTTTGCATAAGCACCCACAGGACTTCTAGTGTGTTAGTGGCATCACACAGAGCTCCTCTATTTTCTTTGCAGAAGCACCCATAGGACTTCTAGTGTGTTAGTGGCATCACACAGAGCTCCTATATATTCTTCTCAGCAGCACCCACAGGACTTCTAGTGTGTTAGTGGCATCACACAGAGCTCCTATATATTTCTTCTCAGCAGCACCCACAGGACTTCTAGTGTGTTAGTGGCATCACACAGAGCTCCTCTATTTTCTTTGCAGAAGCACCCATAGGACTTCTAGTGTGTTAGTGGCATCACACAGAGCTCCTATATATTCTTCTCAGCAGCACCCACAGGACTTCTAGTGTGTTAGTGGCATCACACAGAGCTCCTATATATTCTTCTCAGCAGCACCCACAGGACTTCTAGTGTGTTAGTGGCATCACACAGAGCTCCTCTATTTTCTTTGCAGAAGCACCCATAGGACTTCTAGTGTGTTAGTGGCATCACACAGAGCTCCTCTATTTTCTTTGCATAAGCACCCACAGGACTTCTAGTGTGTTAGTGGCATCACACAGAGCTCCTCTATTTTCTTTGCAGAAGCACCCATAGGACTTCTAGTGTGTTAGTGGCATCACACAGAGCTCCTATATATTCTTCTCAGCAGCACCCACAGGACTTCTAGATACAAAGTGGCATCACACAGAGCTCCTATATATTCTTCTCAGCAGCACCCACAGGACTTCTAGTGTGTTAGTGGCATCACACAGAGCTCCTCTATTTTCTTTGCAGAAGCACCCATAGGACTTCTAGTGTGTTAGTGGCATCACACAGAGCTCCTATATTTTCTTCTCAGCAGCACCCACAGGACTACCGACTACAATGGCTGGAAGACCGCCAAGGGGAGGCAGAGCGTGCAGAGCCAAGAACACAGGGCAGGCAGGCTCTGTTTCTAGTGGACGTGGCCGTGGACGTGGACGTGGTCGTGCATCGTCATCAGCACGTGGCCATGGGACACGCGCGTCTTTGTTTTCGGCAGCTGGACATGTGGAGCCGCATCATGCTGAAGGCTTGGTAGAATGGATGACCAAGCCCTCCTCATCCTCCTCATCCTCTCTCACCCAGGCTCAGGGTACTGACAGAGCATCATCAGCCACCCCTTCCCTAGACCCACCATGTCCTCCTGAGGAGTCCCCCGAACTCTTTGAGCACAGTGTTGGGTACATGCTCCAGGAGGATGCCCAACGATTCGAAGGCTCGGATGACGATACCCAGCTTGAGGAATCTGGCAGTACAGTTCCACCAGCTGCAGCTTACTGCCAGGTTTGCTCTAGTGGTGAAGAGGGAGGGGATGATGAGGTCACTGACTCCACGTGGGTGCCTCAAGGGAGAGAGGATGAGGAGGAGGACGAGGAGGAGGAGGATGCGGCGTCACATGTCCAACGAGGCAGGATGCCCCCTGGAGGCCAGGTAGAGGCCAGCACAGCAACTGTACAACACCGCAGAGCTCCGCCTGTGCAGGGCGCTGCCTCTGCACGTTATCAGAAAAGTTCTTTGGTGTGGGCCTTTTTTGAGACGAGTGCAGCAGATCGCACCACTGCTATTTGCAATATTTGTCTCAAGCGTATCTCGCGTGGCCAAAACATCAGCCGCTTGGGCACGACAAGCATGACCAGACATATGGCGACCTGCCATGCAGCTCGTTGGCAGGCACACATAAAAGACCCACACCAAAGAACTAAGCGGACCTCTCCTTGCTCCTCCTCAGCTGGGATCTCCATCCCCACTACACCTTCAGTCCTCTCTGAAAGCTGCTCTGAGAGGACTGAAGGTGTAGAATTCGGTGTGTCACAACCAAGTACTTGCAGTACACCGACGTCCGAATGCAGCAGGCAAATTTCCCTGCCCCAGCTGCTGGACCGTAGAAAGAAGTACACTCCCAGCCATCCACATGCCCAGCGGTTGAATGCTAGCCTTGCTAAATTGCTAGCACTTCAACTGCTGCCTTTTCAGTTGGTAGACTCGGCCCCCTTCCGTGAGTTTGTTCAATGTGCGGTTCCTCAGTGGCAGGTTCCCAAACGCCACTTTTTCTCGCGGAAGGCGATTCCGTCTCTCTACCGGCATGTGGAGGGCAATGTCCATGCCTCGCTGGACAGGGCGGTCAGCGGTAAGGTGCATATTACCGCTGACTCATGGTCCAGCAGGCATGGACAGGGACGGTACCTTTCTTTCACGGCCCATTGGGTCACTCTATTGGCAGCTGGGAGGGATGCAGGACAAGGTGCAGTAGTGTTGGAGGTTGTTCCGCCACCACGCCTCCAAAACGCGACTACTGCTACTGGTTGTGACACACCTCTCTCCTCCACCCCCTCCTCTTCTTCTTCCTCCAGTGCTCTGTCCTTGGAACCAGCGGTGCTCCGTAGGCGTACAAGGGGCTACGCAAGTACGCAGGCAAAAAGATGCCATGCCGTGCTTGCGCTGGTGTGTTTGGGGGACAGGAGCCACACTGGGCCAGAGGTTCTGGCAGCTCTGCAGGGGCAGGCCGAGAGGTGGTTGACGCCACGTCAGCTTAAGCCAGGAATGGTCGTTTCTGACAATGGCACCAACCTCCTCTCCGCCCTGCGACAGGGGCAGCTCACCCATGTGCCCTGCATGGCTCACGTCCTCAACCTGGTGGTGCAGCGGTTCTTGGGCAGGTTCCCAGGCTTACAGGATGTCCTGAGGCAGGCCAGGAAAGTCTGTGTGCATTTCCGCCGATCTTATAATGCCAGTGCTCGGCTGACTGAGCTGCAAAAGGAGCTGAACCTGCCCAAGAACCGCCTAATATCTGACATGCCCACCAGGTGGAACTCAACGTTGGCCATGCTGCAGCGACTGCACACGCAGCAGAGGGCCATCAATGAGTACCTTTGCGACTACGGCACCAGGACAGGGTCAGGGGAGCTTGGTTTTTTTTCCCCACGTCAGTGGAGCATGATCAGGGATGCATGCACTGTCCTCTCACCATTTGAGGAGGCCACGAGGATGGTGAGCAGTGACAGTGCATGCATCAGTGACACTGTCCCTCTTGTCCACCTGTTGGAGCATACGCTGCGTGGGATAATGGACAGGGCACTTGAGGCAGAACAGAGGCAGGAAGAGGAGGACTTCCTTGCCTCTCAAGGCCCCCTTTATCCGGACAGTGTTCCTTCTGTCCCACCCATCACACAGGAAGAGGATGAGGAGGAGGAGGGAGGAGGAGGAGGAGGATGTGTGAGCATGGAGGTGGAGCCTGGCACTCAGCATCAGCAGCAGCAGTCTTTTAGGGATGATGTACAGTCCCAACAAGCCAGTGGACTTGTACGTGGCTGGGAGGAGGTGGCTGGCGATCATGTCATCCTCAGTGACCCAGAAGACTCCGGACCGAATGCCTCAGCTAACCTACGCTGCATGGCCTCCCTGATCCTGCAAAGCCTGCGGAAGGATCCTCGTGTTCTTCGGATCAAGGAGAGGGACCATTACTGGCTGGCCACTCTCCTTGATCCGCGGTACAAGGGTAAGGTTGCGGACCTTATCTTGCCGTCGCAGAGGGAGCAGAGGATGAGACATCTCAGGGAGGCCATGCCGAAAGGTCTGTGCAACGCGTTCCCAGAAACTGGGAGGCTACAAACTCCTGGTCCTGGGCGACGAGTTGCTGAGGCTTCGGTCAGTGGCAGAAGGAGCGGTGGGGAAGGTGGACGTCTGACCGATGCGTTCAGACAATTTTTTAGTCCGCAGCCCCAAGGTATGATCGGTTCCAGCAACCATCGCCAGCGTCTGATATACATGGTGCAGGAATACCTTGGGGCAAGGTCAGACTTGGACACCTTTCCCACCGAAAATCCTCTGGCTTACTGGGTCCTGAGGATGGATCACTGGCCAGAGCTTGCACAGTATGCAATTGAGCTACTGGCCTGTCCTGCCTCCAGCGTTCTTTCCGAACGCACATTCAGTGCTGCTGGAGGATTTGTGACTGATCATAGGGTGCGCCTGTCCACCGCCTCGGTTGATCGACTGACATTCATCAAAATGAATCAGTCTTGGATCACCACCAGCTACCAGGCACCTGAGGCGGATATAACCGAATAATTTTTAATGTCACATCCCTTCAAGACTGCCTATGCTGATGCTGAGTGACTGTCCTCTTATGTTCACTGACTATCCTCTTCCTCCTCCTCAATGATCCATGCCACCACACCAGTGCCTAAGGCACAATTTTTCAGCCCCTGTTTAACAGGGGCGTGTACTTACAATTTTTAAAAAAAAATGCTTCGCAACACGTGTGACTGCTGTGCTCCAAGTACAGTCTCTGTGAGGGCCGTGTTGCAGTGTTGTGGCACCAGCACCAGTGCCTAAGGCACAATTTTTCAGCCCCTGTTTAACAGGGGCGTGTACTTACAATTTTTAAAAAAAATGCTTCGCAACACGTGTGACTGCTGTGCTCCAAGTACAGTCTCTGTGAGGGCCGTGTTGCAGTGTTGTGGCACCAGTGCCTAAGGCACAATTTTTCAGCCCCTGTTTAACAGGGGTGTGTACTTACAATTTTTTAAAAAAATGCTTCGCAACACGTGTGACTGCTGTGCTCCAAGTACAGTATCTGTGAGGGCCGGGTTGCAGTGTTGTGGCACCAGCACCAGTGCCTAAGGCACAATTTTTCAGCCCCTGTTTAACAGGGGCGTGTACTTACAATTTTTTTAAAAAAAAATGCTTCGCAACACGTGTGACTGCTGTGCTCCAAGTACAGTATCTGTGAGGGCCGGGTTGCAGTGTTGTGGCACCAGCACCAGTGCCTAAGGCACAATTTTTCAGCCCCTGTTTAACAGGGGCGTGTACTTACAATTTTTTAAAAAAATGCTTCGCAACACGTGTGACTGCTGTGCTCCAAGTACAGTCTCTGTGAGGGGTTGCAGTGTTGTGGCACCAGCACCAGTGCCTAAGGCACAATTTTTCAGCCCCTGTTTAACAGGGCGGGTAATTACAAATCTTGATCTAATAGTTCACAGCAGGGCCCATTCCTGCGCCCACCAAGAGTAACTATGAGGGCCTGCAGTCTTGTGGCAACACCGTCCACCACCACCGCCAAAGGCCCAATTTTTCTGCCCTGTTCATCAGGTGCTTGCAATTACAAATCTTGATCTAATAACTCACAGCAGGGCCCATTCCTGCGCCCACCAAGAGTAACTATGAGGGCCTACAGTCTTGTGGCAACACCGTCCACCACCACCGCCAAAGGCCCAATTTTTCTGCCCTGTTCATCAGGTGCTTGCAATTACAAATCTTGATCTAATAACTCACAGCAGGGCCCATTCCTGCGCCCACCAAGAGTAACTGTGAGAGCTTACAGTCTTGTGGCAAAACCGTCCACCACCCCCAATTTTTCTGCCCTGTTCAACAGGTGCATGCAATTACAAATCTTGATCTATTAACTCACAGCAGGGCCCATTCCTGTGCCCACCAGTCTTGTGGCTACACCAACATCTAATAGGGCAAATTTCTGCAGAGTATATACGCCAGGCCCCTACTTTCAAACATCCAACTTACAAACGACTCCTACTTGCAAATGGAAAGAGAAAACAGGAAGTGAGAGGAAATCTACCCCTAGGAAGGGAAATTCTATCCTGTTAGATTTAATTTGGGAAAAAGGTATCTCCTCTCTACTGATACTTTATCACCAATCCTTGTTTCAATTAAAACCCCACTTTTCCAAAAACATTTGTCATTGGGACGGAAAGTGAGGTGACATGTTCTGAACAGATGTGCAAAGACAGCAAATGTTACATGGGTGATAACCCCTCCCTATGTTCTCCAAAAAGCTTAAAAATAGATTTTTTTGGGATGGAGCTACACTTCATAATGTACCTGTTCAGATTCTACTTAAGATCAAACCTAAAGCCGCAAGTGGTTTTAAATGGCTTCTTTTTTTCCTTTACAAATGTCATTTTGTGCAAGGACAGTTCTAAACACGGGAAACACATGCCACTTCACAGGCATACTTTGGACACCCCCCAGGTACCATATTTAAAGGAAAATGTCACTTTTTTTTTTTCACTTTATGCATCATTAAAATGACTGCTCCCGAAAAAAACGTTAGTTTTTAAAAGTTCTTTTTGCATTGATATATGTCCCCTGGGGCAGGACCCGGGTCCCCAAACCTGTTTTATGACATTAACATGCATATTGGCCGTTGTAATTAGCACTTTTGATTTCGAACGTTCGCGTCCATTATAACGTATAGGGTTCGAAAATTCGCGCGAACTTTCGGTCCGTTCGAAGGTTCTGGTTCGAACCGAACCCGGGGGTGTTCGGCTCATCCCTAGTGCTTACATTTCAAAGCACTTGGCCGCCACACTGCCATGTTTAGAAGTGCATTTCCACTTTAGCAGCCAAAGTAGGATAACACCTATTTTATATTTGTTACATGCTCCTGTTCACATAGCATAACTTAAAAATAATAATAATAATGGCTTAATTTTTTTTTATTTTGTGGAAAATCTTACACATCTTTCTACTTTTATGTAATGTTAAGAGGGGGGGGGGGGGGTACAGTGCTGACAGATCTTATTAGTTGTCAACTAGATTTGCATACTAACTATTCTAACAAAGGGTTCAAGATCTCAAAGGCTTAGGGGCAAAAGTGGAAATACACTTTTAGGCCTGATTCACACCTATGCAATTTTAGTGCTTTTTGCATTTTGCAGATTTGAACTACAGTCCATTTAACATGGTTTGCAATGGAACGCGTTCTGTAGTGCAAATCTGCAAAACGCAAAAAGCACTAAAAATGCATAGGTGTGAATCGGGCCTTAGGCCAGCCATACACGTTTTCTAATTGTTAATGGGCAGGCTGAAAGTAATAAGTTGATCGATCAATCAACTTGGGTACAACCAGCCTGCCGAATTCTCATACGATTATCGCTAGCGGCTGCTATAGCCGCTAGCGATAATTACTGTCTTCTCCTGGTGGAGACAGATTTCCCCCAAAGCCTGAGGGTCAGCATGACAGCTAGGCAATTTCTACTTTGAGAAGGAAAGGTCTCAAAATTATGAAACTAGAGAGTCAACATGACAGCCAGGCAACTCATTTTGAGGAGGCATCTCACATTTTAGCCAGAGTTCCAGTACAACAGGCAGGCAACTAGCAATCTGAAAGGTCTGCATGAGAATTGCTAATAAATTAATTATGACAGTTAATTGGTTGTAAACCTCAGACATGAAATATGAACAAAGCATATCCCTCTATAGTGTGTCTCAATCCAGAGCACTAAGTGTCATTTCTGTCTGCTGCATTGTTCCTCTGCTATGAGCATGAATCACTTCTGATATGTTTTTCTGACACCAAGAGAAAAAAAAAAGGACAGGGGAGGGACCTCCAGCACACAGCATTAGATTGACAGCGTCAGCGCTGTTCCAGCATTTAGTGTGAAGGGGTGTGCATCTTCCCTCCAATCAGCTCTCAGAGCTCTCCTCACTGATATAACTTCAGCTCTCCGCCCTCTGCTTTTCAGAGTTGCGAGATCCTATGTCATTTCTGCACTTTGAATAAATGTAGAGGAAAGATGCTATAGATCAGTGTTTCTTAACTGCAGTCCTCAAGGCGCACCAACAGGTCATGTTTTCAGGATTCCCCTCAGATGAAACAGCTGTGGTAATTACTAAGGCAGTGAAACTGAATTAAATCACCTGTGCAAAATAATGGAAAGCCTGAAAAGATGATCTGTTGGGGCGCCTTGAGGACTGGAGTTGAGAAACACTGCTATAGATAAACAGGTACAACTTGTGTAGGGGAATTTGTTTTATCTCTGTGAATCACCTGAGGTCAGTCAGTTCACTGGGTATATGTAAGGGTTTACCACTTTAAGGGCTCTTTCACACGGACGGACCGTATGTCCGTTTTTCATCATTTCATCCGCTGACACCCGCTATCCCATAGGGATACATGTATGTCCGTTTTGCATCCGAAAACGGACATACATGTATCCCTATGGGATAGCGGATGTCAGCGGATGAACATCCGCTGACACCCAATCTCGTCCGTGCCCGATATGCTCCGTTTCTGCAGACGGAGGAAAACCCTATTTTTCCATCCGTCTGCAGAGCGGATCGGATGACGACGGACTCTACGGTCCGTCGTCACCGATCTCCCATAGGGGAGAGCGGCGCTGTGACAGGTCCATCCCTGCACAGAGTGCAGAGTTGGACCTGTCATCTTCCTGCTCAGCGGAGATCGCTCCGGCGATCCCCGCTGAGCAAGCAGATATACACGGGCGGATCTGCACTGATCCGCCCCCGTGTGAAAGAGCCCTAATGCTGTCTTTGCTGAGCAATCAGCAGTGGAAACTCTGTAGTTTCGGAATGTGTTTCATATCAAATAACAGTGTAAAGCCCTTAGGACAAATGATAATGATTTTGACTTCAATACTGGTCTGAAACATGCTGAAATGACATACACTTAGCCAAAAAATGTGTGCTTTATCCAAGCTCTTCCAAACTACTGAGCCTCAGAATTGGGAGGATTCACAAAGGTGATCAATAGGAAGCCAGAAAGGGATGGGGACAAGTTCAATTTTGGGGCCCATTAAGACCAAATGCATTGCATAGCTTTGCCCAACACAATCCCACTACATAGACAAGTTATTACGCTAATAGGTAAACGTCATATTAGCTCATTTAATCCAATGACGCGGCCCTCCGGGGGGCCGGGCCACTAGCTAACCCCCTCGGGATAGAGATTCCCAGAGAGAGGTTAGCTATTGCGGGGAGGAGCGGAGACAGCCACCGAGGGACCCCAGAACAGGAGGTTCGGGGCCACTCTGTGCAAAACGAACTGCACAGTGGAGGTAAGTATGACATGTTTGTTATTAAAAAAAAAAACCTACAAACCCCTTTAAAGAGGAAGTAAACCCTGATGGGTTTGCTTCCTCTTTGCTTCCCTGCAAAGGCAAAGCATAATGAGCTACTATGCATCGCATAGTAGCCCATTATTTGTCACTTACCTGACACAGGAGCCAGCAATGTCACCGCTGTCCTATTGTGTACGGAGCCTCCATCTTCTTTCTGTGTATCATGGCTCCAGTGTTCTATCACGAACAGTCCGGCTATCACCAGGTGTCCGAAGTGTGCGGCGCATGCGCAGTACGGAGCATGAAGATTTTCGGAAATTGTCGGAAGATGAACGGCGCCTGCGCCGTGAGTCGAGGTGAAGCCCCCACCATCCAAGCGCACATAGGGTTAGTCAAACTTAGAGGGCGCTTCGCTCGCCACGCTTCGGGCACGGCCTCGCTGCGCTCGGCTCTTTTATACTCTAAATCTATATCCACTTGGATGGTGGGGCTTGAAAGTGGACTCACGGCGCAGGCGCCGTTCATCCTCGGCAATTTTCGGAATATGGGTGTCCTGTGAACTGAGCAGTACACAGCGGACACTTTGTGATGGGGACGGCTAATGATAGTACACCGGCGATGTTACTGGCCGGAGCCGCGATGACGTCACTCCCGCGACATGGGAGCCGCCACTCGCGGCATATAGCCGCGAGCAGCGGCACGCTCAGTGCGTCTGCACGGTGCCTGTCTTTTAGCAAATATCTCCTAAACCGTGTAGGTTTAGGAGATATTTCTTGGACCTACAGGTAAGCCTTAATCTAGACTTACCTGTAGGTCAAAGTGGTTTGTACGGGTTTACAACCACTTTAAGGATCTGCATGTTTGTTCCTACCCAAATGACACAAACGTGAGAATTCAGTAGCAAAAAAAGCCAGGCAACTAGCATTTTCAGAAGGGGAGTTTAGCAATGTCAGCCTACTCAGGTTTCCTTTAAGCACACTGTATACATCCATCTCCTTGCATTCCCATTTACTATATGAAATGGCTTTAACAAAAGACAAGAGTGGAGTTTCCTTATAATTTCTGTCTTGTTGCATGACATTCTTATTTTCTTGTTATAACACTGCAGTTAATATCATCGACGCCTTGCAATTACTGATGTGCATCCTGCTGTTGATAACTCATTAATGTCATACGTTGTAAATGGATTTGATTTCAAACAAGTCAATAGAATGAGTGGGAGCGACAAGCTAAAATTCTGCGCAACACACAACATTCGAGAGAGACAGCGCTACCATTTATGACGGTGCTTTATTATACTAAAAATGACCTGCTGGTCTGACCTGCTTTTATCCTATAATACAACAGACAGGCATTTCAGTCTCTGACAGTGGATGAGAAAGTCTCTGCTCCAGTTTGTGGCACATAATGAGGAAGACTGAGAGGTTACAGAATCATGCTTGTTTTAGCACTTTAAGTGTCAAGCTGGGCACTTTTTTTTTTTTTTTTAACAGCACAGGTGGGTGAAAGCCTTCTGGAATGCAGAGTTCCTGCGCTGAACAACTAATGAATTATTTTCTGCAAGAGATGATGAATTCAACTCTTTGTGCCACCCAGGGAGATGGCTTGTTTTATGTCTGATGCTGCAAATCTTTATTAAGCAACAGTGTAAATAGCACTAAATTCCAGGGAACCTACATCAACTTAGTTGACTCTTACATCTGATCAGGGCTCTCAAGAAAACTTTGCAATCAATTATGACATTGGGCTAGGGCTTAAATCTCTTTACCACCCTGAGATTTAACTACTTCTTGCCCATTGCCTCATTAACAGCACAGTGATGTAAATGATGTTGAGAATGAGTATACTGCCAAGACTTAAATCTCTCAACAGAAAACATAATAATAGTTGCCATATTAGCCCAAGCCTTCATAGTTACATAAGGGGTTAATTTACTAAAACTGGAGAGAGCAAAATCTGTTGCAGCTCTGCATAGAAACCAATCATCTTCCAGGTTTCTTTTGTTAAGGCTTAATTGAACAAGCTGAAGTTAGAAGCTGATTGGCTACCATGTAAAGCTGTGCCAAATTTTGCACTCTCCAGTTTTAGCAATTCAACCATGGTCACATAGTTAATCCGGCTGAAAAAAGACACAAGTCTATCTAGTTCAACCAATATAATGTCAAATATTCCAATATGGCTTAATTATTGTATTTAATGGATAACCCCGCCAACGTTATTGGGTGGGAATGTGGGGGTAACAGTTGCTTTGAAGGAAGCAACACAGTTCGGTGCTGTACATGATACTTTATTTGCAGTAATAATGAACTTTTCAAGGGAAGATTTCAGGGGTCTACAGTACTGCTTGTATCTAGAAGATAGGGCAAGATCCCCAAAAGTTTGTCCTGAAAAAATACTGTTGTTACAAAAAAAAAAAAAAAAAGTGAACTTTTAACAGTGTTGTTACAAGTGCATTAATATGTCCTAGAGCGCTGCTTGAACCTGGAAGTTCGGGTAGACCCCCCAAAAGTTTGTCCTTAAAAAAATTGCTGTTACTTTAAAAATAAAAGACTGTTGTTACAAGTGTATTAATATGGTCTAGAGAGTACTGTTTGGACATAGACTGCCAAAAAGCTTAAGCCCCCCCCCCCCCCCCCCCAAAAAAAGTCACTACAAATATAAAGAGAATTTTTGACTGTGCTACAAGTGTGCTAACATGTTCTAGTGCTGCTTGGTCCTAGGAGATGAGGGTAGACCCCCAAAACTTTGTCCTGAAAAATTACCGTTATTACAAAAATAAAGAGAATGTTTAACTGTGTTGTTAAAAGTCTAACATAGTTTAAAGTACTACTTTATAACCATGTTGTTACAAGTGTATAATATGGTCTAGAGTGCTGCTTGGACCTAGAGGATGGGGGTAGACCCCCCAAAAACTTGTTACCCCCCCCCCCCCCCAAAAAAAACAAGACTATTACTACAAGTATAAAGAAAAATTTTAACCATGTTGTTACAAGTGTAGTAATATTCTCTATAGTGCTTCTTGGACCAAGAAGATGGGTGTAGACCCCCAAAAGTTTGTCCTGAAAAATTACTGTTACTACAAATATAAAGAGAATGTATAACTGTGTTATTAAAAGCGTATAACATGGTCTACTGTACTGCTTAAAAAGAAAAGCTTGCCATAAAAATAAGCTGTTACTACACATACTCTATACAATGAATTGTCAGCCTTGTTGTGAAAAGTGTACTAGTATGGTACTCTACAGTATTGCTTGGGAGGTAGAGCATGGGGGTAGACCTCGCCCCCCCCCCCCCCAAAAAAAATGTGGTCTTAAAAATATTAACTGTTACTACAAATAAAAATATATCTTAACTGTCTTGTTACAAGTGTATAATATGGTTTGCAGGTATTTCTTGGACCTGAAAGATGGGGGTAGACCACCTAAACCTTGCCCCACAAAATAGATATAGTTACTATAAAAAGAATTTTCAACTGTGTCACTACACGTGTATGATATGGTCTACAGTACTGTTGGACCTAGAAGATGGGGATAGACCCTCCAAAGCTTGGCCAAAAAATAAACTGTTCTACAAATAAAAATATATATTTTTTTAATAGTATTGTTACAAGTGAATTTACTAGGTCTATAGTAGTGCTTGGACCTAGAAGATGGGGGTAGACCTCCCAAAAAAACTTGCCTAAAAAAATTAACTGTTTCTACAAATATACAGAGTATTTTCAAATCAAATGAGTAAAGATGGACGAGACCCCCAAAATCTTGCCCTAAAAGTTTACTCGATACTACAAATAAAACTGAGCTGTTACAAGTTTCCCAACAATCACTTTATATGTTAATAGAGCAAGTCACAAATCTCAATCTGGTCTCCCCCAATCTTTAATATTCATCCTAGAACAGCACACACTCCTAACACAATAATGCTTGTCTAAAGCCTGAAACTTCAGTCTGCTTGGTGGTTATTGAGCACATTTATACAGTATTCATATGCTGCCCCCTTGAAAAATAAAAAAAATCTTAGTGATTTAAAGAAGCTGTATTAAAATAAGACACCCCTTTAAAAAAGCAGACACGAGCTCAAGACTGGCCATACATGATACAATCTTCTTGTACAATTTGCCATTATATTTACCAAAACTATGGAGGTCAGACCTAAACACTTTCAATTTCTATGCAATCAGGCAGGCCCTTGCACTACATAGCTGAAGGTAAATCTAAAGAAAATTGAACAAGAAAATTGTATAATGTATGGCCAGCTTAACTCCAGAAAAAAGTTACAGAAGAGGGAAACCACTTACCCTGCCTCACCTGTGCAAGTGTATTCTAGTCATGCAGCAGCAACAGTCAACTCCCAGCCAACATATAGAACTGATAGCTGACACATATAAACAGACTAAAGCCCCATACACACGGTCGGAAAATCTGACCACCAAATCCATTGGATTTTGTCCGACGGATTTAGTCCGACACTGGTGTTGCATACACACGGTCGGACAAAGTTGTCGGAAAATCTGATCATTCTGAACGTGGTGACGTTTGTTGCCTACGACGGGACTACGTAGAGGCTAGTAGCCAATAGCTTTGGTCTTGTAATGTGATCTGAGCATGCGTGGCACTTTGTCCGTCGGAATTCGCTACACACGATCGGAATTGGTGTGATCGGACTTTGTTGTCGGAAAATTTTTAGAGCAGGAGATACAACTTTGTCCGTCGGACAATCAGATGGAAAATGTCCGATGGTGCCTACACACGGTCGGAATTTCCGACAACATTGTCCGATAGGACAGAATCCATCGGAAAATCCGACCGTGTGTATGGGGCTTTACACATACTCCTATATTGTGTATGTATGCTATACATAAACAATGGGGGTTATTTACGAAAGGCAAATCCACTTTGCACTACAAGTGCAAAGTGCACTTGAAATTGCACTGAAAGTGCAGTCACTGTAAATCTGAGGGGTAGATCTGAAATGAGGGGAAGCTCTGCTGATTGTATTATCCAATCATGTGCAAGCTAAAATGCTGTTTTTTAATTTTCCTTGCATGACCCCCTCGGATCTACAGCGACTTACTTCCAAGTGCACTTTCAGTGCAATTTCAAGTGCACTTTACACTTGTAGTAGTGCACAGTGGATTTGCCTTTAGTAAATAACCCCCAATGCATAGGTGATTTCCTATAGGGTCCATCAGAATCCCAGAGACAAGGTAACTTGTCTGTAATGTTAATAATCCACTCTGAGCAGTATAGGATCTGCAGCTGAGTTCTCCTATACAAAGGGTGCCTGTCCTTCACATTAACAAGTTTAATCCCACAAAGTGCAATCCAGCACACAGCCTTGTTATAGAACTAGTTGTACATCCCTCAAGCTGTGAGCAGCAAAATCCACATTTAACAGAAAAAAGCCTATTGCATGCTGAGTGACAGAACAAGTAGTAGTAGTATAAATCATTCAGCCTACTATTTAGCCCCTTTACCAGAAGCATGACACAAGCACCCCAATTTCTGGCCACCATCAAACCCCCTCTTACACTAGTGATCCCTGAGAGGCTCTGAACCTCAGGGGAGGGCATCACATTCTAGTTTTAGCAGCTTCAAAGACAAACCCGACAATTCCCTACTCCTCAATGACATGTAATGATGCCCAGAGCTCCTACCCCATCCTAGTGCTGCTGCCCTTGGCAAGAAAAGTGAGCATCCATCTGATGTATGGAGCCTGAAGCAAAAGTGGAGCTACTCGTATAACAATCCAACACACCAGGGCATCATTCCCTACAAAAGTGCCCATAGAAGTGTTAAAAAAAAGGAGTAGAGTACCTCTTGATAAGCCATGTAGAGGCAGCTGAACTGAACTGTATGAAGTCCCCTCCAGCTTTCCAGAGACAAGAGATGAGGATAGAAGAGAAGGAGTCCTCCACAGCCTGGATCTCACCCACTGCTGAAGCCTATGGCACAGTCTGCTCCAGATAAATGTATTAACGGCAGCCGGCTCATGATTAATTAATCAGCCCCAGTGACCAGACTGGGAGAAGGGAGGAAATCTAGGATAGGAAAATGATAGAAGAATGCAAAAAAATATCACAAGCAGCAGCAGCAGCCAGATCACTTGCTTCCCCTTCTGAAATCATAATCCCCTCTGCTCCTTGCAAGCTTCATAGGCAAGAAAGTGGCAGCAGCATCACAGTGCTGCGCTGCCGATGTGTTCACCAGGACCATCGGAGATGTTAACCAGTTCAGCTGGAGTTGGGATGCTGCGCTTGGATGGAGAGGGTACCAGCTTCCTATTGGACCATCCGTATTGCTCCTTTATTGGCCATAAGATAGTTAACTGGCTGCTGCCTGTGCATGCTCTAGGTAGCAAGGATGCTCAGTGCCCTGCAGGTGTGGGCAGATGTATTATTCAGGGGCTAAGCCAGTGATTTAGAAAAGAGAAAAGATGCATCATGTTCATCATCATAGAAAATAATAAAAGAAGAGACCTCTGCTGGACTGCTACTGTGATATAAGAAGGAACTTTACAAGCGCAGCAGTTATGCCTTCTGTGTTATATAGGAATTCAGACCTGTAATCCAGAGCTGTGAACCTGTAATATAAAAAAAAAAAAAAAAAAAGACACCTGTCATATAAAAGTCAGCCTGCTGCAATAGAAAACTAAAAGGGACACTTGAAATATAATGTGGAACATTTTTCTGTGTCAGGCTGTACCTTGCTTTGATTGTGTTTCTTTGTTCTGTGACTGCCTGGGAAAAAAATGAAATAAAAATGGTCCTTTTTTCCATTTTTTTCTCCTGGAAATCTGTAAATGATTTTTTTTTTTCTGCTGTGGAGGAGAAAATGGGATGTATGTTTGTTAACCATTGCATTATAAAATAATCAGTATAGGGGTTGCTAGAGTGCAATTAAAGGGATAGTCTGATTGATATTTGAGCTTTGGATAGATGCTGCTGGGTTGTATTATTTCCTGATGTTTTTGGTATTTTGGGGAATCCAGGAGCCAGGTCTGCTGGAAAGATGTGTTCTACCTTTGCAGCCACAGAGTGTGTTCTCAGTGTAATACTGACTAATGAGAAACCTGACAGAGAGAGTGAGACATCTCCCATCCCTTGTAATTGTCACAGCGGGTGGGAGGAGCTGAGAACTTAAATCTATCCAAGACTATCTGCAGGAGCTGGTTTACAATGACCAGCAAGCTGCCCAGAACTGAACAAAGTATAGCATAAGTATAGAGGGGACTGTACTAATTAATAATTAATTAATAATAATTTTCTTCAATCATTTGAGGTATGAGAGAGACTTTTAAACCCACATAATGGGCAGCACAGTGGTGTAGTGGTTAGCACTTTTACCTAGCAGCAAAAATGGTCACTGGTTCAAATCCCGACCATGACACCATCTGCCTGGAGTTTGCATGTTCTCCCTGTGCCTGTGTGGGTTTCCTGCCACACTCTATAGACAGGCTGGTAGGTTAATCAAATCCTGTCTAAATTGGCCTAGTACATGTATGAATGTGTGTTAGGGACCTTAGGTTGTAGGAATGAGCCGAAACATGCCAAAAAGTTTGTTTGAATATGTGCACACCATTAAAGTCTATGGGACACAAACGTGCTAATTTTAAAGGCTTGTATGCAAGTTTTTGCCCTAAAAAGTGTTTGGGGGCCCGGGTTCTGCCCCAGGGGACATGTATCAATGCAAAAAAAAGTTTTAAAACATCAGTTTTTTCGGGAGCAGTGATTTTAAGAATGCTTAAAGTGAAACAATAAAAATGTAATATTCCTTTAAATATCGTGCCTGGGGGGTGTCTATCGTATGCCTGTAAAGTGACGCAGTTTTCCCGTGTTTAGAACAATACCACAGCAAAATGACATTTCCAAAGGAAAAAAAGTAATTTAAAAAAAAGTAATTATACACTGTAACCCCTCACAGTTACTCTTGTTGGGCGCAGGAACGGCCCTGCTGTGAAATATTATATCAAGAATTGTAATTACATGCCCCTGTTAAACAGGGGCAGAAAAATTGGGCCTTAGCCACAACACTGTAACCCCTCACAGTTACGCTTCTTGGGTGCAGGAACGGGCCCTGCTGTGAAATATTATATCAAAAATTGTAATTACATGCCCCTGTTAAACAGGGGCAGAAAAAATTGGGCCTTAGGCATTGGGCCTTGGGTGGTGGTGGTGGTGCCACAACACTGTAACCCCTCACAGTTACTCTTGTTGGGCGCAGGAATGGGCCCTGCTGTGAAATATTTGATCAAAAATTATAATTACATGCCCCTTTTAAACAGGGACAGTAAAATTGGGCCTTAGCTAGTGGTGGTGGTGCCACAACACTGTAACCCCTCACAGTTACTCTTGTTGGGCGCAGGAACGGGCCCTGCTGTGAAATATTTGATCAAAAATTGTAATTACATGCCCCTGTTAAACAGGAGCAGACAAATTGGGCCTTAGGCAGTGGTGGTGGTGCCCTAAACCAAAAATATTGTTGGAAGCTAGCATCATCAATATTGAGGAGGAATAGGATAGTCACTCAGCATAGGCAGTCTTCAAGGGATCCCACATCCATAGAAAAATAAATCAGTTACATCAGCATCAGGTGCTTGATAGCTGCTGCTGATCCAAGACTGATTAATTTTTATGAATGTGAGCCTATCAACGGAGTCTGTGGACAGGCGCACTCTATGATCCGTTACAAACCCTCCAGCAGCACTGAATGTGCGTTCAGAAAGAACGCTGGATGCAGGACAGGCCAGTAGCTCAATTGCATATTGAGCTAGTTCTGGCCAGTGGTCCATCCTCAAGACCCAGTAACCCAGTGGATGGTCTGTTGGAATGGTCTACAAGTCTGGTCTTGCCCCTAGATATTCCTGCACCATGTAATGAAGACACTGGTGATGGTTGCTTGAACTGATCAAACCTTGGCGCTGAGGACTGAAAAATTGTCTAAAGGCATCGGTCAGCCGGCCACTTTCTCCACCGCTCTTCCTCTGATTGAACCAAGCCTCAGCAACACGTTGTCCAGCACCAGGAAATTGTAACCTCCCAGGGTCTGGAAACGCAATGCACAAACCTTTCTTCATGGCCTCCTGAAGATGTTTCATCCTCTGCTCCCTCTGCAAAGGCAGGAAGAGTTCCTCTTGTAACGTGGATAAAGAAGGGTTGCCAGCCAGTAATGATCCCTCTCCTTGATACCACGAATCCTACGGTCCTTTTGCAGGCTTAGGAGAATCAGGGAGGCCATGCAGCATAAGTTTGCAGACGCATTCAATTGTGAGTCCTCTGGGTCACTGAGGATGACGTTGTCAGGAACTACCGCCTCCGAACCACGTACAATTCCTTTGGTTTCTGGGGACTGAAAATCATCCCTTGAAGACTGCTGCTGAGTGTTATCCTCTACATCCATGCTGACACAATCCTCCTCCTGCTCTTCTTCCTGTGTGTTTGGCGAGCCCACAGGAATGCTATCTGGATAAAGGGGGCCTTGAGAGGTAAGGAAGTCCTCCTCTACCTCCCGCTGTTCTGCCTCGAGTGCCCTGTCCATGATTACATGAAGCGTGTGCTCCAACAGGAAGACAAGAGGGACAGTATCACTGATGCATGCATTGTCACTGCTTGTGGCCTCCCCAAATGGTGACAGGACAGTGCATGCATCCTTGATCAATAGCCACTGGCATGGCAAAAAAAAGCCAAGCTCCCCTGACCCTGTCCTGTTGCCATACTCACACAGGTACTCATTGATGGCCCTCTGCTGCGAGTGCAGCCGCTGCAGCATTGCCAATGTTGAGTTCCACCTGGTGGGCATGTCACAAATGAGGCGGTTGGTGGCCAGGTTGCATTCCCTTTGAATGTCAGCCAGCTAAGCACTGGCATTGTATGACCGGCAGAAATGACCACAGACTTTTCTGGCCTGCCTCAGGAGATCTTGTAAGCCTGGGTACCTGCTCAAGAACCGCTGCACCACCAAATTCAGGACGTGTCCCAAACATAGAACATGGGTCAAGTGTCCCTGTCGGTGTGCAGAGAGAAGGTTGGTGCCATTGTCGCATACAACCATTTCTGGCTGAAGCTGGTGTGGCGTCAACTACCTCTGAGCCTGCCCCTGCAGAGCTGACAGAGCTCTGCTATAGTGTGGCTCCTGTCCCCTAAGCAGACCAACTCAAGCACCGCATGGCATCTTTTTGCCTGAGTGCTTGCGTAGGCCCTTTAACACTTACGGAGCACCGCTGGTTCAGAGGAGAAATCTGCAAAAGAGGCCATAGAGGAAGAAGAATAGGAGGGGGTGGAGGAGAGAGCTGTGGCAGAATCACCACTAGCCTTTTGGAGACATGGTGGTGGAACAAGCTCCAACAATACTAAACCCTGTCCTGCATCCTTCCCAGCTGCCAGCAGAGTTACCCAGTGCGCCAAGAAGGAAAGGTAACGTCCCTGCCCATGCCTGCTAGACCATGAGTCAGCGGTAATATGCACCTTACTGCTGACCGCCCTGTCCAACGAGGCCAGAGAGCCGGAATAGCCTTCCGTGAAAAGAAATGGCGTTTTGGAACCTGCCACTGAGCTACAGCACATTCCACAAATTCAAGAAAGGGGGCAGAGTCTACCAGCTGAAAAGGCAGCAGTTGCAGTGCTAGCAATTTGGCCATGCTAGCCTTCAGACGCTGAGCATGTGGATGGTTGGGACCAAATTTATGTTTACGGTTTAGCAACTGGGGTAGGGAAATGTACCTGCTAAAATCAGATGGAGGTGTACTGATAGCAGATTGGCTGCAAGTACTTGGGACACCTATTGCTATTCCTTCTTTGCTCTCAGTGCAGGTTTTTGAGAGGACTGGATGCATAGTGGGGTAGGAGATTTCAGATGAGGAGCAAGGAGAAGTCCGCCTTTTTCTTCGATGTGGGTCTTTCAAGTGCTGTTGCCAACGGACTGCATGGGAGGACGTCATACGTCTGGTCAAGAATGTGGTGCCCAAGCGGCTGCTGTTCTGGCCAAGCTTGATCCGCTTCAGACATAGGTTGCAAACGGTGCGATCTGCTGCACAAGTGTCAAAAAAGGCCCACACCAAGGAACTTTTCAAAATCAGCGGGGAGTCAGCAGCGCCCTGCACCTGCGGAGCTCTGCGGTGTGATGCCCTTAAGCTGCCCCCTAGAGGACATCCTGCCTCATTGGAGTTGTGCCTCCTCCTCCTCTCTTCTATCAGTCACCCAAGTAGAGTCAGTGACCTCATCATCCCCTTCCTCCTCGTCACTGGAGAAAACCTGGCAGTATGCTGCGGCTGGGGGAACATGACTGCCAGTTTCTAGACCTTCTTGGGCACCCCCTCTCTCTAGGCTCAGGTTACTCCCTTCCTCAACCTGGGAACCAACATCGGAGCCTTCTAATCATTGCACATCCTCCATCAGCATGTACCCGACACTGTGGTCAAATAGTTTGGGGGACTCCTCCATGCAAGATGGTGGGGCTACGGAAGGAGTGACTGTGGACAAGGAGCAGGTGGAAAAGGCCACTTTGGCAGCTGCATTGGAAGGCAAACTACTCTGAGCCTGGGTGACAGAGGATGAGGAGGATGAGGACGGCTTTGTTATCCACTCCACCAAATCTTCTGCATGTTCTGGCCCAATAACACGGCCAGCAGCAGAAAAAAATTATCAAAAGTTTTCAATATTCCAGCAGTGCATTGTCAACTACTCAAAACTGAGCAATCTGCTGTTTCTGAACTCAATAAAATGTGTCTGGCAGTAGCCTGTATGCTGCCCAATGCAAACATTCACATTTGGTAAAAAGGTACTGATAAAGCAGAATGACAAGCTGCCACAAAAACCCATAAAAACACAAAATGCAGCGTGCTGAATAATTTATTGCATTTTGAGATAAGAATACATGTAGCAGCCACTTCGTGGCACAGAAAAAGACAGGAATCTGAGCCACAACCACAAATATTGTAGGTGCTGATGCAAGTTATCCCATGAAAAATCAACCACCCCCCCCCCCCAAGTCATTTTAGACTGATCGATGTTTTGAATAGCATGGTATTCAATCATTTAAATAAAAAGGAAAAATATAACAATTTGGAGTCAGCCCTCAAAAACTAGTGTATACTGTATTATACACACACACGTTAAGTGAATAACATTGATTATCTAATTACAATGGCACCTGAAAGCAGGTGGGATATATTAGGCTGCAAGTGAATATGTTGTCCCTGAAGTTGTATAGCAAATAGAAGAAAAAAAAAATTGAAAGCATAAGGCTTTGAGGGACTTTGACAGGGGGCCTACTTGTAATGGCTAGACGACTGGATCAGAACATATCCAAAACTGCAGCTCTTGTGGGATGTTTCTGTTCTGCAGTGGTCAGAACCTACCAAAAATGGTCCAAAGGTGGAAGGTAAATCGGCTAACCTGTGACAAGATCATGGGCAGCCAAGGCTCGTTGATGCACGGGGGGGGGGGGGGCGGGGACAAAGGCTATGTAGTTTGATCCAGTAGAAGAGCTATTGTAACTCAAAAAAGTTAATGCTAGTTCCAATAGAAAGGTTTCAAAACACACAGTGAAAATTCAAAGAACAAGGCCGCAATCCGTGGAAATCCTACTGGTAGGTTCATTGTGTATAGCTAGATGTAGACACAGTCCGCTCCCTTAGGCTACACAGCTATACACAATAAACCTAACAATTGTGACCTCCATGGAGTGTGGCCTCGTTCTTCGATTTTACCATAAATATGGAGCTAGACAAGCTCTTGTGATCTGCACCAGGAGCAGTGGACTTCCCAAGAGGTTGTTTTAGGAGCCTGGAGTGGTGTAGTTTTTCTTTTGACATTTCACAGAACATGCAGTGCATTGTAGTTTGTTGTATATAGGGCTGTGTAGTTACAGACTAGACAGGGTGCCAATGCTGACCCATGTCCATAGCCAAAAGTGCCTACAATGGGCACTTGATTGTCAGAACAAGACCAAGGAGCAATAGAAGATGGTGGTCTCGTCTGACAAATCATGTTTTGGTTTACATTATGTAGATGGCCGTATGTAGTATGCAGTATGGCACCAGGTTGCAGTATAGGATGAAAGCAAGCTGGTGGAGGCAGTGTGATGCTTTGGGCAATATTCTTCTGGGAAACCTTGGGTCCTGCCATTCATGTTAATTTGACCACACCACCTACTAAACATTGTTCCTGACCAAGTACTCTCCTTCATGGAAACAGTGTTTCCTGGTGATAGTTGCCTCTTTGGGCTTGGCAATGTGCCCTGCCACACTGCAAAATGGTTCAAAAATGGTTAAAGGAACACAAGTTCAAGGTGTTGACTTGGCCTCCAAATTTGCAAGCTCGTAATCCAATTCAGCATCTGTGGGATATGCTGGAAAAACACGTCTGATCCATGGAGGACACATCTCACAACTTACAGGACTTAAAGGACCTGCTATTGACGGCTTGGTGCCAGATACCACAGCACACCTTCAAAGATCACGTGGAGTCCATGCCTTAACTGGTTATGATGGGTGTTAATAACGTTATGACAGATTGAGATTACTATAATATATATATTTTTTTTTATACACACACAATCTGACATTCAACACAGGTAGCAGCCTATCTTGTGATTGCCTTTGTCTGAATGAAGCTTCAGAATGAGAGGTCTGATAAGGGATGGTAGTTTTCTTTTTTGTTTATCTCATGCCTTATTTTGACTACGTAACACCATCCCTTCGCCTAATTGCTAACTTAGGGGGAGGTCCACAGAAATTAACTGGGCTTAGATGATAAAAATGCTTGAGATTTCCATGTATTAGAAGCAAATGGTACATAAACTTTTGAGCTCACTAGATCTGGACCATCATCTGTGGCCAACTGGCCTCCCATCTGATGGTGCCTGCAAAGTTCCAGGGCCAAAGCTGCTTGTCAGAGCCAGTGATATGGCTCCAATGATCCTTTTAGCTGTCTGTAGGAGTGGCATTTTGACCACTACTAAGGGGGCATTATTTGTACTGACCTTCTTTAAAATTTTCCCAATGATTAGGGATTTCCTAAGACATAAAAACTGATTTAAGGGTTCCTCTGGGGTACAAAAAAAAAAATGTAAGAAAGGCCATACTAGACTAATAATCTGTCTCTCCAAAGAGAACCCTTTTAGGGGACTGAGCACATGTGAAGGTCACAAGGCACCTAATGAATGTCATGTACCCGGGGTGTATGATAGAAAAGGCTTACTGCGCTGTTCCAAGGTGGACATTTGTTTTTTTACTCACAAGGCAAAACTAGAAAGAAAAGGCAATTTGTATTTTTTGTGGCAGCTAGTGAGAGAAGACGATGAAATATCACCTTATATTTAAAAGTATAAAATATTCATGCCTACCAGCTGAATATAGTTGGTTAGATTTAAAAATTATTTCCAGGGATACTTTCTCTCTGTGCTTACATTTCAAAGCACTTGGCCGCCACACTGCCATGTTTAGAAGTGCATTTCCACTTTAGCAGCCAAAGTAGGATAACACCTATTTTATATTTGTTACATGCTCCTGTTCACATAGCATAACTTAAAAATAATAATAATAATGGCTTAATTTTTTTTTATTTTGTGGAAAATCTTACACATCTTTCTACTTTTATGTAATGTTAAGAGGGGGGGGGGGCCCCACAGTGCTGACAGATCTTATTAGTTGTCAACTAGATTTGCATACTAACTATCCTAACAAAGGGTTCAAGATCTCAAAGGCTTAGGGGCAAAAGTGGAAATACACTTTTAGGCCTGATTCACACCTATGCAATTTTAGTGCTTTTTGCATTTTGCAGATTTGAACTACAGTCCATTTAACATGGTTTGCAATGGAACGCGTTCTGTAGTGCAAATCTGCAAAACGCAAAAAGCACTAAAAATGCATAGGTGTGAATCGGGCCTTAGGCCAGCCATACACGTTTTCTAATTGTTAATGGGCAGGCTGAAAGTAATAAGTTGATCGATCAATCAACTTGGGTACAACCAGCCTGCCGAATTCTCATACGATTATCGCTAGCGGCTGCTATAGCCGCTAGCGATAATCACTGTCTTCTCCTGGTGGAGACAGATTTCCCCCAAAGCCAGAGGGTCACCATGACAGCTAGGCAATTTCTACTTTGAGAAGGAAAGGTCTCAAAATTATGAAACTAGAGAGTCAACATGACAGCCAGGCAACTCATTTTGATGAGGCATCTCACATTTTAAGCCAGAGTTCCAGTACAACAGGCAGGCAACTAGCAATCTGAAAGGTCTGCAGGAGAATTGCTAATAAATTAATTATGACAGTTAATTGGTTGTAAACCTCAGACATGAAATATGAACAAAGCATATCCCTCTATAGTGTATCTCAATCCAGAGCACTAAGTGTCATTTCTGTCTGCTGCATCATTCCTCTGCTATGAGCATGAATCACTTCTGACATGTTTTTCTGACACCAAGAGAAAAAAAAAAAAAAGGACAGGGGAGGGACCTCCAGCACACAGCATTAGATTGACAGCGTAAGCTCTGTTCCAGCATTTAGTGTGAAGGGGTGTGCATCTTTCCTCCAATCAGCTCTCAGAGCTCTCCTCACTGATATAACTTCAGCTCTCCGCCCTCTGCTTTTCAGAGTTGCGAGATCCTATGTAATTTCTGCACTTTGAATAAATGTAGAGGAAAGATGCTATAGATCAGTGTTTCTTAACTGCAGTCCTCAAGGCGCACCAACAGGTCATGTTTTCAGGATTCCCCTCAGATGAAACGGCTGTGGTAATTACTAAGGCAGTGAAACTGATTAAATCACCTGTGCAAAATAATGGAAAGCCTGAAAACATGATCTGTTGGGGCGCCTTGAGGACTGGAGTTGAGAAACACTGGTATAGATAAACAGGTACAACTTGTGTAGGGGAATTTGTTTTATCTCTGTGAATCACCTGAGGTCAGTCAGTTCACTGGGTATATGTAAGGGTTTACCACTTTAAGGGCTCTTTCACACGGACGGACCATATGTCCGTTTTTCATCCTTCCGTTTTCGGATGCAAAACGGACATACATGTATCCCTATGGGATAGCTGGTGTCAGCGGATGAACATCCGCTGACACCCAATCTCGTCCGTGCCCGATATGCTCCGTTTCTGCAGACGGAGGAAAACCCCCATTTTTCCATCCGTCTGCAGAGCGGATCGGATGACGACGGACTCTACGGTCCGTCGTCACCCGATCTCCCATAGGGGAGAGCGGCGCTGTGACAGGTCCATCCCTGCACAGTGTGCAGAGACGGACCTGTCATCTTCCTGCTCAGCGGAGATCGCTCCGGCGATCCCCGCTGAGCAAGCGGATATCCACGGGGCGGATCTGCACTGATCCGCCCACGTGTGAAAGAGCCCTAATGCTGTCTTTGCTGAGCAATCAGCAGTGGAAACTCTGTAGTTTCGGAATGTGTTTCATATCAAATAACAGTGTAAAGCCCTTAGGACAAATGATAATGATTTTGACTTCAATACTGGTCTGAAACATGCTGAAATGACATACACTTAGCCAAAAAATGTGTGCTTTATCCAAGCTCTTCCAAACTACTGAGCCTCAGAATTGTGAGGATTCACAAAGGTGATCAATAGGAAGCCAGAAAGGGATGGGGACAAGTTCAATTTTGGGGCCCATTAAGACCAAATGCATTGCGTAGCTTTGCCCAACACAATCCCCCTACATAGACAAGTTATTACGCTAATAGGTAAACGTCCTATTAGCTCAATTAATCCAATGATGCGGCCCTCCGGGGGGGCGGGCCGCTAGCTAACCCCCTCGGGATAGAGCTTCCCAGAGAAAGGTTAGCTATTGCGGGGAGGAGCGGAGACAGCCACAGAGGGACCCCAGAACAGGAGGTTCGGGGCCACTCTCTGCAAAACGAACTGCACAGTGGAGGTAAGTATGACATGTTTGTTATTAAAAAAAAAACAAAAAAACCTACAAACCCCTTTAAAGAGGAAGTAAACCCTGATGGGTTTGCTTCCCTGCAAAGGCAAAGCATAATGAGCTACTATGCATCGCATAGTAGCCCATTATGTGTCACTTACCTGACACAGGAGCCAGCAATGTCACCGCTGTCCTATTGTGTACGGAGCCTCCATCTTCTTTCTGTGTATCATGGCTCCAGTGTTCTATCACGAACAGTCCGGCTATCACCAGGTGTCCGAAGTGTGCGGCGCATGCGCAGTACGGAGCATGAAGATTTTCGGAAATTGTCGGAAGATGAACGGCGCCTGCGCCGTGAGTCGAGGTGAAGCCCCCACCATCCAAGAGCACATAGGGTTAGTCAAACTTAGAGGGCGCTTCGCTCGCCACGCTTCGGGCACGGCCTCGCTGCGCTCGGCTCTTTTATACTCTAAATCTATATCCACTTGGATGGTGGGGCTTGAAAGTGGACTCACGGCGCAGGCGCCGTTCATCCTCGGCAATTTTCGGAATATGGGTGTCCTGTGAACTGCGCAGTACACAGCGGACACTTTGTGATGGGGGACGGCTAATGATAGTACACCGGCGATGTTACTGGCCGGAGCCGCCACTCGCGGCATATAGCCGCGAGCAGCGGCACGCTCAGTGCGTCTGCGCGGTGCCTGTCTTTTAGCAAATATCTCCTAAACCGTGTAGGTTTAGGAGATATTTCTTGGACCTACAGGTAAGCCTTAATCTAGACTTACCTGTAGGTCAAAGTGGTTTGTAAGGGTTTACAACCACTTTAAGGATCTGCATGTTTGTTCCTACCCAAATGACACAAACGTGAGAATTCAGTAGCAAAAAAAGCCAGGCAACTAGCATTTTCAGAAGGGGAGTTTAGCAATGTCAGCCTACTCAGGTTTCCTTTAAGCACACTGTATACATCCATCTCCTTGCATTCCCATTTACTATATGAAATGGCTTTAACAAAAGACAAGAGTGGAGTTTCCTTATAATTTCTGTCTTGTTGCATGACATTCTTATTTTCTTGTTATAACACTGCAGTTAATATCATCGACGCCTTGCAATTACTGATGTGCATCCTGCTGTTGATAACTCATTAATGTCATACGTTGTAAATGGATTTGATTTCAAACAAGTCAATAGAATGAGTGGGAGCGACAAGCTAAAATTCTGCGCAACACACAACATTCGAGAGAGACAGCGCTACCATTTATGACGGTGCTTTATTATACTAAAAATGACCTGCTGGTCTGACCTGCTTTTATCCTATAATACAACAGACAGGCATTTCAGTCTCTGACAGTGGATGAGAAAGTCTCTGCTCCAGTTTGTGGCACATAATGAGGAAGACTGAGAGGTTACAGAATCATGCTTGTTTTAGCACTTTAAGTGTCAAGCTGGGCACTTTTTTTTTTTTTTTTTTTTTTTTTAACAGCACAGGTGGGTGAAAGCCTTCTGGAATGCAGAGTTCCTGCGCTGAACAACTAATGAATTATTTTCTGCAAGAGATGATGAATTCAACTCTTTGTGCCACCCAGGGAGATGGCTTGTTTTATGTCTGATGCTGCAAATCTTTATTAAGCAACAGTGTAAATAGCACTAAATTCCAGGGAACCTACATCAACTTAGTTGACTCTTACATCTGATCAGGGCTCTCAAGAAAACTTTGCAATCAATTATGACATTGGGCTAGGGCTTAAATCTCTTTACCACCCTGAGATTTAACTACTTCTTGCCCATTGCCTCATTAACAGCACAGTGATGTAAATGATGTTGAGAATGAGTATACTGCCAAGACTTAAATCTCTCAACAGAAAACATAATAATAGTTGCCATATTAGCCCAAGCCTTCATAGTTACATAAGGGGTTAATTTACTAAAACTGGAGAGAGCAAAATCTGTTGCAGCTCTGCATAGAAACCAATCATCTTCCAGGTTTCTTTTGTTAAGGCTTAATTGAACAAGCTGAAGTTAGAAGCTGATTGGCTACCATGTAAAGCTGTGCCAAATTTTGCACTCTCCAGTTTTAGCAATTCAACCATGGTCACATAGTTAATCCGGCTGAAAAAAGACACAAGTCTATCTAGTTCAACCAATATAATGTCAAATATTCCAATATGGCTTAATTATTGTATTTAATGGATAACCCCGCCAACGTTATTGGGTGGGAATGTGGGGGTAACAGTTGCTTTGAAGGAAGCAACACAGTTCGGTGCTGTACATGATACTTTATTTGCAGTAATAATGAACTTTTCAAGGGAAGATTTCAGGGGTCTACAGTACTGCTTGTATCTAGAAGATAGGGCAAGATCCCCAAAAGTTTGTCCTGAAAAAATACTGTTGTTACAAAAAAAAAAAAAAAAAAGAGAACTTTTAACAGTGTTGTTACAAGTGCATTAATATGTCCTAGAGCGCTGCTTGAACCTGGAAGTTCGGGTAGACCCCCCAAAAGTTTGTCCTTAAAAAAATTGCTGTTACTTTAAAAATAAAAGACTGTTGTTACAAGTGTATTAATATGGTCTAGAGAGTACTGTTTGGACATAGACTGCCAAAAATCTTAAGCCCCCCCCCAAAAAAAGTCACTACAAATATAAAGAGAATTTTTGACTGTGCTACAAGTGTGCTAACATGTTCTAGTGCTGCTTGGTCCTAGGAGATGAGGGTAGACCCCCAAAACTTTGTCCTGAAAAATTACCGTTATTACAAAAATAAAGAGAATGTTTAACTGTGTTGTTAAAAGTCTAACATAGTTTAAAGTACTACTTTATAACCATGTTGTTACAAGTGTATAATATGGTCTAGAGTGCTGCTTGGACCTAGAGGATGGGGGTAGACCCCCCAAAAACTTGTTACCCCCCCCCCCCCCCCCAAAAAAAACAAGACTATTACTACAAGTATAAAGAAAAATTTTAACCATGTTGTTACAAGTGTAGTAATATTCTCTATAGTGCTTCTTGGACCAAGAAGATGGGTGTAGACCCCCAAAAGTTTGTCCTGAAAAATTACTGTTACTACAAATATAAAGAGAATGTATAACTGTGTTATTAAAAGCGTATAACATGGTCTACTGTACTGCTTAAAAAGAAAAGCTTGCCATAAAAATAAGCTGTTACTACACATACTCTATACAATGAATTGTCAGCCTTGTTGTGAAAAGTGTACTAGTATGGTACTCTACAGTATTGCTTGGGAGGTAGAGCATGGGGGTAGACCTTGCCCCCCCCCCCCAAAAAAAATGTGGTCTTAAAAATATTAACTGTTACTACAAATAAAAATATATCTTAACTGTCTTGTTACAAGTGTATAATATGGTTTGCAGGTATTTCTTGGACCTGAAAGATGGGGGTAGACCACCTAAACCTTGCCCCACAAAATAGATATAGTTACTATAAAAAGAATTTTCAACTGTGTCACTACACGTGTATGATATGGTCTACAGTACTGTTGGACCTAGAAGATGGGGATAGACCCTCCAAAGCTTGGCCAAAAAATAAACTGTTCTACAAATAAAAATATATATTTTTTTTAATAGTATTGTTACAAGTGAATTTACTAGGTCTATAGTAGTGCTTGGACCTAGAAGATGGGGGTAGACCTCCCAAAAAAACTTGCCTAAAAAAATTAACTGTTTCTACAAATATACAGAGTATTTTCAAATCAAATGAGTAAAGATGGACGAGACCCCCAAAATCTTGCCCTAAAAGTTTACTCGATACTACAAATAAAACTGAGCTGTTACAAGTTTCCCAACAATCACTTTATATGTTAATAGAGCAAGTCACAAATCTCAATCTGGTCTCCCCCAATCTTTAATATTCATCCTAGAACAGCACACACTCCTAACACAATAATGCTTGTCTAAAGCCTGAAACTTCAGTCTGCTTGGTGGTTATTGAGCACATTTATACAGTATTCATATGCTGCCCCCTTGAAAAATAAAAAAAATCTTAGTGATTTAAAGAAGCTGTATTAAAATAAGACACCCCTTTAAAAAAGCAGACACGAGCTCAAGACTGGCCATACATGATACAATCTTCTTGTACAATTTGCCATTATATTTACCAAAACTATGGAGGTCAGACCTAAACACTTTCAATTTCTATGCAATCAGGCAGGCCCTTGCACTACATAGCTGAAGGTAAATCTAAAGAAAATTGAACAAGAAAATTGTATAATGTATGGCCAGCTTAACTCCAGAAAAAAGTTACAGAAGAGGGAAACCACTTACCCTGCCTCACCTGTGCAAGTGTATTCTAGTCATGCAGCAGCAACAGTCAACTCCCAGCCAACATATAGAACTGATAGCTGACACATATAAACAGACTAAAGCCCCATACACACGGTCGGAAAATCTGACCACCAAATCCATCGGATTTTGTCCGACGGATTTAGTCCGACACTGGTGTTGCATACACACGGTCGGACAAAGTTGTCGGAAAATCTGATCATTCTGAACGTGGTGACGTTTGTTGCCTATGACGGGACTACGTAGAGGCTAGTAGCCAATAGCTTTGGTCTTGTAATGTGATCTGAGCATGCGTGGCACTTTGTCCGTCGGAATTCGCTACACACGATCGGAATTGGTGTGATCGGACTTTGTTGTTAGAGCAGGAGATACAACTTTGTCCGTCGGACAATCCGATGGAAAATGTCCGATGGTGCATACACACGGTCGGAATTTCCGACAACATTGTCCGATAGGACAGAATCCATCGGAAAATCCGACCGTGTGTATGGGGCTTTACACATACTCCTATATTGTGTATGTATGCTATACATAAACAATGGGGGTTATTTACGAAAGGCAAATCCACTTTGCACTACAAGTGCAAAGTGCACTTTAAATTGCACTGAAAGTGCAGTCACTGTAAATCTGAGGGGTAGATCTGAAATGAGGGGAAGCTCTGCTGGTTGTATTATCCAATCATGTGCAAGCTAAAATGCTGTTTTTTTAATTTTCCTTGCATGACCCCCTCGGATCTACAGCAACTGCCCTTCCAAGTGCACTTTCAGTGCAATTTCAAGTGCACTCTGCACTTGAAGTAGTGCAAAGTGGATTTGCCTTTAGTAAATAACCCCCAATGCATAGGTGATTTCCTATAGGGTCCATCAGAATCCCAGAGACAAGGTAACTTGTGTGCAATGTTAATAATCCACTCTGAGCAGTATAGGATCTGCAGCTGAGTTCTCCTATACAAAGGGTGCCTGTCCTTCACATTAACAAGTTTAATCCCACAAAGTGCAATCCAGCACACAGCCTTGTTATAGAACTAGTTGTACATCCCTCAAGCTGTGAGCAGCAAAATCCACATTTAACAGAAAAAAGCCTATTGCATGCTGAGTGACAGAACAAGTAGTAGTAGTATAAATCATTCAGCCTACTATTTAGCCCCTTTACCAGAAGCATGACACAAGCACCCCAATTTCTGGCCACCATCAAACCCCCTCTTACACTAGTGATCCCTGAGAGGCTCTGAACCTCAGGGGTGGGCATCACATTCTAGTTTTAGCAGCTTCAAAGACAAACCCGACAATTCCCTACTCCGCAATTACATGTAATGATGCCCAGAGCTCCTACCCCATCCTAGTGCTGCTGCCCTTGGCAAGAAAAGTGAGCATCCATCTGATGTATGGAGCCTGAAGCAAAAGTGGAGCTACTAGTATAACAATCCAACACACCAGGGCATCATTCCCTACAAAAGTGCCCATAGAAGTGTTACAAAAAAAAAAAGGAGTAGAGTACCTCTTGATGAGCCATGTAGAGGCAGCTGAACTGAACTGTATGAAGTCCCCTCCAGCTTTCCAGAGACAAGAGATGAGGATATAGAAGAGAAGGAGTCCTCCACAGCCTGGATCTCACCCACTGCTGAAGCCTATGGCACAGTCTGCTCCAGATAAATGTATTAACGGCAGCCGGCTCATGATTAATTAATCAGCCCCAGTGACCAGACTGGGAGAAGGGAGGAAATCTAGGATAGGAAAATGATAGAAGAATGCAAAAAAATATCACAAGCAGCAGCAGCCAGATCACTTGCTTCCCCTTCTGAAATCATAATCCCCTCTGCTCCTTGCAAGCTTCATAGGCAAGAAAGTGGCAGCAGCATCACAGTGCTGCGCTGACGATGTGTTCACCAGGACCATCGGAGATGTTAACCAGTTCAGCTGGAGTTGGGATGCTGCGCTTGGATGGAGAGGGTACCAGCTTCCTATTGGACCATCCGTATTGCTCCTTTATTGGCCATAAGACAGTTAACTGGCTGCTGCCTGTGCATGCTCTAGGTAGCAAGGATGCTCAGTGCCCTGCAGGTGTGGGCAGATGTATTATTCAGGGGCTAAGCCAGTGATTTAGAAAAGAGAAAAGATGCATCATGTTCATCATCAGGAAGACTTCATAGAAAATAATAAAAGAAGAGACCTCTGCTGGACTGCTACTGTGATATAAGAAGGAACTTTACAAGCGCAGCAGTTATGCCTTCTGTGTTATATAGGAATTCAGACCTGTAATCCAGAGCTGTGAACCTGTAATATTAAAAAAAAAAAAAAAGACACCTGTCATATAAAAGTCAGCCTGCTGCAATAGAAAACTAAAAGGGACACTTGAAATATAATGTGGAACATTTTTCTGTGTCAGGCTGTACCTTGCTTTGATTGTGTTTCTTTGTTCTGTGACTGCCTGGGAAAAAAAATGAAATAAAAATGGTCCTTTTTTCCATTTTTTTCTCCTGGAAATCTGTAAATGATTTTTTTTTTTCTGCTGTGGAGGAGGAAATGGGATGTATGTTTGTTAACCATTGCATTATAAAAGAATCAGTATAGGGGTTGCTAGAGTGCAATTAAAGGGATAGTCTGATTGATATTTGAGCTTTGGATAGATGCTGCTGGGTTGTATTATTTCCTGATGTTTTTGGTATTTTGGGGAATCCAGGAGCCAGGTCTGCTGGAAAGATGTGTTCTACCTTTGCAGCCACAGAGTGTGTTCTCAGTGTAATACTGACTAATGAGAAACCTGACAGAGAGAGTGAGACATCTCCCATCCCTTGTAATTGTCACAGCGGGTGGGAGGAGCTGAGAACTTAAATCTATCCAAGACTATCTGCAGGAGCTGGTTTACAATGACCAACAAACTGCCCAAAACTGAACAAAGTATAGCATAAGTATAGAGGGGGCTGTACTAATTAATAATTAATTAATAATAATTTTCTTCAATCATTTGAGGTATGAGAGAGACTTTTAAACCCACATAATGGGCAGCACAGTGGTGTAGTGGTTAGCACTTTTACCTAGCAGCAAAAAGGGTCACTGGTTCAAATCCCGACCATGACACCATCTGCCTGGAGTTTGCATGTTCTCCCTGTGCCTGTGTGGGTTTCCTGCCACACTCTAAAGACATGCTGGTAGGTTAATCAGATCCTGTCTAAATTGGCCCTAGTACATGTATGAATGTGTGTTAGGGACCTTAGGTTGTAGGAATGAGCCGAACATGCCAAAAAGTTTGTTTAAATATGCGCACACCATTAAAGTCTATGGGACACAAACATGCTAATTTTAAAGGCTTGTGTGCAAGTTTTTGCCCTAAAAAGTGTTTGGGGACCCGGGTTCTGCCCCGGGGGACATGTATCAATGCAAAAAAAAAGTTTTAAAACATCAGTTTTTTCGGGAGCAGTGATTTTAAGAATGCTTAAAGTTAAACAATAAAAATTTAATATTCCTTTAAATATCATGCCTGGGGGGTGTCTATCGTATGCCTGTAAAGTGGCGCAGTTTTCCCGTGTTTAGAACAATACCACAGCAAAATGACATTTCCAAAGGAAAAAAAGTAATTTAAAACTTGCGGCTGTAATGTATTGTCGGGTCCCGGTGTACTATCGAATACCGCCCCCCTTCGGATAGTGTCCGCCCTGTACTGCCGTTGCGCAGTACGAAGGACAAGGAGACGCCGTAAGTCTCCGAAGATGAACGTCCAGGTTCAAGCCCAACCATGCAAGTGGACATAGAGTTTGAATAAAAAATTGCCAAGCGAAGCGAGGCCGTGCCCGAAGCGTGGCGAGCGGCCCTGTTACTAAGTGCTGTTTTACATCATCTACCGTATGTCCACTTGCATGGTGGGGCTTGAACCTGGACTCAGGGCAGAAGGTACTAGCAAGTGTGCAGGCGCCGTTCATCTTCAGAGACTTTCTGAGTCTCCTTGTCCTCCGTAATGCGCAAGCGCAGCACCTGTCACGTTCCGGGTATGGCGGGGAACAGGAGGTGGATCCCCTATGTCAATGAGGCGATAGCACGGGTTGTATTGGAGGACCGGTTCTAATGTTGCTACTGGTTTTCACCAGAGCCCGCCGCAAGGCGGGATGGACTTGCAGCGGCGGTAGCAACCAGGTCGTGTCTTCCAATAGCAACTCGACCCCACTGACAGCTGAGACAGGCGCGGTACACAAGGATAAGGCAGAGGCAAGGTCAGACGTAGCAAAAGGTCAGGACAGGTAGCAAAGGTTCGTAGTCGGGGGCAACGGCAGAGGTCTGGATACACAGTAGGAGCAAACACAAAACACGCTTTCACTGGGCACTATAGGCAACTCAAGATCCGGCCAGGACAGGAAGGGGAAGTGGGTTTAAGTATGGTTCAGAAAACGGCACTTTGGACCAGGCACCAATTAACTGTGCACTGGCCCTTTAAATGCAGACAGAGTCGCGCGCGCCCGCGCCTGATCGCGCGTGCCGGAAGGACCTGGCAGAGACAAGGTGAGGGGAGCGGGGACGCGATCCCTGGGCGGCCGTGGATCGCGTCCCGGGGAGAGGACAGCGCCTGCGGTCGGGAGCGCCGACCGGGGCGCTGCAAGACACAGAACGCCGTGAGCGCTCCGGGATGGATGGGGCACCCGGAGCGCTCGGCGTTACAGTACCCCCCCCCTTGGGTCTCCCCCTCTTCTTGGGCCTCCCCCTCCTCCTGGAACCCAAGAACCTGAGGATGAGATCCTTGTCGATGATGTTACCCTCAGGTTCCCAGGACCTCTCCTCAGGACCACAATTCTCCCAGTCAACAAGATAGAAGCGTTTACCTCGGACGGTTCTAGAGGCGAGGATCTCTTTAACGGAGAAGATGTCGGAGGAGCCGGTGACCGGAGCAGGAGCGGTGACCTTGGGGGAAAAGCGATTAAGAACAAGGGGTTTGAGGAGGGAAACATGGAAAGAGTTGGGGATGCGGAGGGAAGGAGGAAGGTGCAGTTTGTAGGAAACGGAATTGATCCGAGCCTTGATCTTGAATGGGCCGAGGTAACGGGGACCCAACTTATAACTGGGGATGCGGAACCTGATGTACCTGGAGGAAAGCCACACCCTATCACCAGGGGAGAATACAGGAGGAGGTCTTCTCCTACTGTCAGCATGTTTCTTCATGCGGGAAGAGGCCAGGGCAAGCGATTTTTGGGTCTCTCTCCAGATGGACGACAGCTCTTGGGTGACCTCGTCTACAGCGGGGACTCCGGAAGAAGTGGGGATGGGTAGGGGGGGAAGAGGATGACGGCCGTAAACCACAAAGAAGGGTGATTTAGAGGAGGACTCAGATTCTTTCAGGTATTAAGAAAATTCGGCCCAGGGCAGGAGGTCAGCCCAGTTGTCTTGACGAGCAGAGACAAAGTGTCGCAGGTAGGCCCCAAGGATTTGGTTGACTCTCTCCACTTGTCCATTGGACTGTGGATGATAGGCAGAGGAGAAGTCCAGCTTGACTTTCAATTGGCTGCAGAGAGCTCTCCAAAACTTAGATACAAACTGGACGCCTCTATCCGAGACGATGTGAGATGGAAGTCCATGAAGACGAAAAATCTGGAGGAAGAAATGTTTAGCAAGTATAGGTGCAGAAGGGAGGCCTGGAAGCGGGACAAAGTGTGCCATTTTGGAGAAACGATCCACGACCACCCATGTGGTAGTGTGGCCGTGGGAAGGAGGAAGGTCCGTGATGAAGTCCATAGCTATGTGGGCCCAAGGTCGTTCAGGCACAGGCAGAGGGTGAAGAAGGCCAGCAGGCTTTTGATGAGGGGTCTTGTCTCGGGCACATATAGTACAGGCCTGTATGAAGTCTGTCACATCCTTTTTTAAGGAGGGCCACCAGTAATACCTGGAAATCAGTTGGAAGGATTTCTTGATTCCAGGATGACCAGCTAGATGAGAGGAGTGACCCCATTTGAGGATCTGAAGACGAAGACGTGGAGGGACCACGGTTTTCCCAGGAGGAACTTGCAGCAAGGAGGCAGGAGCAGAAGAGATCAGACACTCAGGGGGTACAATGTGTTGTACAGGAGACTCAGACTCAGAAGAATCGGTGGAACGTGATAGGGCGTCAGCCCTGATATTCTTGTCTGCAGGACGGAAATGGATCTCGAAGTTGAAGGGGGCAAAAAACAACGACCACCTAGCTTGGCGTGGGTTTAATCGTTGGGCGGACTGGAGGTAAGAAAGATTTTTGTGATCCGTGAAGATCGTGATGAGGTGAACGGACCCCTCAAGGAGATGTCTCCATTCCTCAAGTGCTAGCTTAATGGCCAGTAATTCACGGTCTCCGATGGAGTAGTTCTTTTCAGGGGGAGAGAAGGTCTTGGAGAAGAAACCACAGGTGACGTTCTTTCCCTTGGAGTCTTTCTGAAGAAGCACAGCTCCTGCTCCCACAGAGGAGGCATCGACTTCCAGGAGAAACGGTTTGCGAGGATCGGGCCTGGACAAAACGGGTGCAGAGGCAAAGACAGATTTGAGGTGGTTAAAGGCCTCCTCAGCTGGAGGGGACCAGGACCTAGGATTAGCATCCTTTTTGGTTAATGCCACAATAGGCGCGACAATGGTGGAGAAGTGAGGGATGAACTGGCGATAGTAATTGGCGAATCCAAGGAAACGCTGGATGGCCCGTAGTCCGGTAGGACGTGGCCAGTTCAAGACGGCAGAAAGCTTCTCTGGGACCATTTGGAGACCTTGTCCAGAGACCAAGTAACCTAGGAAGGGAAGACTGCAACGATCAAAGAGACATTTCTCTAGTTTGGCATAAAGATGGTTCTCCCGAAGCCGTTGGAGCACTTGACGGACCTGAAGACGGTGTTCCTCCAAGCTGGCGGAAAAAATCAGGATATCATCCAGATAGACAATGACGCAGGAGTATAGCAAGTCTCTGAAAATCTCATTCACGAAGTCTTGGAAGACCGCCGGGGCATTGCATAAACCGAAGGGCATGACGAGATACTCGAAGTGTCCGTCGCGGGTGTTAAAGGCGGTTTTCCACTCATCGCCTTTACGGATACGGATGAGATTATATGCGCCCCGGAGGTCCAATTTGGTGAAGATTCTTGCTCCACGCAAACGATCAAAAAGTTCCGAGATAAGGGGCAGCGGGTAGCGATTTTTTATCGTGATCTTGTTAAGACCACGATAGTCAATGCAGGGACGTACGGACCCGTCTTTTTTGGCGACAAAGAAGAATCCAGCTCCAGCAGGGGAGGAAGACTTGCGGATGAAACCTCTTTTGAGGTTCTCCTGGACATACTCCGTCATAGCTTTAGTCTCCGGGATGGAGAGAGGGTAGATCCTGCCACGGGGCGGCGTGGTCCCAGGAAGAAGATCGATAGGACAATCGAAGAGTCTATGTGGCGGCAAGATCTCAGCTTGTTTTTTGCAAAATACGTCAGCAAAGTCCCTGTAAGGTTCGGGGAGACTAGACCGGGAGGTAGCGATGAAAACTTGCCTAGTGGGTACCGCTTTGAGGCAATGCCTGTGGCAGGAGGGACCCCAACTTTTGATGTCCCCCGAGGTCCAGTCGAGGGTAGGGGAATGTAGCCGGAGCCAGGGTAGGCCCAAAAGGATCTCAGAGGTGCAGTTGGGCAATACAAAAAAGTCTATCTTTTCATGATGGAGAACTCCAATTCTCATGAGGAGAGGTTCGGTGCGGTAACGCACGACACAGTCCAGATTTTGACCATTTACCGAGGTGATAAAAAATGGCTTGACAAGACGAGTAACTGGAATATCAAATTTGTCGATGACTGAGGCTTCAATGAAGTTTCCTGCAGAACCAGAATCCAAAAAGGCCACGGCGGAGAAAGAGGACTTCTTGGGCAAAGAAAACTTCACTGGAACAGTCAGACGTGGAGAGGAAGAGTCCACACCTAGCAACACCTCTCCCACGTTAGCTAGGTGCGAGCGTTTCCCTGACGCTGAGGGCGGATAGAGCAATCCTTTAAGAAATGGTCAGGACTGGCGCAATACAGGCACAGATTATGGTCATGACGGCGAGTCCTCTCTTGTGTGGTCAGGCGTGACCGATCTACTTGCATAGCCTCCTCAGCGGGAGGCGCAGGTACGGGTTGCAGAGGATTCTGGAAGAGAGGTGCCAGGCGAGGAAACCGCCTGGCGCGACCAAAGTCCTTTTCTTGGCGTAGCTCAAGGCGTCTCTCGGTATAACGCATGTCAATGCGGGTGGCCAGCTGGATGAGTTCAGACAGAGTGGCAGGAATTTCTCGAGCAGCCAGCACATCTTTGACGTGGCTGGATAGACCCTTTTTAAAGGTCGCGCAAAGAGCCGTATTGTTCCAGGAGAGTTCGGATGCCAGGGTGCGGAACTGAATGGCGTAATCGCCCACTGAAGAATCTCCCTGGACCAGGTTCAGGAGAGCCGACTCGGTAGAGGAGGCCCAGGCTGGCTCCTCGAAGACACTGCGAACTTCGGAAAAGAAGGCTGGAATAGAAGCTGTGGCAGGATCGCCACGGTCCCAAAGCGGTGTAGCCCAGGCTAGGGCCTTATCTGAAAGCAGGCTAACCACGAAAGCCACTTTAGACCGTTCGGAGGGAAACTGGTTAGACAACATCTCCAGATGGAGGGAACACTGGGATAGGAACCCTCGGCATAGCTTAGGATCCCCATTGAACTTGTCAGGAAGGGACAGGCGGACCCTAGCAGCAGCAACTCGTGGAGGAGATGTAGGAGCTGGCGGTGGAGGCGGTAGAAGCTGCTGTAGCATAGCAGTCAACTGCGCCAATTGCTGTCCCTGTTGAGCGACCACCGTGGTCAGATCCGAGAGGCTTGGCAGCGGGACCTCAGTGGGATCCATGGCCGGATCTACTGTCACGTTCCGGGTATGGCGGGGAACAGGAGGTGGATCCCCTATGTCAATGAGGCGATAGCACGGGTTGTATTGGAGGACCGGTACTAATGTTGCTACTGGTTTTCACCAGAGCCTGCCGCAAGGCGGGATGGACTTGCAGCGGCGGTAGCAACCAGGTCGTGTCTTCCAATAGCAACTCGACCCCACTGACAGCTGAGACAGGCGCGGTACACAAGGATAAGGCAGAGGCAAGGTCAGACGTAGCAAAAGGTCAGGACAGGTAGCAAAGGTTCGTAGTCGGGGGCAACGGCAGAGGTCTGGATACACAGTAGGAGCAAACACAAAACACGCTTTCACTGGGCACTATAGGCAACTCAAGATCCGGCCAGGACAGAAAGGGGAAGTGGGTTTAAGTATGGTTCAGAAACGGCACTTTGGACCAGGTACCAATTAACTGTGCACTGGCCCTTTAAATGCAGACAGAGTCGCGCGCGCCTGAGGGGCAGGGGCGGGGGCGCGCGGGCCGGAAGGCCCTGGCAGAGACAAGGTGAGGGGAGCGGGGACGCGATCCCTGGGCGGCCGTGGATCGCGTCCCGGGGAGAGGACAGCGCCTGCGGTCGGGGGAGCCGACCGGGGCGCTGCAAGACACAGAACGCCGTGAGCGCTCCGGGATGGATGGGGCACCCGGAGCGCTCGGCGTTACAGTCTGTGGACAGGCGCAGTCTATGATCCGTTACAAACTCTCCAGCAGCACTGAATGTGCGTTCAGAAAGAACGCTGGTTGCAGGACAGGCCAGTAGCTCAATTGCATATTGAGCAAGTTCTGGCCAGTGGTCCATCCTCAAGACCCAGCAACCCAGTGGATGGTCTGTTGGAAAGGTCTCCAAGTCTGCTCTTGCCCCAAGATATTCCTGCACCATGTAATACAGACGTTGGCGATGGTTGCTTGAACCGATCAGACCTTGGCGCTAAGGACTAAAAAATTGTCTAAAGGCATCGGTCAGCTGGCCACCTTCTCCGCCGCTCTTCCTCTGACTGAAGCCTCAGCAACACGTTGTTCAGCACCAGGGAATTGTAACCTCCCAGGGTCTGGAAACGCATTGCACAAACCTTTCTTCATAGTCTCCTGAAGATGTTTCATCCTCTGCTCCCTCTACAAAGGCAGGATGAATTCTGCAACCTTACCCTTAAACGTGGATCAAGAAGGGTTGCCAGCCAGTAATGTTCCCTCTCCTTGATACCACAAATCCTAGGGTCCTTTTGCAGGCTTTGCAGAATCAGGGAGGCCATGCAGCGTAAGTTTGCAGACGCATTTCGACTGTGAGTCCTCTGGGTCACTGAGGATGATGTTGTCAGAAACGACCTGCTCCCAACCATGTACAACTCCTTGGGTTTCAGGGGACTGAAAAACATCCCTTGAAGACTGCTGCTGAGTGTTATCCTCTAAATCCATGCTGACACAATCCTCCTCCTCCTCTTCTTCCTGTGTGTTTTGCGGACCCACAGGAATGCTATCTGGATAAAGGGGGCCTTGAGAGGTAAGGAAGTCCTCCTCTTCCTCCCGCTGTTCTGCCTCAAGTGCCCTGTCCATTATTCCACGAAATGTGTGCTCCAACAGGAAGAGAAGAGGGACAGTATCACTGATGCATGCATTGTCGCTGCTCACCATCCTCGTGGCTTCCTCAAATGGTGACAGGACAGTGCATGCATCCTTGATCAGTAGCCACTGGCCAAGATCCCCTGACACTGTCCTGGTGCCATACTTACACAGGTACTCATTGATGGCCCTCTGCTGTGAGTGCAGCCACTGCAGCATTGCCAACATTGAGTTCCACCTGGTGGGCATGTCACAAATGAGGCGGTTGGTGGGCAGATGCATTCTCTTTGAATGTTAGCCAGCCGAGCACTGGCATTGCATGACCGGTGGAAATGACCACAGACTTTTCTGGCCTGCCTCAGGAGATTCTGTAAGCCTGGGTACCTGCTCAAGAACCGCTGCACCACCAAATTCAGGACGTGTGCCAAAGATGGGACATGGGTCAAGTGTGCCTGTCACAGGGCAGAGAGAAGGTTGGTGCCATTGTTGCATACAACCATTCCTGTCTGAAACTGGCGTGGCGGCAACCACCTCTGAGCCTGTCCCTGCAGAGCTGACAGAATCTCTGCCCCAGTGTGGCTCCTGTCCACTAAGCAGACCAACTCAAGCACCGCATGGCATCTTTTTGCCTGAGTGTTTGAGTAGGCCCTTGACCGCTTACGGAGCACCACTGGTTCAGAGGAGAAATCAGAAGAAGAGGCCGTAGAGGAAGAAGAAGAGGATGGAGAGGAGGAAAGAGCTGTGGCAGAATGACCACTAGCATTTTGGAGGCATGGTGACGGAACAAGCTCCAACAAACTGAACCCTGTCCTGCATTCTTCCCAGCTGCCAGCAGAGTTACCCAGTGCGCAGTGAAGGAAAGGTAACGTCCCTGCCCATGCCTGCTGGACCATGAGTCAGCGGTAATATGCACCTTATTGTTGACTGCCCTGTCCAACGAGGCCAAAACATTGCCTTCCACATGCCGGTAGAGAGCCGGAATGGCCTTCCGTGAAACAAAATGGCGTTTTGGAACCTGCTCTGAGGTAAAGCACATTCCACAAATTCACAGAAGGAGGCAGAGTCTACCAGCTGAAAAGGCAGCAATTGCAGTGCTAGCAATTTGGCCAAGCTAGCATTCAGACGCAGAGCATGTGGATGGCTGGGACTGAATTTATTTTTCCGGTTTAGCAACTGGGGTAGGGAAATTTGCCTGCTAAAATCAGATGGAGGTGTACTGATAGCAGATTGGCTGCAAGTACTTAGGACACTTATTGCTATACCTTCATTCCTCTCGGTGCAGGTTTTTGAGAGGACCGGAGGTACTGTATAGTGGGGTTGGAGATCCCAGATGAGGAGCAAGGAGAAGTCCGCCTTTTTCTTTGATGTGGGTCTTTCAAGTGCTGTTGCCAACGGACTGCATGGGAGGTCGTCATATGTCTGGTCAAGAATGTGGTGTCCAAGCGGCTGCTGTTCTGGCCAAGCTTTATCCGCTTCAGACATAGGTTGCAAACAAGTGTCAAAAAAGGCTCATACCAAGGAACTTTTCAAAATCAGCGGGGAGTCAGCAGCGCATGCTTTGGCCAATCATCATACAGCAATGTGACAGGACTGATGTGAATGTACAATGTATATGTAAAGTGCTGTGTAAATTGACAGCACTATATAATTACCAGAAATAAATAAAAATAAATAAAGCATTGGTTCAGCCTTATAATGAATTTAAAGGTGCTGCGGTTATTATAACAACATTTATATAAAATAATATTAAATAAAATCAAATAAAAATTGATATTAGGTTTTGTTAGAATTAACCTTTATAGTCAATTTTGAGTTTGCAACATTTTGTGCAGCTAATTATATTTTTTATTGTAGTGCCATCCACATATCTATATACTTTTATTAAAGATGGAAAAGAATAAAAAAAAAAAAAAGAATGCAATTGAACTGGAAGGAGAATAGAGAAGGGTAATTCTATTTATAAAGTGCATAGAGGACCTCAGTTACCAGCAAAGGCTAATGAAACTTACTTAGGATGAAGGGAGTATATGATTTCTATAAATATATACAGTGGTGTGAAAAAGTGTTTGCCCCCTTCCACATTTCCTGTTCCTTTGCATGTTTGTCACACTTAAGTGTTTCGGAACATCAAACCAATTTAAACAATAGTCAAGGACAACACAAGTAAACACAAAATGCAATTTGTAAATGAAGGTGTTTATTATTAAAGGTGAAAAAAAATCCAAACCATCATGGCCCTGTGTGAAAAAGTGATTGCCCCCTAAACCTAATAACTGGTTGGGCCACCCTTAGCAGCAACAACTGCAACCAAGCGTTTGCGATAACGTGCAATGAGGCTTTTACAGCGTCCTGGAGGAATTTTGGCCCACTCATCTTTGCAGAATTGTCCTAATTCAGTTACATTAGAGGGTTTTCGAGCATGAACGGCCTTTTTAAGGTCATACCACAACATCTCAATAGGATTCAGGTCAGGACTTTGGCTAGGCCACTCCTAAGTCTTCATTTTGTTTTTTTCAGCCATTCGGTGGTGGACTTGCTGGTGTGTTTAGGATCATTGTCCTGCTGCAGAACCCAAGTTCGTTTCAGCTTGAGTACACGAACAGATGGTCGGACATTCTCCTTCAGGATCTCTTGGTAGACAGCAGAATTCATAGTTCCTTTTATCACGGCAAGTCTTCCAGGTCCTGAAGCAGCAAAACAGCCCCAGACCATCACACTACCACCACCATATTTTACTGTTGGTATAATGTTCTTTTTCTGAAATGCAGTGTTCCTTCTACGCCAGATATACTTGGACACACACCTTCCAAAGAGTTCCACTTTTGTCTCATCGGTCCACAGAATGTTGTCCCAAAAGTCTTGGGGATCATCAAGATGTGTTGTGGAGAAATTGAGACGAGCTTTGATGTTCTTTTTGCTCAGCAGTGGTTTTCTCCTTGGAACTCTGCCATGCAGGCCATTTTTGCCCAGTCTTTTCCTGATGGTGGAGGCATGAACGCTGACCTTAACTGAGGCAAGTGAGGCCTGCAGTTCCTTGGACGTTGTTGTGGGGTCTTTTGTGACCTCTTGGATGAGTCGTCACTGCGCTCTTGGGGTAATTTTGGGCGGCCGGCCACTCCTGGGAAGGTTCACCACTGTTCCATGTCTTCGCCATTTGTGGATAATGGCTCTCACTGTGGTTCGCTGGATTCCCAAAGCTTTGGAAATGGCTTTATAACCCTTTCCAGACTGATAGATCTCAATTACTTTCTTTCTCAATTGTTCCTGAATTTCTTTGGGTCTCGGCATGATGTGTAGCTTTTAAGGATCTTCTGGTGGACCTTACTGTGTCAAGCAGCTCCTATTTAAGTGATGCCTTGATTGTGAACAGGTGTGGCAATAATCAGGCCTGGGTGTGGCTAGAGAAATTAAACTCAGGTGTGGACAACCACAGTTATAGTATGTTTTAACAAGGGGGGCAATCACTTTTTCACACAGGGCCATGATGGTTTGGATTTTTTTTCACCTTTAATAATAAACACCTTCATTTACAAATTGCATTTTGTGTTTACTTGTGTTGTCCTTGACTATTGTTTAAATTGGTTTGATGTTCCGAAACACTTAAGTGTGACAAACATGCAAAGGAACAGGAAATGAGGAAGGGGGCAAACACTTTTTCACACCACTGTAGTTCAGATAAAACCACAATGGAAATCTGATCACTTTAAAGTGGTATTAAAGGTTTGACTTTTTTAAAAAAACAAACATGTTATACTTACCTGCTCTGTGCAGTGGTTTTGCACAGAGAAGCCTCCATCCTCCCCTTCCTGTATCCCCCACGGCGCTCCTGGCTCTTCCTCCTTCACCAGTGCCCTCAATAGCAAGCCGATTTCTTTGGGGGCACTGCTGCATGCTCGCTCCCAAGCCTTGCTCTATGAGTCCATAAGACACATAGAGCCGTGGCTCAGCCCCGCCCCAGCTCTCTCCTCATTGGTTCACTGGCTCTGACTGACAGCAATGGGAGCCAATTGCTCCCGCTGCTGTCTCAGCCAATGAGAAAAGAGAATCCCAGGACAGCCGAGGCTCTCGTGTACATCGCTGGATCGAGAGGGGGCTTATTTGAGTATTAGGGGCCGTGAGGGGAGCAGCACACAGAAGGTTTTGCATGCATGGAACCTTCAGCCTTTACAACCAATTTAAAGCGGTTGTATACCCATTCTGATGACTTTTCTTTATGTGGACAATTGCAGGTTTTATAATCATTTGCTTTAGGAGAATGTCTCCTTACATGCCTTCCTTGCGAGATATCTGTATAATTGTGGCTAATGACGTAGCCCGCGCCGTTTGTCCAGACTTTCTGGCAAGCAGAGACCCTGCCGGGAAAATGCAGTGTCTATGCCGGGGCTGCGACATTTCCTATTGTCAACGTCAGCTCCGACATCCCGCAATACCAGCAACAGGATAGTCTCTGATTCGCTCGACATTCGTTTCCATAGTAACTGGAAACTAAGAAGAGGCTTGGATATTACAATTAGTGCGCATGCGTGGGATTACGGAGGGAAGAATGTAATGCGGGCGGAAGTAAATCAGAATACAGACACGGAAGACCACAGTTGAAATGGCGACGGCAATGACAGAGCAGCAGCATTTCAAATATACAGTCTTTTTACAGTAAGAACAATTTTTGGGCTTACTCTTAGTGCCCATTTTATTCCCAATAAATATGTAGATTGTAATATTAGTTAAATAGTTTTTATTTTGATTAGTTTACTACCGCTTTAAGTTCACTAAAAAGTATGACGTCCTTTAAAGTTTGTAGAAAACACGTCAAAGCGAAAAGACAGCAGTCGCTGGGAGACCTCCCATGGAGGTGGAATTTTTTTAGTTTTCTCAATTTTTTGGGTCCATCAGGCGGCGTGATTGACGATGGATTTACATTGAGGGACACTTTTTTTTTTTCTTTTTTAATAAAGGAATTGTCTAAAACTGTCTCTTGTGGCTTTTACTTTTTGACACTTTTATCGGTGAATGGGTAGGGGTACAATGTACTCGGTACCCATTCACATAGGGGGGGGGGATCTGGGGGCTGAGAGGATGGTCATTACGGTGGGTGCCTCCCATGGAGGCAGGTCGGTCGCATTTTTTTTTTTTCGGTTCGTCAGAGCGAGAGAAGAAGAGGTTGAATGGACTTTGTGTGTTTTGTCTTTTGTACCATTTTGACACTTTTTTTGTGAAATGGTAGGGGTACATTTGTACCCCGTTACCATTTCACACAGGGGGGGAGGCCGGGATCTGGGGGTCCCCTTGTTTAAGGGGGCTTCCAGATTCTGATAAGCCCCCTGCCCGCAGACCCCCACAACCACCTCGCAAGGGTTGTGGGAATGAGGCCCTTATCCCCATCAACATGGGGACAAGGTGTTCTAGGGTACCCCAAAGCACCTTCCTCATGTTGAGGGCATGTGGCCTGGTACAGTTCAGGAGGGGGGCACTCTCTGGTCCCCCCTCTTTTTCTGTAGCCTGCTAGGTTGTGTGCTTGGATAAGGGTCTGGTATGGATTTTTGGGGGGACCCCACACATTTTTTTTTTTAATTTTGGCGCAGGGTTCCCCTTAAAATCCATACCAGAGGTCTGGTATGGATTTTAAGGGGGACCCCCACGCAATTTTTTTATTTTAATTTTGGTTCGTGGTTCCCCTTAATATTCATACCAGACCCAAAGGGTCTGTGGGGGAATCCCATGTCGTTTTTTTCAATGACTTTTATGTGTATTGCCGGGACCGACAATTCATTATAGCTGCGAGTACTTTTAAATTACTTTTTTTCCTTTAGAAATGTCATTTTGCTCTCGGACTGTTCTAAACATGGGAAACATGCGCCACTTTACAGCCATACTATAGACACCCCCCACGTACGAAATTTAAAGGAATATTTCACTTTTATTGTTTCACTTTAAGCATTATTATAATCACTGCTCCCGAAAAAACTGCCATTTTTAAAACTTTTTTTTGCATTGATACATGTCCCCTGGGGCAGGACCCAGGTCCCTAAACACTTTTTATGACAATAACTTGCAAATAAGCCTTAAAAATTAGCACTTTTGATTTTTCATGTTCGTGTCCCATAGACTTTAACGGTGATCGCGTGTTCGAACAATTTTTTTTCCTGTTCTCATGTTCTAATGCGAACCGAACCGGGGGGTGTTCGGCTCATCCCTAATGAACAGCATGTAAAACACCATTCATTCATTCATCATATTTTTTTAGGATGTGGGTTTAGTGTTCCCAGCTATCTCTGTAGACTGCAAAACTCCACCCCCTATTGTTGGGGACAGTTCAAGGGTGGCCCTAGAATAGGTGTGTTCCTGGTGGGATCACCAGGTGAAAATAAAGCAAAAGCATCCATAAAAAAAAAAGAAAACAAATGCATACACCGTATCTAAGAACTGGTAAGCTGCAATATAGTACATTTGTTGTTCTTGTGATTAGTTACACTGTATGGATAACTGTGATCAGCAAGGGTTACTAAATGTTTTTTTTTTTTTATAAGTTTGACCTCAGCAGTCATTTCTAATGTAATAGTTTTTACAGATAATCAATGAAATAAAAACATGCCTAAAGAAGCAATAACTACAGAATTGTAAATTGATTAATGTAGCCACACCTCTGTGGTAGTCTTGGTTGCACAGGGGTCCAGGAAGTGTGAAATTCAATAAATAAGAGGCTGAGTTCCTACTGTATATTGGACAGGTAGGCAATGCACATCAGTGACTGTCAATATGTGCCAAAATGTGTTTCATGGTCTTTGACATAGGTAAGTAAAAGATGTCAGAGGCCAAATCTACGAACAGCAAAACAAACACAAATTTTACATTTACAACATGGAGCAATTATCATAAATTTTGTGCTCACCATCTAAGTTTAAAATCGAAGCTAACCTTTTATCACCTTAAATAACTAAATGGTAACTATCATTACCACTTCTGCTACACTGATGCCTGTACAGGCTGTGAGGTATTCCTACACACATTTAGAAATTATTGCGGTTTGCTGACTGCCGTAAGGCTCCGTGAACAGTGTTTTGCAGTTACAGATTTATGTAACAACATCCTATGTGCCCACAGTGCTCGCTTGTCAGTCAGCATATTCTAGACTTCTCCTTTTGTGCATCAATACTTATTAAAAAAAAAGAGCACAACACAAGAATGTATTTTCTTACAAATACATTTGGAGTTGGGCTCTATGATAACTGTACTTTGAATTTAAAGTGTTTGTAACCTAAAAAAAAAAAAATGATCCTGTTCCTTTAAAGCATGTTAAACAGCACAGTGTTGTGCCATATAATTTGTCCCATTGTATGATGTAAAATACTTGGTGGATCCTGCCTGTTCCTGTGTCCCCCTGTGTGTGCTGACCACAGTAATCATGGCTGCTGATCCATGATACCGTGGTCAGTTTACGTGTCATCCCGCTCTCTGCTTTGAGTCTCTCACTCTCCCTCCCTGCCTTTGAGTTTTGAAGCCTGTGTGTGAGAGCAATCTCCTCCCCGCCCCCTCCCCTCCTGCTGCTCTTCCCTGGGGCTTGAACATATAATTTAAAAATAACTGCCATCCCCTCTGTTTTATCAAGATCTAAAGTACTGTGTGTCCGTTTTTTTAAATTCTAATCCTAAATACCTTCTCTTACAGCACTGATGTGCGGTCACGTGACCTTCCTCTGCTGGCAGGCTGACATTAGAGGGTTATCTCAGCCCCTCCCTCCGCATTCTTTAGATTAAGGAAGGAGAGCAGAGGAATGTCACGTGACCTCACATCAGAGAAGGTATTTAGGATTAGAATTGTAAAACAATTGGCATAGTACTTTAGATTGTGATATAACAGAATGGCTTGTTGTATACCCACAAGCCATATATCCATGTGTGCGGTTTAAAGTGCACTGTTCCATGTAAGTGCAAATTTGGGGTTTTAATAAAATTTTAATCTTTTAATACGTTAAAACACGACATTGACCTTTTTTGATTCTATTTCATCCTTGTTTGCTGGAGGTTCCAACTTATTGAAGCAGAAGCAGATGATATCCTATACCAGTGTATTTGCCCCCAGGGTGGTGAAGGCGAGCAGTGACCCTCTGAGGTCTAACATGGAGGTGAGCGCATAGGAGCGCTGGTGTTGGATATCACATGGTGCAGTGTAATTGGATACATCATCATATGAGCAGCACATTTTTTTAAAGGACTGTTTTTAATGATACATAGTTTATTTCAATAGAGTTGGAGACTCTACAGACATACATACATGAAATTGTTTTGAAGTACTTTTCTTCGGAGAAGCCTAATTACCTGTTCTTATTCTTATTGTATTACCCCATATGTTATTAATGTACAAATTCTATTGTACCTTGTAATACTCAATAAAATATTTGAAAGAGAAATTGTTTTGAAGTGCTGGTTGTTATCACATGTGCTAAGTTTATATGATATTGCACATATGGTACTCTGTAGTTTTATGGTGTTCTTTTATGCACAATATACAGTAACGTTTTTAATGTGCTCTATATATCACATTTGCAGTGCACTTAGTTTTTTTATTTGAGTTACTGTATATGCCAGTTCTTAAGCTTTCAGCACAATAAGCTGGATATCATTCTGGTGATTCACATTCAAATCCCTGACAGCAATTGTGCTGTAAGTTTTAAAATGACTTGCTAAGCTATTGCTAGACTTGCCAAGTATGTTGCACAATTGCAGTAAGTCCGCATTGTATGACTCCAGATCAACTTTCATTGCAAATATTCTGCAAGTTCTGGTTCGGTTATTTTGTGCTATAGTCATCCCACCACAGGGGTCACTGTGGTTGAATTTTCATGCTGTAGACTTGCAGAGCGCTCGCTGTAGTCTCACCACTTCAACTTTGCTCTTGCTAGAGACTTGCCTCTCAAATTTGCTACAAATTGGAAAAGTGTCAACTAGAACTTGTGCTTCAGGTGCTCTGCAAGTGTGCAACCTGCTAGTGAAAATATGCAGCAAGTTAACAGATTTACAATTCAAATTATCCTTGCTATCTGGGATAGTGAGTTTCCACCACTGTTTGCATATGTTAGTTTTTTTTAAGGGAGCAGCCCTACATTTTTTGGTTATTCACTTCCTGTTATAGGATGATAAAGATCTGTTCCTGTTTCCAAATTGTGCTCCTGCATCATCAGGAATGACCAGGGGGTGAGGGAAAAAAGAGCACTAGTTTGGATTTCAGCTAGAGATACGTTTGGAAAACTGTGCTCTATTGCATAGGCTTCAAGTGGAGACTATAAGAAGATGTACTGCTCGGCCCAGCTGCAGCCCAACCTAGTTGGCCTTAAGGGCAGCCCACCACAACAACTTCTGGTTCAGAGAATGTTCGTTAATAAGTACGTTGGCTGTATGGTAAAATGAGTAGGCGTGGAGTTCCCCTTAATATTCATACCAGATCTGAAGGGCCTGGTATGGAATTTGGGGGGACCCCCACGCAATTTTTTTTTTAATTTTGGTTCGGGATTCCCCTTAATATTCATACCAGACCCAAAGGGCCTGGTAATGGACTAGGGGGATCCCATGCCGTTTTTTTTAATGACTTTTATCTGTATTGCCGGGACCGACAATTCATTATAGCTGCGAGTACTTTTAAATTACTTTTTTTCCTTTAGAAATGTAATTTTGTGCAGGGACTGTTCTAAACACAGAAAAATGTACCACTTTACTTTAACATACTATAGACACCCCCCAGGTACGAAATTTAAAGGAATATTTCACTTTTATTGTTTCACTTTAAGCATTATTAAAATCACTGCTCCCAAAAAAAACGTCCATTTTTAAAACCTTTTTTTGCATTGATACACGTCCCCTGGGGCAGGACCCGGGTCCCCAAACACTTTTTATGACAATAACTTGCATTTAAGCCTTTAAAATTAACACTTTTGATTTTTCATGTTAGTGTCCCATAGACTTTAACGGTGTTCCGGCGGCTTTCGAATTTGCCCCAAACACTGCATATTGTTCGGTGTTCTGCTGAACATCCGAACAACCAAAGTTCGGCCCGAACTTATGCTCGGGTCCGAACCGTTTGCCCATCCCTAAAAATTAGACTGCAATTGGGGCTTACCCCCAGTCCTTGCTTAAAATGTACGTTGTTGTTTTTTCTGCATTTTGAAAATAAAATACTTTGAAAGTAAGAAGATGCTCAATGGGCAGACCTGCTCTGCTATTATCACTATCATAACGTTGGTCCAGAGCAATGACTCTGGAGTAAGTATGGACAAGAAGTGGTCAAAAAAGGCCAGCGTAGATCAGCAGCACTCCAATGCAATAAAAGCTAAAAAAAATTGAAAACAGTATTTTTTTAAAGAAAAAAAAGAAAACATGCCAATTGTTTATTAAATATACAGTGCTTTATCAAGCTAAATGTCATCCAGTTAGGATTTAAATCTGATTTAACCACACACATAAAAAAGGTACACTTTAGTAGAGTTGAGTGCAGCTCTTCATTATAAGAGGAGAACAAAGGACAAAACTGAAATCTCAGCAACAGTAGATCTGGTTAGAAAGAAAAAAAAACTGAACAGAAAAAATCATTTTAATATGGGCTTTCTATTCCATTCCATTTATTGTTTCACTAACGAATAGTTCAGCGCTAATATAACTGTGTCTTTGTCCTTGAAAGCATTTGTAAATGCATTGAAGCACGTATTTAGATGAAGGTGCTTCTTAAATATCGGCAAAGGAGAAAAGGAAAAAATGTGACATTTTCGTCAAAGCGATAACAAACGATCCCTTTGTTTCCCACGGCACCACTTCATTTTATTGTTCCGGTTCGCTTAAGAAATAACATTAGAGAAAGCCATACATCAATTCTATGTTTATTTACTCCAGCAAAACAAAATTAGATATAAACGTATGAAAAAGCAAAGCAGAAAACATCCTGCTGCCACATTTCAAATTATTAAATGACATTTTTCCCCCCTTCTTTTAAGATGCTTCAAAATATCCGTAAGGTGACATCTTCTCTTAATTGAGTTTGTAGGACATGCAATTGTCAACGAATCTGCACGTGCGGATTGGAATTGCAATGAGGAAATAGATTTAAATTCCATCTAGTGAATTGAATAAATATGTTTTTGCCTGCATTCGAAAGGGCCAGACTACCTAAAAGTAATGCGTAGATGATGGGGATTTAAAGTGAACCTACAGGGATTGATTTACTAATACTGGAGCGTGCAAAATCTGGTGCAGCTCTGTATAGAAACCAATCAGCTTCCAGGTTTTATTGTCAAAGCTTAATTAAACAAGCTGAAGTTAGAAGCTGATTGGTTACCATGCACAGCTGCACCAGATTTTGCACTCTTCAGTTTTAGTAAATCAACCCCAATCCTTACGTTCAGTTTAAGCAACCATTTTCCAAAAATCCCTGTATGCAATTCCATATCTTCATGCCAGCATTTCTCCGGTTTAAAATGCTGCTCCTTCTCTCATTACACATGCAGCTGTGGGGGGCCTTTCAAAACCACTGGCTTCTGGAACCTCCTCCTTCCTGCCATTGCAGGACAGACTGGACACTACAATTGTGTGCCTCCTAGTGGTCACTCTGGGCCATTGGCTGTTTATTTTATTTATTTATTACAGGATTTATATAGCGCCAACAGTTTACGCAGCGCTTTACAATATAAAAAGGGAGACAATACAGTTATAATACAAAAAAATACAAGAGGATTAGGAGGGCCCTGCTCAGAAGAGCTTACAATCTAATAGGGTGGGGGGGGTGATACAAAAGGTTGTAACTGTGGGGAAGGAGCTGATGGAAGTGGTAGAAGATTAGTTGGAGACATGATAGGCTTCCCTGAAGAGATGAGTTTTCAGGGATCGCCTGAAGGTAGCTAGAGTAGGGGATAGCCGGACAGGTTTAGGCAGCGAGTTCCAGAGGATGGGAGAGGCTGTGTGTGCACATTGTGCTCTCTCTTTCTCTAGCTGAGCTCAGTAGCAATTGTTCTGGGCTGTTAAAGGTCCATGTGCATGCAGTGCATTCACATCTTTTGTAGTTGAATTCAGCCACTACAATTACAGGAGGAGAGAGCATGCAGTTTAAACAGCTCAGTGCACCCACTAGGGGGCACACAATTGTAGTGTGCAGTCCTTCTTGCAAATGGCAGGAATGGAGGGAGGTAATGGGTAGACATGTGCATTTGTTTTCGTCCAAATGCATTTTCGTCCGAATTTCGGGTATTTTCGTTATCGTTTTAACAAATGATAATGAACGTTCAGAATCTGAAAACCGAAAGATCCAACATAAACAAATGCTTTATTTTTGTTTTCGATGTGACAACAGTTCGATATAGATAGGAGATTCGCCATGACGCTGACAATAGCGATCTGTGTCCATCGAACCTGTGGTCGAATGTGCCTACCTTAGCTCTATTAGTCCAAGATTATTCTACATAAAGAGAGAAAAGATTTGACATAGAGAGAAAAGATTTCGATGCAGCAGTTGATGCGAGCGGACATTTATGGTCAAATGCTCTGCCCATAGGCTATAGAAGAATTCTAATGAATTCTAATGTTGGTTGACTAGTAATAATAATTAATAAATATAATTATTACTGGTGTCATACAACATTAGAATTCTACTATAGCTTGTAGGCGGAACATTCGACCGGAATTGTACGATTGCGGCGTCATACAGTTTAGCTGCTCCGTCGAATCTTCTTAGAATATTCGACAGACACCATAAGCCTTCAATGACAGATTCTGCCTTAATTAATTTCGGATTTTCGGACGAATGCATTTTTTAACGAAACAAAATTTATAATTTTGGACGAAAACGAAATTCCGAAATAAAATATTTCAGTGTGCACATGTCTAGTAATGGGGCAAGCATTTTTTGCAGAGAGACCCCCTCCCCACAGCTGCATGTATAATGGAAAAAGGGGCAATATTTGAAACAAGAAGAGCACTGGTTCATACTATTCAGAAGATATAAAATTGCATTGGGGGATTTTTGGGAAATGTTGCTAAAGATGAACTTATATTTTAGAGCAAAAGGAGGCTGCCAAATCTACAGGTGTCTTTTTATGCAAAATTGCAAATATTGATTTTAACATGGGAGCTCATGTTTTGCCTGCTCCCCTTTTCCACTGGTGCCTCATTACTGGGTAATCATTATGATGGGTGGTCTTAGTATCCATTCGTTTGCTGCATAAGGTAGGCAGGGTAACATTTTCCTAACCAAAGTCAGAATTAGCATAACTGAGTGCCAAACATTTTAGGGTTTCTGGGGCACTTTAAAACTCAGTATTTTGAATAAGATACTGAGCTCATGGACACAAGCGGATGACTTTAAACAACCAGAAAAAAAGTTCAAAAGTCATGTTACTTTACTGAAAGAGTAGTGAAAGCTTGGAAAAGACCTCTAACTGAGTTACTCAACAGTAAGTTGATTTAAACATGCTTAAGATAGTCATAGATCTGAGAAAAATAAAAAAAGGAAAAACAAATGAGACTCAGTGGGTCATTTGGTCTTTTTCTGTATCAGTCTTGTATATTATGTTTCTATATGCAAACACATGGAGTTGCCCCTGAGGAAGTCTTTGTTGATGAAACATTTCAGATAGAGGAGGTGATGTCATTAGGCTTGAAATACCTGTTTTCTAAGATCCATTGTTGTCAGTTGATGCAAGGTTTGCATAGTAAATAAACAATCTAGATATTAATGGAACTAAAGCATGTTTTTATAATTTTCCTATTAATAGCAGAGTTCCACTATTAGGAGTTTTTGGCTGTGTGTGGCTTTTTATATATCAGATCAGCCATAGACTGTAGATGTGCCAAAGGAAACAGCTAGGGACTGTTAACATGGCCTAGGAGAAGGTTAGAGACTGCAGACATGCCACAGGAGATGGTCAGAGACTGCAGACATGCCCCTGGAAACAGTTGAAGACTGTGGACATGCCCTAGGAGATGCTCAGAGACTGCAGACATGCCACGGAAGTTGGTCAGAGACTGTAAACATGCAACAGGCAACATTTTAGACTGTGGACATGCCACAGGAGATGACCAGAAATTGTGGACATACTGCAGGAGATGGTCAGAAGCTGCAGACATGTGATCATGCCACAGGAGATGGTCAGAGATTGTGGACATGCTATAGGGATTACTACCATTACAGACTCCATACACGCCCACGCTACAGTAAATAGCTAAAGACTATGGAAATGCCATGGATGATGGCCAGAGACTGTGGACATGACACAGGAGACAGCTAGAGACTGTGGAAATGCCACAGGTGATGGCCAGAGACTGTGGACATGTCACAGGAAACAGCTGAGGACTATATAAATGCCACAGGTGATGGGCAGAGAGTGGGGACATGTCACAGGATACAGTTAAAGACTATGAAAATGCCACAGGTGATGGCCAAAAACTGTGGACATGACACAGGAGTCAGCTATAGACTGTGAAAATGCCACAGGAGATGGTCAGAGACCATACACATCCACACTTTTTCCCTTGCATCCCCCTAATAAATGATTGCCCTTATGTTTATTATAATATCAACAACAGGATCCATTGTGACAGGCGTAGGTAAGTACCTAGGCAGTGAAAGCACTGACTAATGGTTGCTTGGGCCAAAGGGTTGAACACCAAGCACCATGGGGCCAAAGGTCGGGTACCAGTTTTTTATAACTTTCCGTGGCTTCGAATCTTGTGCCATTAATACAAATTGCCTGTTTATTTCAGTGTTGTTATGGGAAATGCAGAAAAAGCAATGGTACAACCATCTGGTGACTATAAACATTCCAAAATTCAAGTTATGCTGGAGAAGAGCCAGGAAATATAGCAGGAGAATCTCAGCCAGCAGGTGACCAACCATTTATCAAACTTTTGTTTTTCAGTGGGTTGACCCTTTAAAGAGAATTCATCAACATTGATGTGAATGTGATAGAGTGCAAATAATATTGCTATTGTTTTTTTATATACTACAATCCTTGCATAGTAAGTGTGCCAGATTTACCAATGAAAGTCTATGGATGAGTCAGATTATAAAGATTCAATGAAAGCGGTGGGAATCTCACCAAGGAAAAAAAAATAAAAAAATCTGTTTAGAATTTTGTGCTGTCCAGGAGATTTATCCTGCATTTTTTAATTTATTTTTTGTTCATCAAGTAGGCAGTGTCTGCCATACCGATGAGTCAGAGAATATTGGAGCCACAGGATCAAATGCCAGTTACAATTGGCATTTCTGAAGATCAGCCGTGGCAGCCTATATATTTCTCACATGACAGGTTTCCTTTAAAACAAAAAGGTAAATAAATGTTTAAATGTCATCGGAGTCGCTCTTATTTCTCAAACTCATCTCCCTCAGGTAAAAGGCGACATTTTTTTTTTCTTAATGAGTAACTTTAGTCCTGTAGCAAATTTTGTACTTCACAATCCTCTGAGAAGTTATTAGCTTCACAAATCAATTGAAAATTTCATAACAGGATACATCTTGGCTTCCACAGAACAAAGTAGAACGTTCATCATGTAGGGAAGGTTTACACAGGAATGTAACAAAAGGATTAACCCTTTCACTTTCACATTTATTATTTGCCCAATAACATTCACATTATGGTCTTGACAATCACTAAAGCATTTATTTTCTGAAAGCAAAGACTCACAGAATAAATAGATAGTGCTACTGTGTTTGTATTTCCTATGATGCTTGCACAATTGTTGTTTAAATCCAAATGTTCAATATTAACCCCTTGGAGCCTAAGCCTTTTTCTGACACTTGTTACTTACAAGTTAAAATCAGTATTTTTTGCTAGAAAATTACTTAGAACCCCCAAACATTATATATAATTTTTTTTAGCAGATACCCTAGAGAATAACATGGTGATCATTGCAATAGTTTTTATATTTCAATTTTTTTTTATTTTGGGGTATAAAAGTCATATACAAGGTGAATATAAGGGGAACAGAGGATATACAATAAGACATAATAAGTATGTAGCTCAGTGTGAGCAAGTGTGAAATCGGAGAGCAATATCAAGAACGTTTCAGAGAGATGACCGGCAATAAGCACAACAACAAAACAATTGATGGAGCCCTGTAAACCAGCTAATAGCAAACTGTGGGCTATTTTGGACCTCTGAGTTAAATCAGACATTGCCATAGTAAGATTGGGTCGGTCTGGGGGAGACTCCCTCTGCACCCGGCACCCCCAAGGGGATCAAGCTGTGCCCGGAGGGGAATCTCTAACCCCTGACTCCAACCCCTATCCCACCACTGAACAGTAGTATATATTTAAGATAATGGCTATTCTCATAAGCATAAAATTACTGTAACTCAGATTTTCGTAATAACCTTTATAACCCAAAATGTTTGGGTATTATAATATGGGGAAATGGGATAGAATAGGAGGAAATGAAGTTGAGGAGAGAGAGCAAGTAGTGTGTTTAGAGTTTGTCCATCAGCAGGCTTTTAGTACGGTTCAGTCTGGCTTAACACTAGAGAGGAAGGAGATGCATACATGATGGGCCCAGGGCTCACAGGTGGCTTCAAATTTGTGGAATGTGTCTGATAATATGCTGGATAACTTTTTCTGAGACATTATCCAGGAGATTTTCCTGTATGCAGCTCTTGCCGAGAGTTTTGGTTGTTTCCATGCCTTTGCAACAGTAAGTTTGGCTCCTAATAGAATAAAGTGGATTAGCCTTCGAGTGGGAGCAGAGATCTTTGGTATCACAGCATTGAGGAGGGCAACCAACCTGGGGGTCTGGCATTCAGCGAGCCTGTCGATAATGTTGAAGATTTTTCTACAAAAAGGGCGTATTCTGGGGCATTCCCACCAAATGTGGACCATTGTTTCTGAAAGTTGCCAACCTCTAAAACATAGAGGGTCTGCCGAGGGGTACATAGAGGCCAATCTGGAGTGTGTGTAATAACATCTAGAAATTACCTTCAGACTGACTTCTGTGAGGGATGTATTTAGAATGCCCTTGAAGGATTTAAAACAACCGATATTTAGAATGCCCTTGAAGGATTTAAAACAACCGATTAATGGATTTGTTATTATTTGAGGGATGGGCCCTATACAGTTTGGCCTAAAAATCCTGAAATGCCTGTAAACATTTTTGGGTTGGCTGTAGGACCTTGTCTGGAAATTCTGATCTTTGGCATTACATGAAGCTGTATTCGGGGTGTGAATTTGGATGGGCAGATTATCCAGGAACCGATTAATGGATTTGTTATTATTTGAGGGATGGGCCCTATGGCGTAAAAAGGATGCTAGCATGGAACCTGTCTTGTCTTTCTGTGTATAAAGGTTAAGTTCCAGCCGGGCTTTATCAAGTTGGACTATTGTAGTGGCTGAGGGTTTCTTTTTGTGTTGGGCCCGAAGCGATGCGTATTCTCTTTATAATCTCTTGATTTTGGCTGTTCTTTCCCATTTAATTTGAGCAGTCAATCAAATAATTTCCCCAAATGAAGGCCTTGTGGGCTGTCCACAAGGTCTCCACTGATGTTCAATCAATATTGTTGAATTTAAAATATTCCTGTAATGATTTCTCAATCATGGTGACTCTGATTGTATCAGAGAGGAGGGACTTATTCAGTCTCTGGTGCCTCTGGCCAGACTTTGGGGAGAGAAGGCGGGTGATAATTATTACTAGGGAGTGGTCCAACAGGACCGTGTCTCTAATGTGGGAGTTTAACACAAGTGGGATAGTGTGTGTGGGAATCAGAATATGGTCAATTCTGGCATATGTGTAAAATAGTGCGTGAAGTCTCTTGAGGGATTTAGTTCTCTCCAGACATCAGCTAGACCCTGTGCATGTATTCGTTTAGCTATTTTGTGGCTTACTTTGAGTGGGCAGGTCAGCCGAGTGGCTTAGATTTATCTACACCCTGATCAAAGCCGACACTGAAGTCACCCCCCCCCCCGGATGATTGTGCCCTCCAACATGGGGTTAAGGGTGTCAAAGAGACATAAAAAGAATGCCGCCTGTCCCTTGTTAGGGGTATAATAGGACACCAGGGTGTACATTTGTCCCTCATTCATTCCCTTAACTAAAAGGAACCTACCCTCTGGGTCTTTAGTGTCTGAGATCCAATTAAACTTGCATGATTTGGAGACCAGGGCTCTATGGGCTCTGTCCAGCTCCAGACAATGTTGCGGGGTGTTTGGTATCAGGGTTTTTATTAGGTCTTGGGTTGCCACCATGACATCCGTGATTGTCTCTGGTAGGTCCCTGATCCCTAAAGTTGTACCTTCTGGATCTGTTTCTAGATCATCTATGCGCGATAAGGCAGTGTCCAGTTGTTCATGAAGGGTTTGGATCAGATCCGAGTTTTGGTTAGAACGGTTTGCTCCAGCTTATTTTCAATTGCTTCCATCAGGGAGCCTATATTTTGCAGATCTTATACCCATGATTTTGGCTGCTGTAGTCGCCAATCCCCTTTCCAGGAGGGCTGACAATTTGTAATATAGTTCAGCTGCATTAAAGCTGTAATCCTGGGCTGGAAGGCCTGGGGTGGGAAAGTCAGTAAATAAGGCGCATTAGGCCCTGCAGGGGAGAAAGCATGGTCACTGATCATACGGCCAATGAGGGATTTTGTGGAAGTGGAAGAGGGTGTCAGGGCCTGCTGGCAACTCCCATGAGTGAATGGGGTGTAGGTTAAAGTGGCTGGGGTGAGCACTTGCCTGTGTTCTGGAGCTCTTTCCATGCTGGGATCATGAGGCTGTGTTCCAGCAGCAGCCACGGCACCGATCTTGGTACACCAGGCCCTGGTGGAGGCTTTTTTGAAATGCGGCCCTAGGTCTCGCCGGACATCCGAATTAATCATCAAAAAAATACACTTTCATGAATTTAAAAAAAAACTGTTAAAAAAGTTAGCCCAATTTTTTGTATAATGTAGGGAAAGTAAATAGATATCAAACATGTCACACTTTAAAATTGCGCACACTCGTGTAATGGCGACAAACTATGGTACTTAAAAATCTCCATAGATGATGCTATCAAATTTTTTAACGTGTACCAGTTTAGAGTTACAGAGGAGGTCTAGTGCTAGAATTATTGCTCTTGCTCTAGCGATCTTGGCGATACCTCACATTTGGTTTGAACACTGTTTACATTTGCGGGCGGGACTTACATATGCGTTCACTTCTGTGCATAAGTATTGAGGGATGGGGTGATCGCTTTACTTTTTTTTATTATCATTTTTTTTTTTTTTTTTTACACTGTCCCTTTAAAAAAAATGTTATTGATTACTTTTATTGCTGTCACAAGGAATGTAAACATCCATTCTGACAGCAATAATCACGTGTCAGGTATTTTTTCTAAAGGGATCTGGGGTCTATAAGACCCCAAATCCCTCTTTTGCACTTAAAAGCATTCAAAACGCTAAGTTTAGCTGTTTTGAATACTGCATTTTTTAAAATTTGGCGCCTTTAAGACTCGGAAGATTTGGAAATGATGTCATGACATCGCTTCCGGGTTACTAGATTCGAGACACGATCAAAGCAGATTCCGGATTTGTTCAGGTCTCCAGCAAGCCGGCGGACATGGACGCTCGGGCCTTCTGGTGGGACGGGAGAGCCGGGGCGAGCCACGGAAGGTGACGGGAGGGGGGTGGTCCCCTCTCGCTTCTTGTAATAACAGCCGAGCGGGTGATTAGCCGCATCGGTTTTTATTACAAGAAAGCCGACCATTGGCTCTCGAAAATGGTACACAAATACAATGTAATCCCCTAAATGTCCTTTGCATAGAAGTTTTTTTTTTTTTTTAATTGTTGGACAAATGTGACATGCATTCACCCATCTTTAAATAGATCTGGCCATATCTTTCTACAATCATTTCCTATTATTGTCAGCTCTACCTAGTGAGCATAATGCGGTATGTTTTTCTGAAATGCCTCAATCACAAAAAATAATACATTATGGCCACAAGATGGAGCTGGCAATCATAAGAAATCACTAGATTGAGAAAATTCTGGCCAGAATTTATCAAGGATAGTGAACACTTTTCACATAAATTGATTGTATTTTTAAAATTTTTTTAAATAGACCCCTCTGTCATCTTAACCGCTTCCGGACCGCCTCCTGTACATAAACGTCGGCAGAATGGCACGGCTAGGCAAAAACCACGTACAGGTACGTGGCCCTTTAATTGCCTAGCCGTGGGTCGGGAGCTCCGTGACCACTTCCGCGGGACCAGCGGACCCGATCGCCGCTGGTGTCCCACGATCGGGTCACAGAGCTGAAGAACGGGGAGAGGTCTGTGTAAACAAACCTCTCCCTGCGCTTCCTACTCTGCCTGTCATTGATCGGCTGTTCCCTTTCATCGGGAAAGCCGATCAATGACGTCAGATGTTAATGTTAAAAAAAAAACACACACGTCACAGCCCATAAACCCTCCCCTCCCCCTAGTGGTTAACTCTTTCACTGCCACTGTCATTTATACAGGAATCAATGCATTTAAATAGCATTGATTGCTGTATAAATGACAATAGTCCCAAAAATGTGTCAAAAATGTCCGATGTGTCCGCCATAATTTCGCAGTCACAATAAAAATCGCTGATCGCCGCCATTACTAGTAAAAAAAAAATATTAATAAAAATGCTATAGAACTATCCCCTATTTTGTAAACGCTATAACTTTTGCGCAAACCAATCAATAATCGCTAATTGCGATTTTTTTTTTTACCAAAAATATGTAGAAGAATACGTATCGGCCTAAACTGAGGAAAAAAAATGTTTTTTTTATATATTTTTTGGGGATATTTATTATAGCAAAAAGCAAAAAATATTGCATTTTTTTCAAAATTGTTGCTCTATTTTTGTTTATAGCGCAAAAAAAAAAAAAAAACGCAGGGGCGATCAAATACCACCAAAATAAATCTCTATTTGTGGGAAAAAAAAGGATGCCAATTTTGTTTGGATGCCACGTCGCTCGACCGCGCAATTGTCAGTTAAAGCGACGCAGTGCCGAATCGCAAAAAGGGGCCTGGTCCTTTGGCTGCCAATTGGTCCGGGGCTGACGTGGTTAAAGTAAACCTTAGGAAAGGGATAGAATCCATGATGGGTTTTTACTATCTGAAGCTCTGTTAGAGAGATCTCGCCTGACTAAGCGCCTGTTTACACAGGTGGCTGGTGTGGGGACAGAGATAAAAGCATGCAGGTTGTTGTTTTACTGCGTACCAACCACTCACCTAAACTGGAACATGAAGCCATTCTGGCTGTAAACAAAAATTGAACGGAATGTCGCATTCGGAGGTCAGTACTGATGCCGAATGCTACCCATTTAGGTGAATGGGGCCACACTGCAATACACTCAGTTACAGCACAGTAGGTAAGCTGCCCATATCACACTCCAGCTTAAATGGGTCATTGCGTACCAGTGCCAAGCTAATGCGTGTCTGGCAATGACCCTATGCACAGGACCACGTGCATGAACCCGCACTGGTTTTCTCGTACTGGAAGGAGCTGGACCTTCCTTAAATTGACATCGACAGGGTGTTGTCACCCTTTACCAAGAAGTGCCACCAGGTATTATTATTAGTGATCACCAGGTATTATTTTATAAAAAAATACTGAAATATGTAATTACAATTTTGAAATCTCATGTAAAAGCTTATCTTAGATTTTTGTTTTTGAATTTACATTGCTTATAATGAATACTTAATGATATGAGAGCACAGTATTCTAGAAAGGAAGAGTCTGTTCAAAGCTCACATTTAAGAAATATATGCTAGTAAATATCATTAACTTCAAAGTAAATTTCTCCAGCCATTTCCCAATTCATTCGGCTCTCATGGGATAAAATGAATAATGTAGCCCCTGGTTTGCAATGCGGTCCTCTCTGCTTTTAGTTGATAATTGACCAATTATCTTGTCATTGTCAAAAACATGTCATCTACGTAGACAAGACTTTTCCAAACACACCTAAATGCAACATTATGATTAGCACTTCCTAGACTTGCTGTGCTTCTCTTGTATTTATAGTCAACTTTTAAATGCCTGTGACAGATTCAAATTAAAATTGCAAATTTAAATTATGACCCCAAAATATGTCCTATTTGCATTGAACTGTTTCCACTGCACCAAAAATAAATATACCTTGTCTCTTTTAATACAGGCTACAGTACAGTTCCAGGAATAGCAAATTGTATCCTTATTGTGGACCTTAAATCAGTGGTCATCAACCCTGTCCTCAGGGCCCACTAGCAGGCCAGGTTTTATGTATTACCTTGGGGAGATGCAGACTAGAATACTGCAATCAGTGAGCAGCAAATTATATCACCTGTGATGTATTTCAGTTATCTTGCAAACCTGGCCGGTTAGTAGGTCCTGAGGACAGGGTTGATGACCACTGCCTTAAATGACATGAGAAATAAAATGTTATTTAATAGCACTTATCTTCATACCATTATGTTAAAGGTCCGGGTAGAGTTATTGTTATGGTCAGGGGGCCAAAGTAAAAGGTTAAAGTGGTGTTAAACCCAAAAACAAAAACATAATATATTGTAGTAATATAATATAAATATAATGTAATATATGTAATAATGTGTGTATATATATATATATATATATATATATATATATATATATATATATATATATATATATATATATATATATATATCTATATATATATATTATATATATATATATATATATATATTTATATATATATATATATATATATAGTAGGGCTGTTACTGATTAAAATTTTCGTGTTCGATTAATCACATTTTTTCAAATCGATTAATCGACTAATTTCGATTAATTATAACGCAGATTCAGATCCAACTAATTTTAGCTGATCTCCTTGCATTGCAACTCTGCATTAGTCAGTGGTAAATGTGGTATACACTATGTACAATCACCCGACACTAGTTAGTTTCCACAATCCATGACTTAACTTCACCGGTCACACAAATATGTTTTAAATTCAAACTGTAACACTGACTTAAGTAATTTTTTTTTTTTTTTTACCACAGTAGCGTGATAATCCCTCCACCTACGGTCTAACTAATCACTCTCACCTTATGGCATGGACCCCTGTGCAAACAGGTGGTCATACAAGCGGGTATGAAAAGGGTTAACACGGACCATAAACTTCTCTCACGTCTCCTTAGATCTCAGCAAGGACGCCAGGTCATGGGTAGAAAGAAAAGATCTAAGTGCTCACGCTTAAGTATAAGATTACATTTTTGGGTTCAAACACAAACTACTCACATAAAGATGATAAAAACACAGCATGTAAACCCGACAATCGTGTTAGTTCCGTAGGGCAGCAGCGGGTGACGTCATGTTTAGCTCCTCCCCTGTACACATTACATTCAATCAGAACTTCAACGTCACCGGACTTCTCCCCCTTCCCTTCGTTAGCAGACGGAGGCACTTGGGTAAGGGGGTGGAGTCCGGTGACGTCGATGTCTGTGACGTCACCGGATCTCCGACGGAACTCCCTGAAGACCCAGAAGCCGGCAGAGAGTACTGATCAAAAGAATTTTTCATCGATCAAAAAAATGTATCTAATAATCAAGGAATTAATCTTTAATTTCCACAGCCCTAATATATAGTAATATATCATAGATTACCATTCCTTAACCGCTTCAATACTGAGCACTTTCACCCCCTTCCAAGGCCAATTTTCAGCTTTCAGATCTGTTGTACTTTGAATGACAATTGCATGGTCATGCAGCACTGTAAGACAGATAGAGCTTTCTTTTGGTGGTATTTAATCACCACCGTTTTTTTCTCCTTCACTGATGTGCGCTGATGAGGCTGCACTAATGGGCACTGATAGACTGCACTGATCAGCACTGGTGGGCACTGATAAGGTGGCACTGATGAATACTGGAATAGCGGTGGGAGGCAGGGTGGTGACATCCAAGATGGAGCAATGTAGCTATTTAAAAATATACTGTACCTGATATTCATCTTAGTAGGTTTACATAACGTATGCTTCAAGAAAAGTGTTTGGGTAGGTGCAGGGTTTTTCTTTTAGAAAACCTGAGCTAAATAAACAGACTGCACTTTTTATTTTTTCTTCTGCCATTTACCTGGCTATTACATGACTTCAGTCATTTCTGAGCCATTGACCTGAAACAAACAAGCAGGTCAGGTGTTCTAACTTCACTCTGATATCACAAACTGTATATTTTTTTAGGGTTAGTCATGCAAGAAGTATAGATTTCTTAAAGTTACATCCCAACTCCTGGAAACTTGAAAATTATACCATAGGAGTGGAGCTGCACCTGCACCGGAAAGGGTTTCTTGCTTGTTTAGTCTAGGTGAGAGGAGAAGGCCTTTTACTTGCCCGATCCTCCAATTCATCGTCAGATGGTGCTCCTATGTGTTGCCATGGCTATTTGTAGTGATTTTTTAGCACTAATATGGAGTAGATTTAAGAACATGTGTTGTTTTAGAAGCTAGGGAAAAGCAAGAAGACACTGCTAAGTGCAGAACACCTACGATTTATTATTGAACTCAGTATAAAAACACTTACAAGAAGAAGCAATAAATCAGGCTCATCATAACCCTCCTGACAGGGCTCCTGACACTGTCTCTCCCCTTGCAGTGCTGGCCAGCAGCTGCTGGGGGAGCTAGTAGCGCAATGTAATGGTGTCTGCCACACTTCCAGGATCGTGGAGTGCACGCCATCCACATAGAATGCATACACTGGAAGTGTTGTCAGGAAGAGGGGGTTACCCATTTCGGAGCATGCACAACAGCTCATTCTTCAAACCTAAGCCCCTGGATTGCAGAGCGGTTATACATAGAATAGAAGGGTGGGGAAAGGGCAGGGAATGTGAAGAGTTGGGTGGGACCAGTGAGTGGATGGACAGTGGCAGTGCGTCCCAACAATCCATGACTGTGAATTAAGCATCCAAAAGTAACAGTATCTCACAAAAGTGAGTACACCCCCTCACATTTTTGTAAATATTTATTCTATCTTTTCATGTGACAACACTGAAGAAATGACACTTTGCTACAATGTAGTGAGTGTACAGCTTGTATAACAGTGTAAATTTGCTGTCCCCTCAAAATAACTCCACACATATCCATTAATGTCTAAACTGCTGGCAACAAAAGTGAGTACACCCTAAGTGAAAATGTCCAAATTGGGTCCAATTAGCCATTTTCCCTCCCCGGTGTTATGTGACTCGTTAGTGTCACAAGGTCTCAGGTGTAAATGAGGAGCAGCTGCGTTAAATTTGGTGCTCTCACTCTCTCATACTGGTCACTGGAAGTTCAACATAGCACCTCATGGCAAATAACTCTCTGGAAAAAATGAATTATTGCTCTACATAAAGATGGCCTAGGCCATCAGAAGATTGCCAAGACCCTAAAACTGAGCTGCAGCATGGTGGCCAAGACCATACAGCGGTTTAACAGGACAGGTTCCACTCAGAAGAGGCCTCGCCATGGTCGACCAAAGAAGTTGAGTGCATGTGCTCAGTGTCATATCCAGAGGTTGTCTTCAGGAAATAGGCATATGAGTGCTGCCAACATTGATGCAGAGGTGGAAGGGTGGGAGCTTAGCCTGTGAGTGCTCAGGCCATATGACCATATGCTGCACACTGCATCAAATTGATCAGCATGGCTATCGTCCCAGAAGGAAGCCTCTTCTAAAGATGATGCACAAGAAAGCCTGCAAACAGTTTGCTGAAGACAAGCAGACTAAGGACATGGATTACTGGAACCATGTCCTGTGGTCTGATGAGACCAAGATAAACTTATTTGGTTCAGATGGTGTCAAGCGTGTGTGGTGGGAACCCGGTGAGGAGTACAAAGACAAGTGCCTTGCTAAAGCTGAGGGTTAAGGTGATGGACTGGCCAAGCATGTCTCTAGACCTAAACCCTATTGAGCCTCTGTGGGACATCCTCGAACAGAAGGTGGAGGAGCGCAAGGTCTCTAACATCCACCAGCTTCGTGATGTCATCATGGAGGAGTGGAGGAGGACTCCAGTGGCAACCTGTGAAGCGCTGGTGAACTCCATGCCCAAGAGGGTTAAAGCGGAGTTCCCCCCATAAAAAGAGCTTTATATTACTGTGCAGCAAATAATCTAACCTACGACATTTGGACAAAATAATTTTTTTCTTACTTTTTAATGCCTGTTGCTATGTTGTCCCTTCTACTCTTCCCCTTCCTCACCGCCGTGCCTGATGTCATTTCACTTGGTGCCTCTGCTTGCTACTGCTCCTGGGAGATGTGTGTCATCATTTCCCAGGAGTCAGTGGGCAGCGCAGAGGGCTAGAATTGTGTTATTTCAAAACCAGGTGTGACGCAGGAATCTTCGTTGCCATCACAATGGGGCGAGCACTTCCATTGTGATGGCAACCTGTGTAGTTTCCTGTGCCGCTAAATGCTTTTACTGCGCATGCGCGAGAACAGGCGGTGCATGCTGGGAATACAGCAGTGCCATATCCCGGAAGAATATGCTTGTGAGCTTCGCCTGCCCACAAGTAAGATGGAAATGCCGAGAAGTCTGAATCAAAGGTATTTTTTTAATCAGAAATGCAGCGCTAATGACAAGAGTAACGATTGTTTAATATGCATTCTGCAATAGTAAGAGTTTGTTTTAAAAAATAAAATAAAAATCAAACACGTGGGTGGAACTCTGCTTTAAGGCAGTGCTGGAAAGTAATGGTGGCCACACAAAATATTGACACTTTGGGACCAATTTGGACATTTTAACTTAGGTGCATACTCACTTTTGTTGCCAGCGGTTTAGACATTAATGGCTGTATGATGAGTTATTTTGAGGGGACAGCAAATTTACACTGTTATACAAGCTGTACACTCACTACTTTACATTGTAGCAAAGTGTAATTTCTTCAGTGCTGTCACACATAATAAAATATTTACAAAAATGTGAGGGGTTGTACTCACTTTTGTGAGATACTGTACGTATATTACAAATATTAACACATTAAAAAATAAACTATAAAATCGTGCTGTCCACTTGCTGGGGAAACAAGTCAGGGAAGACTTTGATAACACTGCACAATACATATAAAAAATGTATCTGAAAAAAGCCAGCAACGTATATGTATCTCTCTCTTTATATGTATGACATAAACTCTGTATAGCAGAGAATGTATCTAAATTGAACAAATTAAATAGAACAAAATCAAAGAGAGCAGGGCTAAAAATAATTGATTAAATATAAGAACGCCTTATACCGATGAACCAAAATGTTCCCCTTTCCTTAGGTTCTTTTCCATTATAGGCATGTATCTATGCTGTAAACCACTGTGTATAATAAGCAAATTTGTAACCCACGACCAGAAGCAGTTTATTATCAAAAGTAAAACATATAAAATAAAAGAATTCCACACGTGCTAGACAGAATTTGTTGTCTGCTGTCTGTCCTGTCTATGTGGTCTATATTATGTAGGGACGACCCTCTATACCCTCCGTACCCTCCAGAAATGGTTCAGAGAGCATTAGGGCTTCATAGAGGAGGGTAAGGATATGCACAGTGTCCTTAGGCATTTTTTGAAAATGCACAACAAATCTACAGAAGGACTTGGGTTATTAACCCGTTTATACCTGAGGTTGTAATTTTTGGAATTTGTGCATGAAATTCATACGTGTTACCTAGAAAATATCAAGGAACAAGAATTGTAAGAGAATTTTTTTTTTTTAATATATTCCATTGTTCAGTTATGTGGCGTTCCAAAAATGGAACACTCTGAAAAACCACTGCTACATTGTACATAATGTATAAAATCATATTTCTTGCCTAAGGAGGTGATGACACCTGCTATTCAGTGTGATATTCAACAGAACACTTCACATGTAGGGCAACATCACATTTTTCACATTGAAAAGTGGTGTTCTTAAGACATTCAGCACACTGCTTTCCCTGTTTGACTATCACATGATTCATGCGATCATAACGTGAGTCAACGTTACGCTTCTGAGAAGGTCTTCCTCTTTGGCACGGTTCTGGAGGATGACCACGAGTCTCCAGATAATGGCATACCACACCCTTACTTTGAGCGTATAAGTTGGAGCATGTGACAATGAGTTCAACTATCTCGTCATCAAGAAAAAGTTCAAGAACTTCTGTGGGAGTTCTCATTTTGTTGAAGAAACTGGTGGTTCTGTAACTCTGCCTGCTATGGGATGTGCACTTAGGTCAGCTTTTTTCCATTTATGAACACATTTTGTCACTTTCTTTCTTTTTGATGGAGGGGGTTGCTGCGCAGTAGATGTAGATCTAACTTCATTGTCAGGAGAGTCATCTTCAGGTGTGTATGAGGGATCATCTGAGTCAGGCTCAGCATCAGAGTCATCATGAATAAGATATGCAGGTGGGCGCAACATAGAACCTGAGTCCTCATTAGAAACAGTTGCTAAAGCATTTTTAAGTGGTTGTATCACTGTAGCACTTGCTTCTATGCTGCCATTTGTCTCTAACAGGTTAGTTATTTTATGTAAACTTATGCCGCGTTCACACTTTTGGAATTTCCGATGGAAACAGTCCGATAGGAGCTTTTCATCGGATTTTCCGACCATGTGTATGCCCATCGGTCTTTTTCTGTCGGACTTTCCGACAGACTTTGGATTGAGAACCTGTTCTTAATTTTTCAGACGGAAAACCTTTCTATCGGATTTTACGATCGTGTGTATGCAATTTCTGCACGCAAAATTCCGACGCATGCTTGGAAACAATTCAACGCATGCTCGGAAGCATTAAACTTCCCTTTTATAGTGCGGTCGAACGCGTTGTATGCCGCTGTGTTATTGACCATCGGAATTTGGTGTGACTGTGTGTAGGCAAGACAGTTTGAGCGAAATTCCATCAGAGCTTTTTCCGACGAGAATTCCGACCGTGTGTACGCGTCATTAGAGTTCGAGGCACCTTGAGACTTGCAAAAAAATAATTCGGACCATAAAATATATTATTAGTCCTAATGGTAGTAGTTTTGCCTAGTGCTCCAAGAATGGAACATGCAAAATGTCAAACCCATAACTAATACAACAATAATAATTTTGGTATTTTCTTTGTACAGCACAATAGCATAACTAGTAGAGAAGTAATAGAAAAAAAATACTAGTATAGGATGTAGTGAAGTAAAGTTGTATTTACCTGTCCTTGGATGTTTCTTCAAAATTTTTTCCGAAAATTTACATCACTTTTTGACAAGCTCCCAGCACGCCAGTATCTGCAGCAGTGACTAACTTTGTGCACAATGTGATAAAAAATCAGACCTCAGCGATGACCTTGAGCAATAGGATATAAGTATCTCCCACATCACTACCGTTCCAATAATGGAACATCAGGCATAAATGGGTTAAGGCCATACCTGCTGTGGCAGAGAGATTTCAGTGTCTCTGCCAAAGGGGGACCTATTGAATTTATGTCTTAGATGTACTGTCCCCAGTTGGACTGAACAAGGAGCTTAATGAGGAGCTTAAAATTTTACTATACGGTAGAACCATATATTGCTATTTGCTATGTGACAATTTTCTCTATTCTCACTAATATATACCTTACCCCCCCTCCTTCTTCCAGGTTCAATATCTAACTATTGACCCCTACACAGTATATTTGTGGTTGGTAGTTCACCCTTCCTTTAGTCATCAACAGTAAGTGTGCCATCCATACAATGCTATATTAGATTATACATTGGGTTGTAACTGTGGTCTCCCCATTTGTGGTCTTATTTTCCTTTTTCTTTATTTAGGAGCCTTTTTTTTTTTTATATACGGTTTTAGTAGATTATTTAGCATATCAAATGAAGGCTAAATGTATTGTACTGATATCTGTCTCTTTGATATATGAAACGTTATGATATTAGATACACTGACCATTGTTATAATGGATGCATGTCTGCGGTACGGGTCCAATATTCTATATCATGGTCTTATACAGTAATTGTTCTTATATTTATGTATAATAATCAATTATTTTTAGTTTTGCTCTTTTTGATTTTATTCATTCCTTTTTTTTTAATTAATGGAAAATACTGTTTTGACAAGCAATGTGCACTCTCAGTGTCTGGATAAATAAAGTTATGGCCCTTAACATGAAGCTATAATTACACCAAATGTTATAATTATAATTTGGATGTGACCCTGGACTGCTGACAGTGCATTATGAATATGAGTAGCTCCCAGCCTGTAGGTGTCCCCTGGGGTCATGACGATGAGGTTTGACCCTTCATATGATCTACTGGACATTTGTAAGCATCCGGTAAATTCTAGTATAAACCTTAGTATAACCTTACTTGCACCTGCAGTGTTTTCTTAACTCTAATCTGGCAAAGGACAAGATTTATATAGGAACTCTCTACAAGCCAAACAAGGCTTTTGTTCCAGAAATTGTAATTGCAAAAAGAAAAAAATTTAAAAAATAAGCTCTTCAGTGTGGGCAGATATCTTTTACAATTAGTGACATAGTGAAGCTAAATACAAAAATGTTGTTGTGTATTAAAAAGCAAAGCAAAATAGACTGCGTTCAAACAGAAAATAATCAAATTCTTAAAAAAAAAATCTAGGGAGGAAGAAGTAATTTTTGACCTTATTAGGGTAAGATAAGGGTTACTTTTAGTTAAATTGTCAACATTTAAAAAAAAACAAGCACAGTGGCTTAGTGGTTAGCACTTCTGTCTTGCAAAAATGGGGTCCCCAGTTTAAATGCGAGTCTACACACTATCTGCATAGGGTTTGCATGTTCACTCGGGGCTTGTATGGGCTTAATCTATTTTCCGCCCACTCTCCAAAGATATGCTGGTAAGTTAGTTGGCGCCTGTCTAAAATGGCCCCAGTATATGTACAGTATGTATTTGAAGTAGGGACCTTAGATTGTAATCTCCTTGAGGGTTGTGCATTTGATAGGCAGTAAGTAATATGTCACCTCCTCGCCACCTGTTTAGCCTTAGAAAGGCTGAACCACCATGCCACAATGACGTGCGTTGAACACAGTTGCAGTGAGGTTGCAGCGCTGCTCCAAGCGCTTAAATTGGTTATGTTGAGCAGAGCAGAATGCAATATGAAGTTACATTTTTCCCACTTCTGCAAAGCAAAGCATTATGGCCGTGGCATGTGCACAGCCCTGAGCTGCTGCATGCCCTTTCTTTGGGTGGGTGGTTGGGAGAAGTAAAAATGTGGCTCAATTGTCTGTTTTTACTGCCACTTGGCTGCCCATGTCAAGTAGGAGGCAAGTGCAGTACAGCCAGGAGTTGTGCAATACAGCCAGAATTTTGTGCATAGCGGCCAGAAGTCAAGCAGTCCTTAAGTTGTACAGTTTTGCAGTTCTGGGGTATGCTCCCATTCCTACCCATGGTCATTCTCCAATAAAAACACATGCAAAAAAAAAAAAAAACCTAGTCTGATCTGTGAGCACTATCATAGTAGCTAATATCCCTGAACATTAAAAGTGTTATAAAGTGTATATAAGGTGTTATAAAGTGTTTATAAGTGTTATAAAGTGTAACTGATATATAGTAATACAAAGGGGTTGATTTACTAAAGGCAAATAGACTGCACTTTGCAAAGTGCAGTTGCTCCAAAGCTTAGTAACTCAGCATAAGTTCTGCTTACTTCCATCATCCAATCATGTGCAAGCAAAAATGCATTTTTTTTCTTTTCCTTGCACATGATTGGGTATTCTTTGCAGAGTGAAGCTTTACCTCATTTAATAAGCTTTGGGGCAACTGCACTTTGCAATGTGCACAGTCTATTTACCTTTAGTAAATCAAAGTGTACAGTAGCTGATATATGGTGATATAAAGTGTAAGTGGACCATAGGTGCGGTTACACATTAATAGACTCTGACAATGTGGGGTGAAATGATCTTGCTTGAAAAATCACCAAGTAGTTAAGTAAATACGAATTAGGGTGGTAAATATTGTATTTTTAAAATGCCTGGCATATGCAAGAAGCTGGTTTTTATTTAATTTCATTATTTTATTTAAGGATATACCGGTAATGATTAAAGCATAACTCCAATTTGGATTTTTTACTGATCTTTGCCTCGGAGACCTTACTTGACTTTTTATTTCCTGTGCTGTCATTTTAACACCCCCTGTAGTGGGGATGTAGTGATGCAGCTGTCTGTAAGCTCTTACCTTCCTCATTGCCATGATTTCAGGCTTCCCCATGGCAATTACAGTTTTTTTGCCAATGATGTAATTGGTGTGTGCCTCTTAAAGGGCCTAAACCTATTTAAGGGAGCTTATGCCCTACACCTGGCACCTAAGCAATGTTCATATTTACCTCTGAGCTCGGTCTTGTGCCTCCTCTTCCTGACTGTTGTCTTCTTAGATTGATCTCCTGACCTTATCTTTCTGTCTAATTTGTTTGTCTGCCATTTGGACTTACCTCTGGTCTTATAGTAAACGTATGTACTCTAAGTATATATTAAAACGTATATGGCCCCCATATAAATAGCGATAGCTGGAGACCCCAACCCTGAAAGTGGGAGATATGTTTGGTACCGGTGAGGGAGCTCAGATCTTGCAAAAAATGATTTTCTTTACATTAAAAAATACATACATTTAAACAACCCTGGAAAGCATGGTTCAACATACCACATCGTTCTGTGCCTCCATGACCTTGGATACTATTATTTGACTCTTCTCCTATGTACAGGATTGCAGGTATATGTCCTGGGTGGGAGGTATGTGTCTTCATGATTTGGGTTGTGGTCATTTTAAGGGGGATTACAAGAGACATTTGGAATACTCCGTGATTCTCACCTGTGCAGGGTGATCCAGCAAAATGGGGAAAACTGACTTGCAGTTTAACCAGGATTATTTATTACTCATTTGTGTCAGGGAATGCCTGAATGATTAACTTAGTCAGCTATGTCAATTGTTTATTCTAGGGGTCTCCAAACTCTTAAAACAAAGGGCCAGTTTACTGCCCTTCACATATTAGAGGGGCCAGACTCTGGCCAGTGGGAGTAGAAAATGCCCCTGCATTGGTGGGAGTAAACAATGCCATAGGCTTGACAAGCAGCAGGAGTAAAACAATTACATTATCGATCAATGGACAACAGTGCCTCCAATGCAAAATAATCTATTAAAATTAATTAAACAGACTCAATTCATTATTCTCAAGTTGTTTTGCCGTACAGAAATCCTTTGAATAACATGATACCATTGGTGTAAGTATGGACAGAGACTATCAAAAATAAATTATTATTTATTTACAATAAGTCACTTTACAAACACCACTGACAGTTGGAATAATATGTTGACACAGACACTATATTTTTCAATTCATTGTTTAAGATATTTTATTAAAGCTTTTGTATCTATATTGGATTAAGTTAAATAATTAATTTCCCCTTTGTAGATATATTAACTTATTTTTATAAAGTTTGGCAGATAATAATCTGAATTTGACTAACTTGGCCCATGAACCTGCTGCAGTCGAATACTCAGGTAAAGTCCATCTAAAGTTATGGCAATATGGCAAATTAAAATGTCCAAATCTTGGGGTGTTTAAAATTAAAATATGTAATGGGGTAGCAAATCAGCTAGCATAAAATAATTGCAAACAGAAAAATAATAAGAGACATGGAAACTATAGTTACTCTTCCACAAGCGGAGGAAGGCTTTAAAATGGCTGCTGATCAAACCCTCAGATTGCTATCAATCAATGGGTGGAGTTTTCTCTTAAGGATGAAGTATCCTGATGTATGTCTCTGTAGATGATAGGTATTTGTCCTATCTTAATGCTGAAGTCTCCCTACTGTCTACATGACTTGTTATATATTCAGTTGCAAACAATACGCTCAAAAAAGATGCCCAGAGGGTGGCCCAGAAGGTGTAACCTTATTTCTTATTGGTGGATTTGTTTACTAACCTCTTATGTGTTTATTCAAGCATTAGCTCCCTTAGTTACTGAGTGGTTACTGCCTAGTAACTAATCTGTTATAGGATAAAATAATCTTCTAGTATAATAGATTCAACTATGTGATTTTGCCTACAAACATAAAATGTTTGGGTCTGGCATTTTTTTTAATTTGTGGTAGCTTTTCAATGGAAATTTTTTTTTTTTAAACTATAAAGAGGTGGAGTTTCATACATAACAGTCCATAATTAAAAAATATTGACAATACCCACAAAATAATTAAAATCATTTGTATACTTTAACCTAATATTTGAGTATGGCGACATTATAACACACTCATTTCTAAAAATAATGATAAAGAATACAACAAACCAAATATATAATGAGATTATAATTTCCCTTTTTAGTCCTTTTTAGATAATATGAAGTTTCGTCCTGGATATACAGTATATATATCTGACTGGATAAGTGTCTTGATACTTAAATTTCTTTTAGTCTTTTCCTAAAATGTCTCAAAAATATCATATTTTAATTTATAAAACCCTGAAATATATAATTCCTTCTTTTTTTTCCTTCGTTTTAGGCTGGTTTTCAGAGATTTTCTCGCATGTTGATACTTTGGTTACTATCATTGACTGGGGATACAAGATGGTTTACTCTCCTTCACCTGGGCAAACAGATGTGGCCTCATACACAATACCATGTGTATGATTTCTGAAGTCTTCGTAAACATAGAGGAGTAGTTTGAATGCATCATGCATTTTCCTTGTTCATAAAACAAGTTGATTTGTTGAGGCTCTGCAACCCTGAGACAATTTTAGCCTAACAAGACGTTTATTCTTCTCGAATCTAGGTGTCCTCATGCTACATGTCAACACACTCATTGTCCTGAAGTTTAAACAACCATTTAGACTCTCAGCAGTTCTTAGAATTGTATAATCTTCCTGGGTTCAACTTAAATTCATTGAGCAGATTTCATTAAAAAGGTCTATGTTTTAATTATCAAATATACTGTATATATTATATATATATATATATATATATATATTTTTTTTTTTTTTTTTTTTTTTAAATAAAACCTCTGACCCAGAATTCAGAGACTTAGAGAGATTCTGGGTGAGAAAGAACCTCCAACCCTGACTATGAGTGCAAAGGGTTAACCCAACTGCAAGAGGGCTGAAAGGGACATGGTCAGTCAGCAGGTGTCCATCTGGGGTTGTGTAAAGCAGGACTTGTGAGAAAAAGCTAGGTGCTGTGTGTTACTGAGATGTTGCTGAACTCTAAAAGCAGACGGGGACTTTAGAACCCTGTTGTAGGACAGGTATATGCTGATGGTGAGCCAATTCTTTATTTTGTGCACCAGGAGTGTGGACTGATTTGTTTATTTTCATGCTAAAGATAAGAGGTTTCATTTATATTTTGAAAAATAAGACTGCTTTGATTTTACCCACACTGCTGGCTGGTGATCTGAACTTCCCCAAATAGTTCACACCAATAAAGATTTTATCTGTCAATACCCAATACCTGAATTGTTGCTCTACATAAAGATGGCCTAGGCCATCAGAAGATTGCCAAGACCCCAAAACTGAGCTGCAGCATGGTGGCCAAGACCATACAGCGGATTAACAGGACAGGTTCCATTCAGAATAGGCCTCGCCATGGTCGACCAAAAAAGCTGAGTTCATGTGCCCAGCGTCATATCCAGAGGTTGTCTTTGGGAAATAGGCATATGAGTGGTGCCAACATTGCTGCAGAGGTTGAAGGGGTGGGAGCTTAGCCTGTGAGTGCTCAGGCCATATGACCATATGCTGCACACTGCATCAAATTGATCAGCATGGCTGTCGTCCCAGAAGGAAGCCTCTTCTAAAGATGATGCTCAAGAAAGCATGCAAACAGTTTGCTGAAGACAAGCAGACTAAGAACATTGATTACTGGAACCATGTCCCGTGGTCTGATGAGACCAAGATAAACTTATTTGGTTCAGATGGTGTCAAGCGTGTTTGGCGGCAACCAGGTGAGGAGTACAAAGACAAGTGCCTTGCTAAAGAAGCTGAGGGTTAAGGTGATGGACTGGCCAAGCATGTCTCTAGACCTAAACCCTATTGAGCATCTGTGGGACATCCTGAAACAGGAGGTGGAGGAGCGCAAGGTCTCTAACATCCACCAGCTTCGTGATGTCATCATGGAGGAGTGGAAGAGGACTCCAGTGGCAACCTGTGAAGCGCTGGTGAACTCCATGCCCAAGAGGGTTAAAGCGGAGTTCCACCCATAAAAAGAGATTTATATTACTGTGCAGCAAATAACCTAACCTATGACATTTGGACAAAAAAAAAAATTTCTTACTTTTTAATGCCTTCTGGACATTTTTACTTAGGTGCATACTCAATTTTGTTGCCAGTGGTTTAGACATTAATGGCTGTGTGCTGAGTTATTTTGAGGGGACAGAAAATTTACACGGTTATACAAGTTGTACACTCACTACTTTACATTGCAGCAAAGTGTCATTTCGTCAGTGCTGTCACACATAATAAAATATTTACAAAAATGTGAGGGGTGTACTAACTTTTGTGAGATACTGTACATATATTACATATATTAACACATTAAAAAATAAACTATAAAATCGTGCTGTCCACTTGCTGGGAAAAAAGACTTGGATAACACTGCACAATACATATAAAAAATGTATCTGAAAAAAGCCAGCGAAGTATATGTATCTCTCTCTTCATATGTATGACATTAACTCGGTATAGCAGAGAATGTATCTAAATTGAACAAATTAAATAAAACAAAATCAAAGAGAGCAGGTCTCAAAATAATTTATTAAATATAAGAACAAGATCCTCACCTCAGACGCCTTATACCGGATAAACCAAAATGTTCCCCTTTCCTTAGGTTCTTTTCCATTATAGGCATGTATCTATGCTGTAAACCACTGTGTATGATGAGCAAATTTGTAACCCACGACCAGAAGCAGTTTATTATCAAAAGTAAAACATATAAAATAAAAGAATTCCACACGTGCTAGTCAGAATTTGTTGTCTGCTGTCTGTCCTGTCTATGTGGTCTATATTATGTAGGGAGGACCCTCCGTACCATCCAGAAATGGTTCAGAGAGCATCAGGGCTTCATAGAGGAGGGTAAGGATATGCACAGTGTCCCTAGGCATTTTTTGGAACTGCACAAAAAATCTACAGAAGGACTTGGCTTATTAACCCGTTTATGCCTGAGGTTGTAATTTTTGGAATTTGTGCATGAAATTCAAATGTGTTACCTAGAAAATATCAAGGAACAAGAATTGTAAGAGAATTCGTTTTTTTTATATATTCCATTGTTCAGTTATGTGGCGTTCCAAAAATGTAACACTCAGCAAAACCACTGCTACATTGTACATAATGTATAAAATCATATTTCTTGCCTAAGGAGGTGATGACACCTGCTATTCAGTGTGATATTCAACAGAACACTTCACATGTAGGGCAACATCACATTTTTCACATTGAAAAGTGGTGTTCTTAAGACATTCAGCACACCGCATTCCCTGTTTGACTATCACATGATTCATGCCATCATAATGTGAGTCAACGTTACGCTTCTGAGAAGGTCTTCCTCTTTGGCCAGGTTCTGGAGGATGACCATGAGTCTGCAGATAATGGCATACCACACCCTTACTTTGAGCGTATAAGTTGGAGCATGTGACAATGAGTTCAACTACCTCGTCATCAAGAAAAAGTTCAAGAACTTCTGTGGGAATTCTCATTTTGTTGAAGAAACTGGTGGTTCTGTAACTCTACCTGCTACGGGGATGTGCACTTAGGTCAGCTTTTTTCCATTTACGAACACATTTTGTCACTTTCTTTCTTTTTGATGGAGGGGGTTGCTGCGCAGTAGATGTAGATCTAACTTCATTGTCAGGAGAGTCATCTTCAGGTGCGTATGAGGGATCAGGGAGGGATCAGGGAGTCAGGCTCAGCATCAGAGTTATCATGAATAAGATATGCAGGTGGGCGCAACATAGAACCTGACAGATTATTTATTGCTCCACCTTCCTACCACCAGTTTCTGATGAGTCCTTATTAGAAACAGTTGCTAAAGCATGTTCAGGTGGTTGTATCACTGTAGCACTTGCTTCTATGCTGTCATCTGTCTTAGTTAGTTATTTTATGTAAACTTAGAGTTTGAGGCACCTTGAGACTTGCAAAAAAATAATTCCGACCAAAAAATATATTATTAGTCCTAGTGGTAGTAGTTTTGTCTAGTGCTCCAAGAATGGAACATGCAAAATGTCAAACCCATAACTAATACAAGAATAATAATTTTGGTATTTTCTTTTTACAGCACAATAGCATAACTAGTAGAGAAGTAATAGGAAAAAAATACTAGTATAGGATGTAGTGAAGTAAAGTTGTATTTACCTGTCCTTGGATGTTTCTTCAAAAAATGTTCCGAAAATTTACACCACTTTCTGACAAGCTCCCAGCATGCCAGTATCTGCAGCAGTGTCTAACTGTGGACAACATGATAACATGCACCCTCAGGAGGCAGACGTGTGAAAAATCAGACCTCAGCAATGACCTTGAGCAATAGGATACAAGTATCTCCCACATCACTACCGTTCCAATAATGGAACATCAGGCATAAATGGGTTAAGGCCATACCTGCTGTGGCAGAGAGATTTCAGTGTCTCTGCCAAAGGGAGACCTATTAAATTTATGTCTTAGATGTACTGTCCCCAGTTGGACTGAATGAGGAGCTTAATGAGGAGCTTAAAATTTTACTATACGGTAGTACCATATATTGCTGTTTGTTATGTGATTATTTTCTCTGTTCTCACTAATATATACCTTACCCCCCTTCTTCCAGGTTCCATATCTAACTATTGACCCCTACACAGTATATTTGTGGTTGGTAGTTCACCCTTCCTATAGTCATCAACAGTAAGCGTGCCATCCATACAATGCGATATTAGATTATACATTGGGTTGTAACTGTGGTCTCCCCATTTGTGGTCTTATTTTCCTTTTTCTTTATTTAGGAGCCATTTTTTTTTTATATACGGTTTTGGTAGATTATTTAGCATATCAAATAAAGGCTAAATGTATTGTACTGATATCTGTCTCTTTGATATATGAAACGTTATGATATTAGTTACACTGACCATTGTTATACTGGATGCATGTCTGCGGTACGGGTCCAATATTCTATATCATGGTCTTATACAGTAATTGTTCTTATATTTATGTATAATAATCAATTATTTTTAGTTTTGCTCTTTTTGATTTTATTCATTCCTTTTTTTTTTAATTAATGGAAAATACTGTTTTGACAAGCAATGTGCACGCTCAGTGTCTGGACAAATAAAGTTATGGCTCTTAACATGAAGCTATAATTACACCAAATGTTATAATTATAATTTGGATGTGACCCTGGACTGCTGACAGTGCATCATGAATATGAGTAGCTCCCAGCCTGTAGGTGTCCCCTGGGGTCATGACGATGATGTTTGACCCTTCATATGATCTACTGGACATTTGTAAGCATCCGGTAAATTCTAGTATAAACCTTAGTATAACCTTACCTGCACCTGCAGTGTTTTCTTAACTCTAATCTGGCAAAGGACAAGATTTATATAGGAACTCTCTACAAGCCAAACAAGGCTTTTGTTCCATAAATTGTAATTGCAAAAAGAAAAAAATGTAAAAAATAAGTTCTTCAGTGTGGGCAGATATCTTTTACAATTAGTGTGACATAGTGAAGCTAATTACAAAAATGTTGTTGTGTATTAAAAAGCAAAGCAAAATAGACTGCGTTCAATAATAATCAATAATCAAATTCTTTAAAAAAAATCTAGGGAGGAAGAAGTAATTTTTGGCCTTATTAGGGTAAGATAAGGGTTACTTTTAGTTAAATTGTCAACATTTAAAAAAAAAAAACAAGCACAGGGGCTTAGTGATTAGCACTCCTGTCTTGCAAAAATGGGGTCCCCAGTTTAAATGCAAGTCTACACACTATCTGAATAGGGGTTGCATGTTCATTCAGGGCTTGTATGGGCTTAATCTGGTTAATCTAGTTTCCGCCCACTCTCCAAAGATATGCTGGTAAGTTAGTTGGCGCCTGTCTAAAATGGCCCCAGTATATGTACAGTATGTATTTGAAGTAGGGACCTTAGATTGTAAACTCCTTGAGGGTCGTGCATTTGATAGGCAGTAAGTAATATGTCACCTCCTCGCCACCTGTTTAGCCTTAGAAAGGCTGAACCACCATGCCACAATGACGTGCGTTGAACACAGTTGCAGTGAGGTTGCAGCGCTGCTCCAATCGCTTAAATTGGTTATGTTGAGCAGAGCAGAATGCAATATGAAGTTACATTTTTCCCACTTCTGCAAAGCATTATGGCCGTGGCATGTGTACAGCCCTGAGCTGCTGCATGCCCTTTCTTTATGTGGGTGGTTGGGAGAAGTAAAAATGTGGCTCAATTGTCTGTTTTTACTGCCACTTGGCTGCCCATGTCAATGAGCCCTTACAGTATCATTGAAGTAGGAGGCAAGTGCAGTACAGCCAGGAGTTGTGCAATACAGCCAGAATTTTGTGCATAGCGGCCAGAAGTCAAGCAGTCCTCAAATTGTACAGTTTTGCAGTTCTGGGGTATGCTCCCATTCCTACCCATGGTCATTCTCCAATAAAAACACATGCAAAAAAAAAAAAAACCCTAGTCTGATCTGTGAGCACTATCATAGTAGCTAATATCCCTGAACATTAAAAGTGTTATAAAGTGTAACTGATATATAGTAAAACAAAGGGGTTGATTTACTAAAGGCAAATAGACTGCAGTTGCTCCAAAGCTTAGTAAATCAGCATAAGTTCTGCTTACTTCCATCATCCAATCATGTGCAAGCAAAAATGCATTTTTTTTCTCTTCCTTGCACATGATTGGGTATTCTTTGCAGAGTGAAGCTTTACCTCATTTAATACGCTTTGGAGCAACTGCACTTGCAGAGTGCAACTGCACTTTGCAATGTGCACAGTCTATTTACCTTTAGTAAATCAAAGTGTACAGTAGCTGATATATGGTGATATAAAGTGTAAGTGGACCATAGGTGCGGTTACACATTAATAGACTCTGACAATATGGGGTGAAATGATCTTGCTTGAAAAATCAAATAAACACGAATCAGGGTGGTAAATATTGGTAAATATTGTATTTTTAAAATGCCTGGCGTATGCAAGAAGCTGGTTGCTTATGCATACAGTATATATATATATATATATATATATATATATATATATATATATATATATATTTTTTTTTTTTTGAATTAGTCCAGTAAAAAGATTAAGTACCGGCCTAAAATATACATTTATTTATATTTTTATATTAAACATTATACATTAAAATGTATATGCTATGTGGATAGAACCAGAGAAAAAACCGCCACCTTTGGTCTATCACCCTGCGCTTATGGATTAAGATATATAAAGTTTGATCCTCAATATATATATAAATATATAATTATATAAATATATAAATAAAATTAAAATGAGATACAATATGGATGGGTTAAAATGTATTCACATACAAAAATCAAAATAAAGCAGCTGCTGTATGGAAAAAAAACAAGAATGGTGATACGGCGATATCTTAAATGAGTCCCAACACTCCCTTATAAGGGCGCTGTCTCTTTAAATATCGCAGCAGCGCAAAAAAACTTCAAGAGCAAAGTTCATCAACAATCCGTGAAATCATGAATACAGTCTGTACGTAGTGCAGTTTAACCAATTCTTTCCGTGATACAGTGATGAGACTTCCACCCGGCAGTAATTGTTATCACCACGTGCTGGTAAAAAAACTCCCCTTTTGGGGATACACTCACCAGAGCAAAGAAAGATTTGGGCACATCAATCAAAAGACCAATGAATACTGCAACCTCTTAAATACGTCCACCTTTCCTCCGCCTGCCTGCATCAGAGTGGTGCCTCTCCCATAATATCCATCATAGAAGAAACAGAATACAGCGGATAGCGTAGTACAGTTTGGAACAGAATTGGTTTTTATTTTAGTGTCCCATATCCCCCCAAGTAAAATATGCGTACCAAAATACAAATAGTAAATGACTTTGTAAATAAATAAAGTTGCACTCTGCCTGTGCAGTTTCCGTCCACCGGAAACTGTGCCAAAAGACCGCTGTGTAGAAAATCCTCTTACACTTCCTGTCTCTGCTGGCTGGAGCGCACTCTGGAACGCACCGCGTCACTTCCTGCGAGGCCACGACCCTGACGCGTTTCGTCACTTCCGGACGTCGTCTGAGGGTGTGGCCTCGCTATAGGAAGTGTGATATTTATCTAAGCATCACATAGATTGTCTCCAATCAGGCTGCCGGTTAGTCTGAAGGACATTGCTTACGGCCAATCAGACGTAGCGGATACGATGCTACTGGATTACTATCAGCATAGAGTGTATAAATGTACATATATAAAGGACATTTAAAACATTATCTAGCAAAACAAAAACATTTGAAACATTAAAAACGGCATCAAATACATTCATCACAGTTGTGCTGTTATTGTCCTATAATTCTATGTTATTCTTATGAAATATAAAGGCAATCTTAGTGCGCTGACTACCACCATCTATTTATATGATCTCATACCGCCTGTCCGTATATAGATGCCAGCAGGGATAAAACCTATATGGGTATGTCAGCCTTGGAATAGAGTATTCCATATGTATAGTTATGTGGTACGGTATATAAGTATATGAAAGTTTAACCCTTTTACTGCATTAAATGCACTACGGGAGAAGCCGATTGGTCGGCTGCTTATCTTGTGGTGTATGGCCACTGTTGCTCCCAAAAGGCATCAATATTCCTCTTTCAGGCGATATGACATCCTTTCGACCATGTCACATTAGTATACTTCCAAATATTATTTATAAATTCGATTCTACAGGCTCATGATGGGATTAAACTTAAAAATATCAATAAATACACAAATAAATAAATAAACAGTCAGGCCATTCAGGGAACCCCATATGGCATTTGAGATCTGTACGGTCACAAACTGTACATATTGATTAGGGGAAGTTCATCCCTGTTATGACCATTCTGTGCATTAGGATTAAAAAGGAGAATTGCCGTGACATGCCATTATGCATGTATGTTTAGAAGCATGTATAGCGCATAAATCTCCATATGCCATAACCGTACATAATTAATGCCAAATCCTGAGATTATTATTATCACTCTCAATGATATTTAGCATGAAGAATATCAAGGACTTTTGATGCCGATATATATCAGAGATTATTGAAAATTGATGACGTTCAATAAATTAGTTATAAAATTAATTATAAAATTAATTAGAATTAAAATTAAAATTAAAATTAAACATAAACAATTCGAAGGTTGAAAATTAAAATTAAAATTGCCAATAGTAGGATCTATGGGAAATGGGTATGTGGTTCGATGTAAATTATACTCCATATTGGGAATATAGACCTGCTGTGACCCATGACCTTGACTGAGCACGCATCAAATTGCATGCCCATATTTTAAAGGGGTTAGGCCCTGTGTGTATACAACTGTATATGTGGAAATGTATATATAAAAAATATGTAGAATCCCTAAAAAGATAAAATGTATTGTTAAAAATCTGGACAGTCTAGGATATAAAATATGAGAACACCTGCATAAAATTTTTTTTTATATATGCTTAAAACTATATATAAAATTATACAAACATAAAACTGCATATAAAACCACATATGAAGAAGAAGTCAGATATGTGTAAAACTCTATATCAAAGTGCCCTGAGGTAAAATGGAATAAAATGCATTATTGTGTGGTGAAATAAAATGCTTAAAGGTAATAAAATATTCTATTAAAAATATTCTATTAAAAGCCTATTTTATATTCCATGTAAAAGTTTGTGGTGAGATAAAATGCATAGAAAAATCAAATGAAACATTCTATTAAAAACATTCCATTAAAACTACGCATCCCATATACCCAGGAGATGTTTCTTATACCAAAACGAGTATTTATGGATATCCCTCCCACTATCCATTCAGCGTGCGATTTTAAGGGTCACTCTGGGCTATTATTCCTCATGTGTCACTTATAAAGCAGTTAATATCTAGCTCTACATTCAGGCCTTTTGGTACTAAAACGTCTGTGGAATAAATCCAGTGGGTTTCGCGTTTTGACAATTCCCGTACTATGTTCATGCCTCTCCAGTGGGGTAGGATATGTTCAACTCCCCAGAATGATAATCCTGATGCATCCTGATTGTGTTTCAGCTTGAAATGCAGAGACACATTGTGGTCTTTAAACCCTATTTTAATGTTGTGTATGTGCTCTGCAATTCTCACTCTTAATTTTCTTTTTGTTCTTCCGATGTACATTAGCCCACAAGGGCATTTTAATGCGTATACCACATGTGTAGTGTTACATGTAATAAACTGTTCCACCGTGAACGTTTGATTGTTAACTGGAGAGGTGAATGTGCTTAAGGCCCTACACGGAGTGGTCACTTCTCTGCATGCCTTACACCTTCTACAGGCAAAGAAGCCGTTTTGGTCCCAAAACGTCGGTGGTCGTTTCGGTGGATCCAAGATCTTACGTACAATTTTGTCTCCAAAGTTGCTTGCTTTCCTATAGATGAACTGCGGCGTAGGTGGCAATTCAGTTTTTAGTTTTTTGTCTAGCATCAACACATGCCAGTGTTGTTTAAATATTTTCTCAACCTCCCTATATTGGGAATGAAATCCAGAGATGAAACCCCATTCTTTATTCGTGGTGTTCTTATTCTTCTCTTTTGGCTCTTGTAGTGGAGTATCCCCATTTATCTTATCTGACAGGCAGGTCAATCTTGGTATCTTTCTCACTTCTTCCACTATCTTCTCCAACGTGCTGGGGTTGTAACCTTTAGTTACAAACCTTTCCGCTAAAACATTTGCCTGGGTGGAAAAATTCTCGTCTTCGGAGCAATTTCGACGCACCCGCATAATTTGTCCTTTAGGTATGTTTTTAAGCCATTGCGGGTGATGTCCACTCGTGATCGGCAGGTAGCTGTTCCTGTCTGTTTTTTTAAAGAATACCTTTGTTTCCAGTTTTCCTTCCTTTTTATATACCGTGACGTCCAGATAATTAATTTCCTCCTTGCTTCTGTCTGAAGTTAAAATTATGTTGCGGTCATTTTTGTTTAAAAATTCTAAAAACGTGTTTAAACCCTCCTCGTGCCCTGCCCATATAAAAAACAAATCATCTATAAAACGCTTATAAAACACTAGCTCAGCCCGTTGTTTGTTAAAAATCGTCTTATCTTCCCATTCCGCCATGAATAGATTTGCAATACTTGGCGCAAACTTGGCGCCCATGGCTACTCCGCGTTGCTGGGAATAAAAGGTGCTATCGAACCAAAAGTAATTGTGGCTGAGACAGAAATCCAGACTGTTTCTTAAAAACACTTTTTGATTGTGGGGGATGTCCTCTCTCTTACTTAAGGCCCAATTCAAAGCTAGTAGAGCGTCATCATGTTGGATTACAGAGTATAATGATGATACGTCCGCTGTTACAAGCCATACCTGTGGTTTATTAGTCAGGTCCACATCTTCTAGGAGATTTAAAAAATTCTTAGTATCTCTCAGATATGATTTAGTATTCTGCACACTGGTTTGGAGGAATTTGTCTAAATATTGTCCCAACCTGGAGGAAACTGACTCAATACTGTTAACTATTGGTCTTGCCGGCGGATTAGTGGAGTCTTTGTGTATTTTAGGTAATGTGTAAAGAGTAGGTACCCTGCTGCTTATTGGTGTCAGGTATTTTCTTTCCTTACTTGATAGTACTCCAGTTGCGCTACCCATATTCACCAGTGTTTCCAGTTGGTGTCTATATGGTACCGTTGGGTCCTTATCCAGCTTCTTATACGTAGTGGTGTCTGATAGCATACTTTTTATCTGATTTTCATAGTAATCTTTGGTGAGCAACACTACTCCTCCCCCCTTGTCTGCCGGCCGGATGACAATATCCCTACGTTTTTCCAGCATTTCTATACCATCATTTATATGCCTTACATTGATTTCCTTTTTTGGCCTGATATTTTCTAAATCCTGAAGTACCAAACCTTTAAAGACCTCAATCTGGTGGTTGGGGTTGTTCGGGGGATTGAACAGGGATCTATTTTTGAGACCACTATTTATAACCCCATTCGTATAGGTCACAGCAGGTCTAATTCCGGGAGTAATTCCTAAAAAGTGCTTCTTTATATTTAGTTTCCTCACATATTTGTGGACGTCAATGTATACATCGAACTTATTAATTGGTTTCTTTATACCACATTTTAATCCCAAATTTAGTATGTTGAGCTCCTTGTGTGTTAGCTCTACTGGTGTGAGGTTATAAATTCCCATTATTCTGAGCCCCTTCTTCTTTTGTTGGGTCCTCCGCCCTGCTCTACAGCCTCTGGTGTTTCTTCTCGTCTTTCCCCCCTCTGGGACCAAGCCTGCGGGTCCACTCGTGGTGTTATCCCTTGTCCCTCTCTTTGTGGTGGGTGGGATTGATAATATGTTGGGGGTTGGGGGTATCCCGGAGGTCTCCCTCTTCGTGGTTGGAACCCCTCCATGGTCCCCCCCTCCCCCTCCCTAAAAAAGGACGTGTTTGGTGATGTCCATTGTATCCATCCTGCTGGTTCGGGGGTTGGTTTCTATTATTGGGTGGGGCATTGTAGGTTGTCCTGTATTGGGGGTCTCCTTGATAACCGGTATTGGGCCTTCCTCTGTTGACATTAGCTTTACCTCTACCTCTTTTTATGGGGGTGGAGTAGTATGCGGGTGAATCTATTTCATTCTGTGCCCTATTCCTTTGTGACCATGGAGTGCTGGGCTCAGTTGGCCCATAAGTGGGGGCTATATGTGGTTGTGTTCTTTCATAAAGCGTTGGATGCACGGGGTCTGGGTTAGTGCCTTGATGCACAGGGTCTGAGTTAGTGCCTTGTGTGTTCTGCTGTTGCCAGGAATAGATGGTGTTGTTCTTAAAATCATTTAGATCTCTCTGATACTTTTTTATCTTCTTTTTTTGTGTGTCTCTGTCTACCTTCTCTAGTTTCTTCTGTGTTCTTAAATTAAAATCTATGATCTGTTGACTGTCTTTTATAGGTTCTAGTTCTTTCTGTAGGTTTTTTATCTTAAGTTCTATATTGGCCATTTTCTTTTTCTTACGTTGTAGTATAAGCTCTTGGAGTTTATACCCGACCCCATTAAAGAAATCCAGCCATTCCAGGAATGGCTGGATTTCTTTAATGGGGTCGGGTATAAACTCCAAGAGCTTATACTACAACGTAAGAAAAAGAAAATGGCCAATATAGAACTTAAGATAAAAAACCTACAGAAAGAACTAGAACCTATAAAAGACAGTCAACAGATCATAGATTTTAATTTAAGAACACAGAAGAAACTAGAGAAGGTAGACAGAGACACACAAAAAAAGAAGATAAAAAAGTATCAGAGAGATCTAAATGATTTTAAGAACAACACCATCTATTCCTGGCAACAGCAGAACACACAAGGCACTAACTCAGACCCTGTGCATCAAGGCACTAACCCAGACCCCGTGCATCCAACGCTTTATGAAAGAACACAACCACATATAGCCCCCACTTATGGGCCAACTGAGCCCAGCACTCCATGGTCACAAAGGAATAGGGCACAGAATGAAATAGATTCACCCGCATACTACTCCACCCCCATAAAAAGAGGTAGAGGTAAAGCTAATGTCAACAGAGGAAGGCCCAATACCGGTTATCAAGGAGACCCCCAATACAGGACAACCTACAATGCCCCACCCAATAATAGAAACCAACCCCCGAACCAGCAGGATGGATACAATGGACATCACCAAACACGTCCTTTTTTAGGGAGGGGGAGGGGGGGGACCATGGAGGGGTCGGGGGTTCCAACCACGAAGAGGGAGACCTCCGGGATACCCCCAACCCCCAACATATTATCAATCCCACCCACCACAAAGAGAGGGACAAGGGATAACACCACGAGTGGACCCGCAGGCTTGGTCCCAGAGGGGGGAAAGACGAGAAGAAACACCAGAGGCTGTAGAGCAGGGCGGAGGACCCAACAAAAGAAGAAGGGGCTCAGAATAATGGGAATTTATAACCTCACACCAGTAGAGCTAACACACAAGGAGCTCAACATACTAAATTTGGGATTAAAATGTGGTATAAAGAAACCAATTAATAAGTTCGATGTATACATTGACGTCCACAAATATGTGAGGAAACTAAATATAAAGAAGCACTTTTTAGGAATTACTCCCGGAATTAGACCTGCTGTGACCTATACGAATGGGGTTATAAATAGTGGTCTCAAAAATAGATCCCTGTTCAATCCCCCGAACAACCCCAACCACCAGATTGAGGTCTTTAAAGGTTTGGTACTTCAGGATTTAGAAAATATCAGGCCAAAAAAGGAAATCAATGTAAGGCATATAAATGATGGTATAGAAATGCTGGAAAAACGTAGGGATATTGTCATCCGGCCGGCAGACAAGGGGGGAGGAGTAGTGTTGCTCACCAAAGATTACTATGAAAATCAGATAAAAAGTATGCTATCAGACACCACTACGTATAAGAAGCTGGATAAGGACCCAACGGTACCATATAGACACCAACTGGAAACACTGGTGAATATGGGTAGCGCAACTGGAGTACTATCAAGTAAGGAAAGAAAATACCTGACACCAATAAGCAGCAGGGTACCTACTCTTTACACATTACCTAAAATACACAAAGACTCCACTAATCCGCCGGCAAGACCAATAGTTAACAGTATTGAGTCAGTTTCCTCCAGGTTGGGACAATATTTAGACAAATTCCTCCAAACCAGTGTGCAGAATACTAAATCATATCTGAGAGATACTAAGAATTTTTTAAATCTCCTAGAAGATGTGGACCTGACTAATAAACCACAGGTATGGCTTGTAACAGCGGACGTATCATCATTATACTCTGTAATCCAACATGATGACGCTCTACTAGCTTTGAATTGGGCCTTAAGTAAGAGAGAGGACATCCCCCACAATCAAAAAGTGTTTTTAAGAAACAGTCTGGATTTCTGTCTCAGCCACAATTACTTTTGGTTCGATAGCACCTTTTATTCCCAGCAACGCGGAGTAGCCATGGGCGCCAAGTTTGCGCCAAGTATTGCAAATCTATTCATGGCGGAATGGGAAGATAAGACGATTTTTAACAAACAACGGGCTGAGCTAGTGTTTTATAAGCGTTTTATAGATGATTTGTTTTTTATATGGGCAGGGCACGAGGAGGGTTTAAACACGTTTTTAGAATTTTTAAACAAAAATGACCGCAACATAATTTTAACTTCAGACAGAAGCAAGGAGGAAATTAATTATCTGGACGTCACGGTATATAAAAAGGAAGGAAAACTGGAAACAAAGGTATTCTTTAAAAAAACAGACAGGAACAGCTACCTGCCGATCACGAGTGGACATCACCCGCAATGGCTTAAAAACATACCTAAAGGACAAATTATGCGGGTGCGTCGAAATTGCTCCGAAGACGAGAATTTTTCCACCCAGGCAAATGTTTTAGCGGAAAGGTTTGTAACTAAAGGTTACAACCCCAGCACGTTGGAGAAGATAGTGGAAGAAGTGAGAAAGATACCAAGATCGACCTGCCTGTCAGATAAGATAAATGGGGATACTCCACTACAAGAGCCAAAAGAGAAGAATAAGAACACCACGAATAAAGAATGGGGTTTCATCTCTGGATTTCATTCCCAATATAGGGAGGTTGAGAAAATATTTAAACAACACTGGCATGTGTTGATGCTAGACAAAAAACTAAAAACTGAATTGCCACCTACGCCGCTGTTCATCTATAGGAAAGCAAGCAACTTTGGAGACAAAATTGTACGTAAGATCTTGGATCCACCGAAACGACCACCGACGTTTTGGGACCAAAACGGCTTCTTTGCCTGTAGAAGGTGTAAGGCATGCAGAGAAGTGACCACTCCGTGTAGGGCCTTAAGCACATTCACCTCTCCAGTTACCAATCAAACGTTCACGGTGGAACAGTTTATTACATGTAACACTACACATGTGGTATACGCATTAAAATGCCCTTGTGGGCTAATGTACATCGGAAGAACAAAAAGAAAATTAAGAGTGAGAATTGCGGAGCACATACACAACATTAAAATAGGGTTTAAAGACCACAATGTGTCTCTGCATTTCAAGCTGAAACACAATCAGGATGCATCAGGATTATCATTCTGGGGAGTTGAACATATCCTACCCCACTGGAGAGGCATGAACATAGTACGGGAATTGTCAAAACGCGAAACCCACTGGATTTATTCCACAGACGTTTTAGTACCAAAAGGCCTGAATGTAGAGCTAGATATTAACTGCTTTATAAGTGACACATGAGGAATAATAGCCCAGAGTGACCCTTAAAATCGCACGCTGAATGGATAGTGGGAGGGATATCCATAAATACTCGTTTTGGTATAAGAAACATCTCCTGGGTATATGGGATGCGTAGTTTTAATGGAATGTTTTTAATAGAATGTTTCATTTGATTTTTCTATGCATTTTATCTCACCACAAACTTTTACATGGAATATAAAATAGGCTTTTAATAGAATATTTTTAATAGAATATTTTATTACCTTTAAGCTTTTTATTTCACCACACAATAATGCATTTTATTCCATTTTACCTCAGGGCACTTTGATATAGAGTTTTACACATATCTGACTTCTTCTTCATATGTGGTTTTATATGCAGTTTTATGTTTGTATAATTTTATATATAGTTTTAAGCATATATAAAAAAAAAAATTTTATGCAGGTGTTCTCATATTTTATATCCTAGACTGTCCAGATTTTTAACAATACATTTTATCTTTTTAGGGATTCTACATATTTTTTATATATACATTTCCACATATACAGTTGTATACACACAGGGCCTAACCCCTTTAAAATATGGGCATGCAATTTGATGCGTGCTCAGTCAAGGTCAGGGGTCACAGCAGGTCTATATTCCCAATATGGAGTATAATTTACATCGAACCACATACCCATTTCCCATAGATCCTACTATTGGCAATTTTAATTTTAATTTTCAACCTTCGAATTGTTTATGTTTAATTTTAATTTTAATTTTAATTCTAATTAATTTTATAATTAATTTTATAACTAATTTATTGAACGTCATCAATTTTCAATAATCTCTGATATATATCGGCATCAAAAGTCCTTGATATTCTTCATGCTAAATATCATTGAGAGTGATAACAATAATCTCAGGATTTGGCATTAATTATGTACGGTTATGGCATATGGAGATTTATGCGCTATACATGCTTCTAAATATACATGCATAATGGCATGTCACGGCAATTCTCCTTTTTAATCCTAATGCACAGAATGGTCATAACAGGGATGAACTTCCCCTAATCAATATGTACAGTTTGTGACCGTACAGATCTCAAATGCCATATGGGGTTCCCTGAATGGCCTGACTGTTTATTTATTTATTTGTGTATTTATTGATATTTTTAAGTTTAATCCCATCATGAACCTGTAGAATCGAATTTATAAATAATATTTGGAAGTATACTAATGTGACATGGTCGAAAGGATGTCATATCGCCTGAAAGAGGAATATTGATGCCTTTTGGGAGCAACAGTGGCCATACACCACAAGATAAGCAGCCTGACCAATCGGCTTCTCCCGTAGTGCATTTAATGCAGTGAAAGGGTTAAACTTTCATATACTTATATACCGCACCACATAACTATACATATGGAATACTCTATTCCAAGGCTGACATACCCATATAGGTTTTATCCCTGCTGGCATCTATATACGGACAGGCGGTATGAGATCATATAAATAGATGGTGGTAGTCAGCGCACTAAGATTGCCTTTATATTTCATAAGAATAACATAGAATTATAGGACAATAACAGCACAACTGTGATGAATGTATTTGATGCCGTTTTTAATGTTTCAAATGTTTTTGTTTTGCTAGATAATGTTTTAAATGTCCTTTATATATGTACATTTATACACTCTATGCTGATAGTAATCCAGTAGCATCGTATCCGCTACGTCTGATTGGCAATGTCCTTCAGACTAACCGGCAGCCCGATTGGAGACAATCTATGTGATGCTTAGATAAATATCACACTTCCTATAGCGAGGCCACACCCTCAGAAGACGTCCGGAAGTGACGAAACGCATCAGGGTCGTGGCCTCGCAGGAAGTGACGCGGTGCGTTCCAGAGTGCGCTCCAGCCAGCAGAGACAGGAAGTGTAAGAGGATTTTCTACACAGCGGTCTTTTGGCACAGTTTCCGGCGGACGGAAACTGCACAGGCAGAGTGCAACTTTATTTATTTACAAAGTGATTTACTATTTGTATTTTGGTACGCATATTTTACTTGGGGGGATATGGGACACTAAAATAAAAACCAATTCTGTTCCAAACTGTACTACGCTATCCGCTGTATTCTGTTTCTTCTATGATGGATATTATGGGAGAGGCACCACTCTGATGCAGGCAGGCGGAGGAAAGGTGGACGTATTTAAGAGGTTGCAGTATTCATTGGTCTTTTGATTGATGTGCCCAAATCTTTCTTTGCTCTGGTGAGTGTATCCCCAAAAGGGGAGTTTTTTACCAGCACGTGGTGATAACAATTACTGCCGGGTGGAAGTCTCATCACTGTATCATGGAAAGAATTGGTTAAACTGCACTACGTACAGACTGTATTCATGATTTCACGGATTGTTGATGAACTTTGCTCTTGAAGTTTTTTAGCGCTGCTGCGATATTTAAAGAGACAGCGCCCTTATAAGGGAGTGTTGGGACTCATTTAAGATATCGCCGTATCACCATTAAAATGTATATGGCCCCCATATACATAGAGATAGCTGGAGACCCCAACCCTGAAAGTGGGAGATATGTGTGGTACCGATGAGGGAGCTCAGATCTTGCAAAAAAATATTTTCTTTACATTTAAAAAATACATACATTTAAACAACCCTGGAAAGCATGGTTCAACATACCACATCGTTCTGTGCCTCCACGACTTTGAATACTGTTATTTGACTCTTCTCCTATGTACAGGATTGCAGGTATATGTCCTGGGTGGGAGGTATGTGTCTTCATGATTTGGGTTGTGGTCATTTTAAGGGGGATTACAAGAGACATTTGGAATACTCAGTGATTCTCACCTGTGCAGTGTGATCCAGCAAAATGGGGAAAACTGACTTGCAGTTTTCCCAGGATTATTTATTACTCATTTGTGTCAGGGAATGCCTGAATGATTAACTTAGTCAGCTATGTCAATTGTTTATTCTAGGGGTCTCCAAACTCTTTAAACAAAGGGCCAGTTTACTGCCCTTCACATATTAGAGGGGCCAGACTCTGGCCAGTGGGAGTAGAAAATGCCCCTGCATTGGTGGGAGTAAACAATGCCATAGGCTTGACAAGCAGCGGGAGTAAAACAATTACATTATTGATCAATGGACAACAGTGCTTCCAATGCAAAATAATCTATTAAAATTAATTAAGCAGACTCAATTAATTATTCTCGAGTTGTTTTGCCATACAGAAATCCTTTGAATAACATGATACCATTGGTGTAAGTATGGACAGACACTATCAAAAATAAATTATTATTTATTTACAATAAGTCACTTTACAAACACCACTGACAGTTGGAATAATATGTTGACACAGACACTATATTTTTCAATTCATTGTTTAAGATATTTCATTAAAGCTTTTGTATCTATATTGGATTAAGTTAAATAATTAATTTCCCCTTTGTAGATATATTAACTTATTTTTATAAAGTTTGGCAGATAATAATCTGCATTTGACTAACTTGGCCCATGAACCCCCTGCAGTCGAATACTCAGGTAAAGTCCATCTAAAGTTATGGCAATATGGCAAATTAAAATGTCCAAATCTTGGGGTGTTTAAAATTAAAATATGTAATGGGGTAGCAAATCAGCTAGCATAAAATAATTGTCAACAGAAAAATAATAAGAGACATGGAAACTAGAGTTACTCTTCCACAAGCGGAGGAAGGCTTTAAAATGGCTGCTGATCAAACCCTCAGATTGCTATCAATCAATGGGTGGAGTTTTCTCTTAAGGATGAAGTATCCTGATGTATGTCTCTGTAGATGATAGGTGTTTGTCCTATCTTAATGCTGAAGTGTCTCCCTACTGTCTACATGACTTGTTATATATTCAGTTGCAAACAATACACTCATAAAAGACGCCCAGAGGGTGGCCCAGAAGGTGTAACCTTATTTCTTATTGGTGGATTTGTTTACTAACCTCTTATGTGTTTATTCAAGCATTAGCTCCCTTAATTACTGAGTGGCACTCCGAGACTAGAAATCTCTATACTCAGATTTTTAGGGAGAATGGATTGCCTAGTAACTAATCTGTTATAGGATAAAATAATCTTCTAGTATAATAGATTCAACTATGTGATTTTGCCTACAAACATAAAATGTTTGGGTCTTTTTTTTTTTAATTTGTGGTAGCCTTTCAATGGAAAAAAATGTTTTAAACTATAAAGAGGCGGAGTTTCATACATAACAGTCCATAATTAAAAAATATTGACAATACTCACAAAATAATTAAAATCATTTGTATACTTTAACCTAATATTTGAGTATGGCGACATTATAACACACTCATTTCTAAAAATAATGATAAAGAATACAACAAACCAAATATATAATGATAATAATTATAATTTCCCTTTTTAGTCCTTTTTAGATAATATGAAGTTTCGTCCTGGATATACAGTATATATCTGACTGGATAAGTGTCTTGATACTTAAATTTCTTTTAGTCTTTTCCTAAAATGTCTCAAAAATATCAAATTTTAATTCATAAAACCCTGAAATATATAATTCCTTTTTTTTTCTTCGTTTTAGGATGGTTTTCAGAGAGTTTCTCGCATGTTGATACTTTGGTTACTATCATTGACTGGGGATACAAGATGGTTTACTCTCCTTCACCTGGGCAAACAGATGTGGCCTCATACAACTGCACGGTGATATAGGCACAAACACTCTTATGGTTCATACCCCGGTGTGTTTTTTTGAGGATTGTCACATACTGGTTTTTCTATTGGCTTAGGCGAGTGAGCCAAATCACATTGGGTTACATAATATTATATGTTTTATTTAGCACTTTAATTATACAATATTTCTTTGTATCCTGGTGCTCATCACAGCCGCTTATTAGCCGCTTACATAGTGACATTGGGATCTTTTGTTACTATGCATTCTGATTAGGTGATGCATTGTACCTTATTTTGATTACTCATAATATAGGTAGTGCCTGACCCCAGTATTAATAATTAGTATCTTCCAAGTATTGGGGCTCACTCTAAGGATAGCCCTTATTTCTTTCCCCTTAGGTGGCTACAACCTACAGTTTATCCTACCTAAGCGCGGCGTATCATATTAAGTTTTTCTGTTCACAACTGTAAACCTACCTAAAGGCTGGGCAAAGATAGGAGTAATCAAAGAAGCAGCCAAGAGGCCCATAGTAACTCTGGAGGAGCTGCAGAGATCCACAGCTCAGGTGGGAGAATCTGTCCACAGTACAAATATTAGCCATGCACGCCTTTATAGAAAAGAGTGGCAAGAGGAAGCCATTGTTGAAAGAAAGCCATAAGAAGTCCAGTTTGAAGTTTGCGAGGAGCCATGTGAGGGACACAGCAAACATGTGGAAGAAGGTACTCTCGTCTGATGAGACCAAAATTTTACTTTTTGGCCTAAAAGCAAAATGATGTGTGAGGCGGAAAACTAACACTGCACATCACCCTGAACACACCATCCCCACTGTGAAACATGGTTGTGGCAGCATCATGATGTGGGGATGATTTTCTTCAGCAGGCACAGGCAAGCTGGTCAGAGTTGATAGGAAGATGGATGGAGCCAAATACAGGGCAATATTAGAAGAAAACCTGTTAGAGTCTGCAAAAGACTTGAGACTGGGGTGGGGGGTTCACCTTCCAGAAGGAAAACAACCCTAAACATACACCCAGTGCTACAATGGAATGGTTTAAATCAAAACATATTAATGTATTAGAATGGCCCAGTCAAAGTCCAGACCTAAATCCAATTGAGAATCTGTGGCAAGACTTGAAAATTGCTGTTCACAGACGCTCTCCATCCAATCTGACAGAGCTTGAGCTATTTTGTAAAGAAGAATGGGCAAAAATGTCACTCTCTAGATGTGCAAAGCTGGTAAAGAGTAAGGATGAGCCCGATGAACATTGGGTGTTCGCCTGTTTGCCGAACAGCGAACATTATGCGATGTTCGCGGCAAATTTGAAAAGCTGCGGAACACCATTAAAGACTATAGGACACTAACATGAAAAAACAAAAGTGCTAATTTTAAAGGCTTATATACAAGTTATTGCCATAAAAAGTATGGGTAATGATTAAAAAAAAAAAAAACTATTCCTTTAAATATCATGCCTGGGGGTGTCCTTAGTATGCCTGTAAAATATCGCATTTTTCCTATGTTTAGAACAGTACCACAGCAAAATGACATTTCCAAAGGAATAAAATGTAATTTAAAGCTGATCGGCTGTAATGTATTCCGCCCCAGTCCATTACCAGGCCCTTTGGGTCTGGTATAAATATTAAGGGGAACCCCTCACCAAAATAAAAAAAAAATGTGTGGGGTCCCCCCAAAATCCACACCAGACCCTTATCTGAGCACACAACCTGGCAGGCTGCAAGAAAAGAGGTTGGGACGAGAGAGCACCCCCCTCCTGAACCATACCAGGCCACATGCCCTCAACATGGGGGTCTCCCCAAAACATCATGTCCCCATGTTGATGGGGACAAGGGCCTTGTCCCCACAACCCTTGCCCAGTGGTTGTAGGGGTCTGTGGGCGGTGGGGCTTATTGGAATCTGGAAGCCCCCTTTAACCAGGGGACCCCCAGGTCTCGCCCCCCATACCAATGGGTATGGGGTACATTATACCCCTATCAATTCATGAAAAAAATTGTCAAAAATAGTAAGAGACACTTTGGGACAAGTCCTTTTTTAAAAAATAAAAAAATAAAAGTGTCCCGATGTAAATCCATCTTGGATGACAGCGCCCGATGGACCGAAAAAGAAAAAAAAATGCAACAACTCTGCCTCCATGGGAGGCTCCCGCTGACTTCACGTGTCATCGGAGGGGGGCGGGGTCACCTGTTTACATCACCCGGTGGCCTGCACCCTCAGCTATTTAAGAGCTGTCATCAGGAAGAAGCGTCAGTCGGCGGGGGCCATGTCATTGAAGATGGATTTACATTTTTTTTAATAAAGGATTTGTCCCAAAGTGTAATTTTTACACTTTTTTGGTGAATTGGTAGGGGTACAATGTACCCCATAACCATTCAAATGGGGGGGCCGGATCTGGGGGTCCCCTTGTTAAAGGGGGCTTCCAGATTCCGATAAGCCCCCTGCCTGCAGACACCCACAACCACCGGGCAAGGGTTGTGGGGACGAGGCCCTTGTCCCCATCAACATGGGGACAAGATGTTTTGGGGGACCCCAAAATATCCTCCCCATGTTGAGGGCATATGGCCTGGTACAGTTCAGAAGGGGGGGTGCTCTCTCATCCCCCCTCTTTTCCTGAGGCCTGCCAGGTTGCGTGCTCAGATAAGGGTCTAGTATGGATTTTGGGGGGACCCTTATGCCATTTTTTTTTAAATGTTGGCGCAGGGTTCCCCTTAATATCCATACCAGACCTGAAGGGCCTGGTACTGGACTGGGGGGGGTCCCCAATGCCGTTTTTTTCAATGAATTTTTTCTATACAGTATTGCCGGAATCTGACAATACATTACAGCCGCGGTTAGTTTTAAATTACTTTTTTCCTTTAGAAATGTAATTTTGCTGTGGTACTGTTCTTAACATTAGAGAAATGCGCTACTTTACAGGCATACTAAGGACACCCCCCAGGCACGATATTTAAAGGAATATTTCATTTTTATTGTTTCACATTAAGCATTGTTAAAAGCACTGCACCTGAAAAAACGTTTGTTTTAAAAACTTTTTTTGCATTGATACATGTCCCCCAGGGTAGGACCTGGGTCCACAAAAACTTTTTATGGCAATAACTTGCATATAAGCTTTTAAAATTACCACATTCGATTTTTCATGTTCGTGTCCCATATACTTTAACAGTGTTTGCTTGTTCGTACAAATTTTTTGCCTGTTCGCATTTTCTGGTGCAAACCGAACCGAGGGGGGGGGGGGGTGTTCGGCTCATCCCTAGTAGAGATATACCCAAAAATATTTGCAGCTGTAATTGCAGCTGAAAGGTGGTTTTACAAAGTATTGACTCGGGGGGGCTGAATACAAAAGCACACCACATTTTTCATATCTTTATTAGTAAAAACAATTTAAAACTATTTATCAATTTCCTTCCACCTCCCATGTCCTTCCTATAAACTGGTGACATCATTGATTGTTAGGATGCCAGCGGCTGGCCTGCACGGTGCTCAAGGTTGTAATGCTGCACAATAAAAACCTGTGGCTATGTACAACAAGACAAGCATGATCCACTTGCTGGCTTGTTGGCAATTTTTGGGCAATTTTTAGGCCTTTTGCTAAGGCACCTCTGAAGAACACAGAAGGCACCCTTTTTACAAAAAGGCTGTTCTGTCACAGTGTTAAAAGAGTTTTAGGACACCCAGGATTCTAAACTAGGCAGGTTGAGGGGCTCCAGGATGTTTATTTCATTTGGAGGAAACTGGGTTTGCAGTTTCCTCAGTGCTTGGTAAACCCGGTTTAGGACTTTGAGCCTGGAAAATTAATAGAGATTTAGGAAAGACAAATCTCCAATCCTAGGCCCAGGTTTAGCAGGCAACCAGCTCACTGATGGCAGAGGTGTTCACACCTGTTATTGAGCTTGGCCCTTCTGAGGAGTCCATGCGTTGGCAAGGAAGTAGCCAGAAGTGTGCATCTCTGCACCAGTCTGTGATAAAACAGACAGTGGGCCCAAGCCTGAGGGCAGAGTGTCAGGGAGCTGCCAGGAGAGCTGACAGAGGTACAGCATTTGTACATTAACACAGGGGTACTGTGTTAGATGGTCAGAAGGGCTGGAGTAAAAGGCCAGAGCAGCGCCACTGCTAAAGAGAGCTAAGAGGCTGAATATTGCTTAACTTTGTGTTGATGGTGGAAACTCCTGCGAGGGAAGCCATTTATTGTGTTGAACTTTTCTTTTCTATTTAATAAAAATGGGGCCAAAAAGCGCTTAAACAGTACATTTGGCGTGGACTGTACTCGCTGATGAGTGCTACACTTGAGCTAAACAACCCCCAAATATCACAATAAATAGACCTACATACATAGAAACCTATTATATAGCAAAAAACTTTTAAGGTGTTATGTGACATTGGTATATTACATTTATATACATACATTGGTATATTACATTTATATACATACATACATCTGAAACATAAAGAAAAAAAAAACCCTGAAATAAATAATAATACAAAATAATAAAAAAAATTGCATTTAGTGGACTTTGTGGAACTTTGACCTCCAGACAATAAACAGAAAAAAATGCCATGGTTAAAACGTGTTTAAATATAGATTTAATATAGTGAGCTTACCAAAGGAGTTAATGAAGATGTGGTTACTTTAAACACCCAACCATATGCAGGGGAACTAACAAAAATACTGTCATTTCAATTGAATGTAATTGGATGACTGTAATAAGGGCAGCTTCAATGGGCTATGTTAATTGAATCTATTATGTACAAGGCGGTTGCCAAGGTTCCACTTTCTGCCTAATAACTGATATTTGTAAATGCAAATGCGAGGTCACTAAAATCAGTTGTACAATCCATTTTTATTTTTTTTATTTTAAAGATAAAACATTTTCTTAGAAATGTGTACACAAGTTCAAGTATACAACATACAAGAAAACTTGCAATGAGAAAATGTGTAAGCTGCCATTGTTTTCTTTTTTATTGCTATTTGTTTGTTAGTAATATTGATCCAAGGACGTATGACCCAGAACATGTATGGAAATCAAGAAGAGTTCTGAACTCACTTGCTGTAATAATAATAATAATAATAATAATAATAATAATAATAATAACAATAATAACAATAATAGTAAACTTTATTTTATAGAGCACTTTTAACCGCTTGCCGTTCAGTGCATGACGATATACATCGACACAATGGCACGGCTGCGCAAATGGGAGCACCTGTACGTACCCTTTAAGACGCAGCATTGTGGGCGCGCGCGCCCGCAGTGTACTCTGTAACCATGCCCGCGGTGTCCCGCGATCGTGTCACGGAGCGGCAGAATGGAAAGATGCAAACAAGGCATTTCCCTGTTCTGCCTAGTGACATGACAGATCTACTGCTCCCTGTCATCGGGAGCAGTGATCGCTGTCATGTTAGTGGTAGCCCATCCCCCCTACAGTTAGAATCACTCCCTAGGACACACTGAACGCCTTGATCGCCCCCTAGTGTTTAACCCCTTCCCTGACAGTGTCATTTATACAGTAATCAGTGCATTTTTATAGCACTGATCGCTGTATAAATGACAATGGCCCCAAAATTGTGTCAAAAGTGTTCGATGTGTCCGCCATAATGTCGCAGTCACAATAAAAATCGCAGATCGCCGCCATTGCTAATAAAAAAAAATAATAATAAAAATGCCATAAATCTATCCCCTATTTTTTAGACGCTATAACTTTTGCGCAAACCAATCAATATAAACTTATTGCGTTTTAAAAAAAAAAAAAATAGGTAGAAGAATATATATCAGCCTAAACTGAGAAAGAAATTTAGTTTTTTTTATATATATTTTGGGGATATTTATTATAGAAAAAAGTAAAAAAATATAGCTTTTTTTTCAAAATTGTCTCTGTTTTTTTGTTTATAGTGCAGAAAATAAAAAGCGCAGAGGTGATCAAATACCACCAAAAGAAACCTGTATTTGTGGGAAAAAAAGGGTGTACATTTTGTTTGGGTGCAACGTCGCACGACTGCGCAATTGTCAGTTAAACAACGTAGTGCCGTATGGCAAAAAGTGCTCTGGTCAGGAAGGGGGTAAATTCTTCCAGGGCTGAAGTGGTTAGAGCAAGGTAGCTTCTCAAAGCACTTTACAAGGAACACACAAGAAATATACAGAATAACATAAAGGAAAAAAAGGGACAACTATGTGAAGGCTTGTCTAAAGAAAAAGGTTTTAAGATTTGAACTGAATGAGTTTAGAGAAGATGACTCTCTGGTGTTCTTTTTTTGGAGTATAGCAGGAGAAGGCTCTGTCTCCCATTGAGTGTAGGTGAGTGGAGGGGACACACAGAAGACCAGAATTTGAGGAGCAGAGGTTATGAGGGGAGTAAGTTGATAAATGTTTGGAGAGATAATGGGGTGCCAAGCCATTAAGAGCCTTATAGGTAAGCAAGAGGATCTTAAAATCTATGCAAAACCTGTTAAGTAGCCAGTGCAAGGACTCCAGGATCGGGGTAATATGATCACTTGCACCAGACCTAGTCAGAATTCTGGCTGCAGAATTTTGAACATATTGAAGTCGATTTATAGTGAATTTAGGTACACCATTGCAGTAGCCAAGTCGGGAGAACACAAATGTATGGATCAGCTTTTTAGCTACAGTGTATGATAGCATAGCCGAGCAATGCTTCTTAAGTACAAAAAAAGATGTTCTGACAACATTTTGTACATGTGGATCAAAGGTTAAATTAGCATCAAATATCACCCCTAGATTATTCCATTTAGACTGAAGCTCTAGTGCAGTGCCATCTATAGATAAGCTATTAGAACTGGCCCTACATAATCAATGACGGAAGCCAATAAGCATGACTTCAGTCTTGTCACGGTTTAATTGAAGGAAATTGTGGACTATACAAGTTTTTATATCATAAATACAGCCATATAGGAGAGAAGCAGCCAAAGTAGAATCCAATTTAGTGTGGATGTATATCTGAGTATCATCAGCATAAAAGTGATAATTGAGCCTGTATCATGATACTCCAAAATACAGTGAGAGGAATTTATCAAAACTGTAGCAGCACTGCATGGCAACCAGTCGGCTTCTATCATTTTTCATTTAAAAAATTTACTGAACAAGCTCAAGATAGAATTTGATTGGTTTCCATGCACAGCTGCTCCAGATTCTGTCTGCTTCAATTTTGATAAACTAAATGATAAAAGAAAATGTATACTGTCAAACTGAATCATTTTAAGACAAACAGAATCTCAACTGCAGGAGTTGTGCAAGAGCATAATGAGCTGTCCACTCAGATACTTAGAAACAAACCATTTGCATTGGACAGTTCTGGCTAGGTTTATAAACCCTGAAGAAGGGTACATCCTAAAACCCACTAAAATTCTATCATGAAGTCGCAAAGGCCCTCCTCCAGTGTGGACAGACCATCCTAGAAAGTAGAGTAAATAAAGCCCCCAAAAAACCTTAAAGAAGACACAGAGTGCCTTCTGCTCACGAAAAATAACTTTATGAACTGGAAGAGCAATGTAAATTATATTCCAAAAATGTAATGAATGAAATCCTCATAAAATGTATATCAAAGTACTGCTCCAAATAGAATCCACCTGGGTTACAACACCTTGCCTATAGTAAATCAACAGACACAGACATAAGACATCAGCTGTGATGAAGGGGGCATGCCTCCAGAAAACGTGTTAGCTGTCCTCACTAGGAGAGGGCCTTTGTGGCTGAGTTGCCTACCTCAGTGAAACTTGAAAACTATGGACACACTAGTGAAGGCTATGTGGGTGGTTTCCAGTGCTGGAGATCTGAATTGGTCAGCACTCATAAAAAATTAGCATAAACCATGCTACTATAGTCATTATCAATCTAAATTCGGCCCAGAGCCTTTTCAACTATTACTATATGCAATTATTTTAAGATAAAAAAAAAAACAAAGAATATAATTTTTTTTTTTTATTTTGTCAGGCTAATTGCACCTAAAGGCCATAGTTGGAAAAAATCTGATCTGCACTTTGGTAACTTTAATAATGTTAAGCTGTAGTACAAAATTCTTTTGTCGAATTTAAGTGGCCTCTAAAGACTGGTCAGACAATAATGCCATGGTACCATTTTCTAAAATATTTCTATCTGAGCTAAGTGCCCAGTAACTGGAAGAAGAAAAGGTCTTCAATCAAAAAGAAAATGGAGCTATTTGCTTAAAATACAGCCTCCCTTGCTTGCTCATCTCAATGGCATTTATGTTGTAAAATCAGTATCTGGTACCTTTTGTTATGCACAGATACAAGAAAATTGCTTCATCTAATTTAATGTAGCTAAAATATGCAGGAAGAATGTCCCATTGCTGAGAAGCGATCATTAACTCCGCGTAACATACATTGCAATTTGGTAACCAGCAATGATACGTGGAGGAAATAAATAAGAGAAGCTTTGTGTGTCAGGCTGAGGAAGTTTAAATCTGCTTGAACAAATATTTATAGACAGACAGTTTATTTAGGCAGAGAATAACTGCAGATACCTTGATCTGGTACTTCTGGCCTGTTGATGATTTCAGTTCACCTTTCTTTTATTTATTGTAGCTGACAAGAGACCATCATTTTGTTTGCAGTGAAAGGTTAAAGTGGCGCTCCAGTCAAATGCATGGTTAAAATACATACATGACTGTTTTACTTAAAGCTGAATTCCAGTTATGGCAATTTTTACATAGCGACATTGGCCAAGCTTGGACCATTGTAAGTATGCATACATAGTACTTATGGGATCCCTATGGAAACTGGAAATCACCGTACTAGGCACCACTGCAGTTTATTTTCTAAAGGCAAATAGACTGTTCACTTTGCAAAGGAAGTTGTACTTGCAGGATCATTTTCCCAGAGCTTAGTGAATGAGGTGAAGCTCTGCAGACTTCATCATCTAAATATGTGCAAGCACAAATTATGTTTATTTTTCATGTACGTGAGTTGGTACTTTTTTGCAAAGAGAAATTCCACCACATTCTGGGGCAAAATCCCTTTCAAAAGTACAAAATCCCTTGCAAAGTGAACAGTATTTTCCTCTAGTAAAATCAACCCCACTGTGTGTTATAGAGAGGCACATGGTACTGCATGTAAAAAAAAAAGGGATACGCCATGGGGACTGGGACAGCAAAAAAAACTTGATAGAAGACCTAACCCTTCTCCTCTCTATCCAAATTAGAAATACACTTTAAGGTGATTTACTTGACCTATATCTAAAATCCATTTCAAAGATTAGAGTTCCCCTCTAGATATTTTAGAAGGGGTAAATGACTTTGCAGGAGATGAAGCGACTCTCTTAACCACTTCAGCCCCGGAAGGATTTAACCCCTTCCTGACCAGGGCACTTTTTGCGATTCGGCACTGCGTTGATTTAACTGACAATTGCGCAGTCATGCAACGTGGCTCCCAAACAAAATTGACGTCCTTTTTTTCCCACAAATAGAGCTTTCTTTTGGTGATATTTGATCATCTCTGTGGTTTTTGTTTTTTGCACGATAAACAAAAGCATAGCGACAATGTTGAAAAAAACACATTATATTTTACTTTTTGTTATAATAAATATCCCCCAAAAAATATATAAAAAAACATTTTTTTTCCTCAGTTTAGGCCGATTCTTCCACATATTTTTGGTAAAAAAAATCGCAATAAGCGTTTATTGATTGGTTTGCGCAAAAGTTATAGCGTTTACAAAATAGGGGATAGTTTTATGACATTTTTATTAATATTTTTTTTTTTACTAGTAATGGCGGCGAGCATAGATTTTTATTGTGACTGCGACATTATGGCCGACACATTGGACATTTTTGACACATTTTTGGGACCATTGGCATTAATACAGCAATCAGTGCTATAAAATTGCATTGATTACTGTAAAAATGTCACTGGCAGTGAAGGGGGTAACCACTAGGGGGCGGGGAGGGGTTAAGTGTGTCCTAGGGACGTGCTTCTAACTGTCTGGGGGATGGGCTGTGTATGGCGTGACACTGATCGCTGCTCCCGATGACAGGGAGCAGACGATCAGTGTCCTCTCATTAGGCAGAACTGGGAGATGCTGTTTACATCGGCATCTCCTCGTTCTTGTGCTTCGTGACACGATCACAGGTATACACACGGCGATCGAGTCCGCGGGTCCCGCGGGCACGGTCACGGAGCTCGCGCATGGCGGGAAATTCAAAGTAACATACGGGTACGTTACTTTGCCCAGCCATGCCATTCTGCCAACGTATATATGCCGACAGCAGTCGGCAAGTGGTTAAAGTCATAAGAAAGTCTTGTCACCTATCAAGCATATGTATCAGGTGCAATATTATATTATGTACATATAATGTATACATATTGTATAATGTATATTTCATGCATTATGTTTAGTAACTCATGTAGTATGGCCAGCTGACCACTCTGTAAAGTGTTGATCTTTGCTCACAACACTAGTCTGCATGGTGGGGCTTTTTTAAAGGGGATGTCATCACTCTTTCACTGTTGCACACTTTGCAAAAGACACATAGTAGTTAATTTACTAAAACTGGAGAGTGCAAAATCTGGTGCAGCTGTGCATAGAAACCAATCAGCTTTCAGTTTTTTTTATTTGTCAAAGCTTCAATGAACAAGCTGAAGTTAGAAGCTGATTGGCTACCATGCACAGTTTCACCAAATTTTGCATGCTCCAGTTTTAGTAAATCAATCTCATAGAAACATACAAAAGTAAGGGCAAAAAAAAAAGACCAAGTGGTCAACTGAGTCTGCCCGTTTTTCTGTTTGTCAACTTTTTTGTTGAGTATAGATTTATGTTTGTCCCATACATGTTTGAAGCCATGTTGAATGACTCACTACCTCTGTTGCTGTTTTTAACTTTCCTCCTGTTAGTTTGAGGCAGGGTAGAAACTGGGAGGGGGGGGGGTTTCGGGGACATGTGGCCCTGGGTGCCACACAGAGAGGGGTGCTGCCATCCCCATGCTCCAGGGGAGTGGTCTCCCTGTCACACCTGGATAGAAGGGGGGCCATTTACTGGAAGCCATCGGTAGTATTTTCCTCCTGCATCCGCTAAAAGCCAGCTTCTCCTCCTCTCCCTCCCACCAGTATTAAGCAGCTGCAGGAGGAAAATACTGCGGTGGCTTCTAGTAAGTGCTGCCAACCAGTGCCCCTCTTGTCCATTGTGTTCTTCTTCCTTTTGCTGTCCATAAATTTACTGACAGCTTGTAAAATTTGGGAATTTTTACAACTGTCCCGTATATTCATGAGAGAAGCCTCCTGTCTGTAAATCACTCACAGTAGAAGCAGCAGGAAGGAATCAGACAGAAATTTGTGCAGGAACGTGAGGCGGCAGGTCAGGCAGCATTATCAGGAGGAAGAAACTGAAGGGTTAACTACAGCGGATCCGACACATGTTGCATCCGGAACCAATGGGCACGGCTGAGTTTCATCGAGAAGAGAATATCAAAGACAGACTGGAGAAGATCCTGAGCTGCCTGGGGAAGGGGGAGAAGGATTAGACTGGGGAAGGGAACCAGGGCCATCAATTTAGAAGGTAAACTCAAGAATGTGAACAGGGAAGAGAAATTTACTGTGAGGATCCATCTCTTTGGCTCTCTATAAGTGGCTCTCTCCTTCTCTGCCTCTCTCTCTCTCTCTCTCTCTCTCTCTCTCTCTCTCTCTCTCTCTCTATCTCTCTGCCTCTTTCTTTCTCTCAGATAGGGAAAATCCATGCACAACATCTTTAAGGGAGTTTTCAGGTCTGAAAGTGGAGATTTGTAAATGGAAAATATCAAAGCAGACTGGACAGATTCAGACAAATAAATGGACACAGGGCAATGGTGATGTTAATATAATTGTTGCAGGTTAAAAGATCAGATACTGTGTGTTTATTGTCGGAGATCACATAATCAGCGTACATGGTGTAGAACAAGACTTATTTTATAGTCATTTCATCATCTTAGTTTTTCAGCATATTTCTATTCATATTTTTATTTTTATTATTAGTTACTATGAAAGTATAATATACGTTTAAAACTAGACCAGGTCTTGGATAGGATTTTATGATAAATCCATGAGCAATATCCATAGATGGAAATGCATGCGTCATGGTTGATAGTAATGACACTACAGAAAGTAGTATTTTTTTTATTTAGGTAAGAGCTGAACATACAGTAGTACTCCATGGGAAGACCACAGTAAGAAATACCTCCACTAATACCATATTGTTAAGGCATAATTTGAAGGGATAGCCACAAGTTTTAGAAAACAGTAGAGAGCATAGATGTTACTCCATTGTTAATCCATATATTTTTTTGCCGTGTCACCATAGTGTTACTTGTAATCTTTCTTCATTAGGAACTTACAGGGAAGCTACAATTATGGTGCACCTGTTTTGCAGCCTCAAATGTTAGATTTGTTTCATCCCATGTTCTACAGCTTATGTACCATTTGCTTTGGAGGTGTCTTCACTGGCATCGCCAGTATTGGTGTCATTATTTATTTTGTAATTTCCCAAACCAATGGTTTAACTCCCATGCCACAACTCTTTAATAGATAAACAGCTGTATATATTATTAATTATTTTTATTATTAATTTGTTCTGTTCCATTTGTTTAGATGCGGAATTTGTTATTTCAGATAATTCGTAACTTCGGATAAATTCGTACTCGTTAATTTAATAGTTAGTTATTAATTAAACTGATTTTCTTTCTTTTTTTCAGAAAATTTCAAATTTTGGGATTTTCAAGTCTTTGAATTCCCGAATTCAGAAAATCCGAAAATTCGGAATTCCGAAAAACCGAAAATCCAAAATTCGGAAATTCGAAAATTCAAAAATTCGGAAATCCGAAAATTCGGAAAATCCAAAAATTCGGAAATCCGAAAAATTCAGAAATCCGAAAATTCGGAAATCCGAAAATTCGGAAATTTGAAAATTCGGAATTTCGGAAATCCGAAAATTCGAAATTCGGAAATCCGAAAATTCGGAAATTCGGAAATCCAAAAATGTGAAATACGGAAATCCGAAAATTCTAAATTCGGAAATACGGAAATTCGAAAATTCTAAATTCGGAAATTCAGGAATCTGAAAATTCCCGACATTTCCGAATTCCGAATTTTCAAATTTCCAAATTTTCCGAATTTTCGATTTTCCGAATTTCCGAAAAAAGCAAAAAAACTAATAACACGAAAATGAACAAATTTTTTGTCAGTGCACATGTCTAATGGCTACCCCCTCTCCACACCTAATGAGTCTTCTTGTCAACTTGGGAGTGGGACCATATATGATTACCAGTTTGTTTCAGGGCCAGACCATCCACAGTGCAAACTATGAATAATTCTAGACCCCAGGGGATGTCCAGGAGACCCAGCTAAAAAACTTTGCATCATACTCCTGCAGTATTTCCCACAGTTAGCCAAAGGTGTGCACATGTGAATAAAATAAGTATTTGATCCTCGAGCACCAAAGCAAAACTCCATGAAACTATGCAAGCTATGAAAACATGACTTAGTCCTTAGAGGAGAAACCCTTGTTGGCAAGCATAGAGGTAAGACGTTTCTTACCAGTGACCAGGTTTTCTCTCATCAGGAGGGATTTTGGTCCACTCTTCCTTACAGATTTTCTCTAAATCCTTAAAGGGTTTGTAAAGGCAGAAGGCAGCAGCTGTCCCAGCAGCCCCTAATACCTGAGCCCCATCTCTCTCCAGCAATGTCCACAAGTGTCTTGGCCGTCCGGGACTCTCCCTCCTGATTGGCTGAGACACAGCAGCGGCGCCATTGGCTCCAGCTGTCAATCAAAGTTAGCTAGCCAATCAGGAGAGAGAGGGGGTGGGCCGAACTGAATGGACACATGGAGCTGTGACTCGGCTCGGGTGCCCCCATAGCTGCTTGCTGTGGGAGGACTCAACAGCAGGGAGGGGCCAGGAGCACAGAAGAGGCACCCAAGAAGAGGAGGTTTTGGGCTGCTCTGTGCAAATCCACTGCAACAGAGCAGGTAAGTATAACATGTTAACAAAAAAAAAACTAGACTTTACAATCACTTGTAGACTGTCGCTTGGCAACTGGAAGTTTCACCTTCCTCCATAAATTATATTTAGGTTTAAGGTCTGTAGACTGGATAGGCCAATTCTGAAATTTCGCTCCTACATGTAAAAATCTACTTTTTTTTTTTTTTTGCTAGAAAATTACTTAAAAGCCCCAAACATTATGCTCAGTGATTGTAATATTCTAGTCTGCATTTCTAGTCTGAATTTCATCCATACAAACTGGCCTGTTAGTGGGCCCTGAGGACAGGGTTGATGACCACTGCTCTATAGAATAAAATGATGAGTGTTGCAATTTTTTATGTCACACGGTATTTGCGCAGCAGTTTTTCCAAAAGCAATTTTTTGGGAAAAATAAATGAAAGAAAAACAAAACACAATATTGACCCCAATTTATTTGTATAATGTGAAAGATAATGTTACACCGAGTAAATAGATACCTAACATGTCACGCTTTAAAATTGCATCTGCCCGTGGAATGGTGGCAAACTATGGTTCTTAACATTTTCCATAGGCACTTACATTTACACTTTTTAAAAAAAAAATATTACTTTTATTGCTATTACAAGGGAAGAACAACATCCCTTGTGACAGCATGGGCCTTGACAGGTCCTCCTTATGGAGAGATCTGGGGTCTATTAGACCCCAAATCTCTAGTCTGGCCTCCCATGCAGCCGTTCAGACACAGATCGGTCTGATCTACTGCTTTCCTGCCCGCTAATGGCCAGGTAAACAAAGAGGTGGACTTGGAAGTGACACCATTATTTATCGTTCCCAGATGACAGAGGGTCAGATGTCAGTTCCTCTCTCTCTGTTCTGTGCAGCCGGGCTCTGCGATTGGACAGCAAAACCCAGGAGAGGCAGTGACGGTGAGTGTAACCACCTTCTGCCCCCTGCAGATGTGATTGAGTGGCTATTTAGCCACTTAAATCACGTCCAATAGAAAGGGAATCGATGGTTAAAAAAATCCATTACGGGGATGATGCCTATAGGTGCAGGCATCATCCAGCTCTAACTACTTCACCTCAAGGACGTCCTACGGACGGGATGTAGTTAATGTGCTTCTTTTTGAGCCACCGCTTTGTTGCCTTGGCGGTATGTTTTGGGTCATTGTCATGCTGGAAGACCCATCCACGATCCATCTTTAGTATTCTGGCTGAAGGAAGAAGGTTCTCATCCAAGATTTTACAATACATGGCCCGTCAATGTGGCAAAGTCGTCCTATACCTTTAGCAGAGAAACAGCCCCCACAGGTGTTTTTTATACACATAATGAGTTTTCGTTAGGAGCACCTTCTTAAAATTTAAGGACTAATCTGTGTACCACATGATCACATACTGTAGCCAGTCTGTGTGAGCCAGCATTTTTGTTGGTTTGTAGGGAATCAAATACTTATTTTACTCACCGAACTGCAACTCAATTTATAACATTTGTAATATGTGTTTTTTTTCTGGATTTTTGGTTGATATCCTGTCTCTATTCATTTAAAATACGCTTATGATAACAATTGTAGACCCTTCATTTCTTTGTAAGTGGGCAAACTTACAAAATCTGCAGGGGATCAAATAATAATTTTCACCACTGCATGCTATAAACAATATAAACTGAAAAACGAATGTGCAGATTTTTAACTTAAAGCAAACAACCAGATTTTAGCTTTCTGTAGTGGGTTAGTATATGATTTCTGGTTGATATGGGTCACTGAAATGTGCACGTTATCATTGCTCTGTGCTACTTAATTACTTCTTCTTTTCAGTTTCTTCAGTGGGAAGTGCATCATTCCTATGCTCCTGTTCAAGGTTCATTACCATAATAACAATACCATTTTTTCAAGAGACAATTACAAAATTAGAAATGCTCTGCTTGGCTTTATGCTTATTGGAAGTGTATAAAGAAGCATACATTCAGACAAGCACTGCATTCTTGCAGATAGGCTGCTAACAACAGCAGAAAAGGTGACAGCTACAAGTAGCTATCAAGCCATGGAACTTCAGGCAAATAACTAAATATTCAATTGAAATACTTATTTGAAATACTTATTTGGGAGCTCTTTTCCTGTCAAATGATTCATATTTCTGTCTATTTTGTCCTAAGATTGAAAAAGCCCAACCATATTACATAGGAATACACACAACTATAATTATTTAGATGTCAGCGCACACCCCTAGCAATCTCAACAATCACTGCACACCTCTCCTGATGCTTTACTTGCATATGCACATATACACAACAATTGTAGTTTTACTACTATTGTTCTGTATACTGCATAGAAAGCATAGTGATTTTTGCATGGAAGCATTTTATTCTGCTGCTGTTCAGCAACACTGCTCAGTCACTTGTTTTTCCCCATCATGTGATTGGACAGTGACTAATGAGGTCATCTCTCTGCTCCCCCTGTCAGCATGCACCATATCAGTACAAGATTGAAAACCATATGATTGGTCCCAAACACTTCCCCTTCATCTTCCAGTCTTTGCATTTCTGTAGAGCAGGGATATGCAATTAGCGGACCTCCAGCTGTTGCAAAACTACAAGTCCCATCATTCCTCTGCCTCTGGGTGTCATGCGTGTGTCTGTCAGAGTCTTGCTATTCCTCATGGGAGTTGTAGTTCTACAACAGCTGGAGGTCCGCTAATTGCATATCCCTGCTGAAGAGGAATATACAGTACAAGAGGCTATGGTGTTTACATTACTTGACTTAAAATTACATTAATGATGTTTAACCACTTTGCGACCGCCGGCCGTCAAATGACGGCCAGGCGGCGCATCTCTCGTTCCGGGAGGGCGTCATATGACGTCCTCCCCTTCTGTGCACTGCAGGGAGCGCGCGCGCGCTCTCGCCGTGTCACTGGGCACCCGATGCGCGTGCCCAGCGGCCGCGATGTCCGCTGGGCACCCGCGATTGCCCGGTAACACAGCGGGACCGTGGATCTGTGTGTGTAAACACACAGATCAACGGTCCTGTCAGAGGAGAGGAGCGATGGTGTGTTCTCTGTACAGAGACACACCGATCGGTCTCCTCCCCTTGTGAGGCCCCTCCCCCCACAGTAAGAAACACTCTTAGGGAACATAATTAACCCCTCCCCGCCCCTAGTGGTTAACCCCTTCACTGCCAGTGTCATTTATACATGAACCAATGCATTTAAATAGCATTGATTGCTGTATAAATGACAATGGTGCCAAAAATGTGTCAAAAATGTCCGATGTGTCCGCCATAATGTCGCAGTCACAATAAAAATCGCTGATCACCGCCATTACTAGTAAAAAAAAAAAATATGCTATAAAACTATCCCCTATTTTGTAAACGCTATAACTTTTGCGCAAACTAATCAATGATCGCTAATTGCGATTTTTTTTTACCAAAAATATGTAGAAGAATACGTATCGGCCGAAACTGAGGAAAAAAAAAATGTTTTTTTATATATTTTTTGGGGATATTTAGTATAGCAAAAAGTAAAAAATATTGTTTTTTTTTTTTAATTTGTCGCTCTTCTTTTGTTTATTGCGCAAAAAATAAAAAACGCAGAGGTGATCAAATACCACCAAAAGAAAGCTCTATTTGTGGGGAAAAAATGATAACAATTTCATTTGGGTACAGTGTCGTATGACCGCGCAATTGTCATTCAAAGTGCGTCAGCGCTGAAAGCTGAAAAATGGCTTGGTCAGGAAGGGGGTGAAAATGCACTGTAGTGAGGTGGTTAAAAGTAGTGGAATTCCAGGCTAGAACTAATCAAGCTTAAAGTGGCTGTAAAGTCAGAAGGTTTTTTATCTTAATACATTCTATGCATTAAGATAAAAAACATTCTGTGTGCAGCAGCCGCCCCAGCACCCCCAATTTTTACCTGAGCCCTATCTCTATCCAGCGATGTCCACAAGTTGAAAAATGGGAGTGGCAGAGAGATTGAGGCAACTATGGACTTTCATGGTACGGGTAAGGACTCACAAAACAGTGTGTATAGAAAAATATATAAAGATTTATTACAACAACAAAATAATACAGAATCATACAATAAATGAAAAAAAAAGAGAGAGGGGACAATTAAAATCAAGAGACAATATTGGGATACAGAATTTTTCCTTATAATTGCACAGTGCAGCACATAATTATTGGTCCCTGATACCGGAAGCAATGTAGTGATATTCAAACTGTCGCAAGATGGCACTCAACATGTTTCGTGGACTAGCCGCTTCTTTAGGAGTATACAATAAGGGAGAGTATATCTGTATGGTTGTCTCTAAAAGGGGGGAGATTGGGATAGTTAATATCATATACATTATGGAAAGCAAAACAGTGTACCTGGAGACAGCCTAGAGAACGCCATCCTGATTCTGCCAACAGGAAAGGCGGAGGTATGCTGACTCCCAGGAGTACAGGTCAAGAGAAGGTAATTATGTAAAGATATAAAAGAAAAAAGTTGCATCCAATTATACACCTATATGAACAAAAAGATGTCCACAAGTTCCTCGGCCGTCCGGGACTCTCCTTATGATTGGCTGAGACACAGCAGTGGTATCATTGGCTCCCGCTGCTGTCAAAGACACTTAGCCAACCAAGAGAGAGAAGTGGCGGGGCAGAACCGGGGCTCAGTGCCTGAATAGTCACAGGGAGCCAGTGTTGCCAACCGTCAGTATTTTTACTGGCAGCCAGTAAAAAACAGGCATTTTCTCCTGCCAGTAAATGCCAGTAAAAGGAAAAAGTTGGCAGTAAAAAATATGGCTGTGATGTTCGGCTCGGTCCAGAGCCGGCCGAGACCATCCGAGTCCCTGCTACAGTGTGATCGGGCAGCTCTAGTGGAGGCGTTGCCTGAGCGTGTTGCGTAATGTCATGGTGCAAGGGAGCCAAGCAGAGCGTCCAAAGCCTCGTGTGCAGGTCTGCAGGACATGAGCAGAACAGGTTGGGAGTGGGACTGTCAGTGCTGTTTAGACTGAAGTGGACTGAAGGGACCAAGAGTCAACTTCGTGTGTGTGTGTGCCTTCCTATTCTAATTTCTTGCCCTCCTGAGTCCTGTCCCTGAGCTACTTACTTACTATATCGAATATAAAATAAGAAATATGTTTTTTGCGATAATATCTACCTTAAATCACATTGCTAATTGCATATTGTACTCGTTTGTAGCCTAATTACTAAAATTTGCACTTAAAACTGTAATTTTGTAACTTTTGGAAATGCCAGTAAAAACTTGGCTGTGCCAGGAAATTTTGGGTGTTGTGTCAGTAAATTTCAATCTGGTAGGCTGGTAACACTGCAGTGAGCTGTGACTCGGCTCGGGTGCCCCCATAGCAAGATTCTTGCTGTGGGGGCACTCAGCAGTAGGGAGCGGCCAGGAGAGCTGAAGAGGCACCCGAGAAGAAGAGGATCAGGGCTAGTCTGGAATTATACTTTAATAAACCATGTGGGGTTGATTTACTAAAGGCAAATATACTGTGTACTTTGCAAAGTGCAGTTGCTCTCTGCAAGTGCAGGTGCTCCAGAGTTTAGTAAATGAGCAAAGGCTATGCTGACTTTCATTATCCAATCATGTGCAATTAAACATTTTTTTTTTTTTCCTTGCAGGTGATTGGACATTCTTTGACAAGTGAAGCGCTTTACCTCTATTACTAAGCTCTGGAGCAACTGCACTTTGCAAAGTGCACAGTCTATTTGCCTTTAGTAAATGGACCCCAGTGGCTTTTTAATCCATGCTGCCATGTCCTGATTAGTATTACTTGCTTGAACCATAATTCCTGCTGGGGACACCACAATCCCCTGTAACCTAGGTGTTAGCACTTTTCAAATTTCTATGTTGTGAAAAGTTGGTCCCAATGATGACATATCCCAAATCAATCTTTTGGAGATAGGTTGTACCAGAAGTGGATATACTTAAAAATATTGCTGAAACCAGGTTTCAGGGACTCCAGGGCTCCTTGAAATTAAAAAAAGTTCATAAGGTATACTGTTACTAGTATTAACTCTTCTTTCCTAATCTTTTTTCTACCTGTGACATATAGTGACAGGTTTGCTTTAATTAACTATTCTTAAATCTGACTTTAGTCACTGTTGCGTGCTCTGCTTCCCCTCTCATAACACAATCTTTGTGTGATAACTGTTAATGAGTCACAGCCTTTTTATAGAATATCTACTGGAATCTACACTTTGCTGGAACACAATCAAAGAAGTTTGAAGTATAAGATAAATGATGTGTTCAGTTGTATTGAAAGGACCTGTCCATCCAGAACTTGAAAAAGAACTCAAAGTTGTCACGATCCCTGGATGATGCATTATACTTATCTTTGTTACCCTAAACCAAGGGTATTGAATTATAATTCACAGAGGTCTGACCAGTAAAATTTTCTTCAAGCAAACGTTTGAATCACATGTTTGTGCAATGACTCCGGTTCTCCACATCCCAGTTCTTATATCACAATCCCCTTCTTACATCAGTGTCCTCAGTCCCCCTTCATAGTGGTGTCCTCTCTCCTCCTTCACATCACCCCCCATAGTAGTGTTCTATGCCCCCCTTCCCCACAGCGGTGTCCTCTGCCCTCACTTCACAATACAGCCCTCCACAGCTCTGCCCCTCTTCACGTCACAGCCCCCCCGCAGCTTTGCCCGACACAGCTCTGCCGCCCTCTATTCACATCACAGCCCCCGCTGCTCTGCTCCCCATTCACATTGCAGCCCTCATGCAGCTCTGCCCCCCCATTCACATCGCAGTCCCTGCAGCTCTGTCCCCCTTTCACATCACAGCCATCTGAAGCTCTGCCCTCCCATTAACATCACAGCCCCTGGCAGCTCCTCCCCCATTAACATTGACGCCCCCCACAACTCTGTCCCTTCATTCTCCTGCTCCACTCAGGTGCAGAGAGCAGGAGGCAGGACAATTCTGGGTGGAGGGCAGGAGCTGCTAGAGTTAACTTATTACCAGTGGTGGTCTGGATGGGACAGTGGCTCAGTCCAGATGCCATTTAGTGATGCCTGCCCTAAACTAAAGATCCTCAAGTGTAGTCTTTGACAGCCAGCATGATATTGAGACCAGTAACTAAAAAGCAGGTGAAGCAGTGTTATCAGAACAAGAACAAGATCCTTCTTAACCGGTCTGGAAGGCCATACCTTACTGTAACCGTTCTCTGCTCTGTCCAAGTAACCCAAATTCTGGACTTGAATCTTAAACCAGAGATATAGACAGGAACTTACTGCTGCATACATGAATCTAATGCTGCATACACACGAGCGGACTTTCTGTCAAACTAGGTCTCAGGGTCTTCCCGACAGACTTTCGGCAGGGTTCTGACGAACTTTCATAACGAACGGACTAGGCCACATACGAATGGACTAGGTCCAGTCGAAAGTCCATTCGTTCGAACGTGGTGACGTAAACGGGACAAAAAAATATCCAGTAGCCAATAGTTGCCCTGGTGTACACAGACGAACGGTTTTCCCAATTTGAGTCCGTCAGAATTGAGTCCGTCGGATAGATTTGAAACATGTTCTATTTCTAGGTCTGACGGAATTTTTTCCTGAAAAACGAAAGAATTAGCCCACAAAAGATCGGATTGTCTGACAGACTAATCCCATTCGACCTAGTTTACAGGAAAGTCCGGTCGTGTGTACGCGGCATAATGGAAAGATGACATGTCATCCACGGTGTGAAATATAACCACATTAGGACATTTCAGCAAGCCCAGCACACACTGTTGTAGAATATATTCGTTGCTAGGTAGAATTGTGTGTTGGGTCACACACACAAGGCCGTAGGGATCTTCCAGATCTTCTTGGATATCCAAGTTCACCTTGGTGGTGTATAGGCTTTTGATCGTGAATCTACCCTTGTGATGTATATGCCGAGATGTTCCAGAAACAATGTCATGTGGGAACTTTTACTTTGGTATGTTTGTGCAAAAAATAATGTTAAATTTGACTTTACAGTATTTCACACACCTTGGAGCAGAAGAATTTTGATCAGCTACACACCCACACAAAAATGATGATAAGATTCCTTTATTGAAAATTAATAAAGGCACTGGATGGGTACATGCAGGGGTCGAAAAGGCAAGGTTGACGCGTTTCACACTGTTAAAGTGCTTTGCCAAAACCACACAAATGCGAACACAATACACTCTCTTATATCAGGTTAATCGCATGACAGTTCAGGCGTATTTCATTAGATTAAATTAAGTGATTGCACAAACCATTCTGGAAACACTCTCATGTTTAAAGTAAGTGAAGATATACAAACAACAAAATTAAAAACAGAAAAGGTTCTATACAATATAGCATCTTTTTTAATAAAGGAAAAAACATTTCTTCCAATAGAGGAGAAGATAAATGCACACCATGAATATGGGTATTACCACAAGTAGCACACGGACAGAAAAAACCCCAAGGGTACATATGACCATTAATAATAATATACTTGTAAACATCTGAAGTACAAATAGTGGTGTTATGTAGTCATAAAAATGAGTCAAGTCCTATTCAAATTTTAAGCCCATGGGAATTTTAGTATTGCACTGATGGGCACCGATGGGCTGCACTGATGGGCTCTAATGGGCTGCACTGATGGGCACTGATAGGGCGACACTGGTGTTCACTGAGAGGTGACACTGAGAGGTGGCACTGAAGGGAATTGATAGATGGCATTGGTGGGCACTGAGAAGTGGCACTAATAGGTGGCACTGATAGGTGGCAGTGATGGGCACTGATAGGTGGCAGTGATGGGCACTGATAGGTGGCAGTGATGGGCTCTGCTGGGTGGCAGTGATGGGCACTGAAGGGTGGCAATAATGGGTACTGATCGGTACTGGTAGGTTACACTGATAGGCAGCACTGCTAGGTGGCACTAATGAGGCACTGATTTGCACCACTGGTGGGCATTGATAGATGGCACTTGTGGGCATTGATAGGTGGCACTGGTGGGCACTGTGGGCACTGTCAGGTGGCAATGGCAGGTGGCACTGGCAGGGGGTACTGATTGGCACAGAGGAGGCAGATGTGCATCCTTCCTCTTCGGGACCGATATACCTTGAACATAAGCCGGTGATCTGCTTTTTTTTCTCCTCACTCTGTCAGCGTGAGGAGAAAAAAAAACGATTACCGAGCTTTTGTTTACACACGTGATCAGCTGACATTGGCTGACAGCTGATCACGTGGTAAGGGGCCGGGATTGGCCCCTTACTCGGATCGGTGATCACCCGAGTCTCGGGGGCGTCCAAAGGGGAGGACGTCATATGACGCTATCCGGGAAATTCAGGTCCGCGCTGTAGCCGTCATTCGGCTATAGCGTGGACGGCAAGTGGTTAATGACATTGAAATAAATATACTTACCAAGGGGCTAAGCTTCTGTCCTAACGAGGATATTGACAAGTTTGAGGCCATAAAGGACATTCAGCTTTTTGCATGGAAAATTATTCTCAAACTACTTTATTGTAAGACCATTAAAGAGGGAAAACAACCCAAACCCCAAGAAATACAAACAATAGATACCCTAATTGCCCTCTTGGAAGAAAGTGATATTCCTGATCTTATTGATCGTATAGATATTGAGCATCTATTGCAGAAGCTCGACCAAACTCCCTCTTCTAATGTATCCACTGTTTTGCCCAATGCCAAAAAGAAGTCAGACAAATCTCTGGCACTGGGTTTAAATCCGAATGTTCTTGCATTTGTCAAGCTTACTACTAATGAAATTCCTTTCTTGGAGGGATTAGTCTTGGGGGCAAAGAGAATAAATAAACATATAGGCAGTTCCCCCCAACCTGTCCATCAATCTATTAAGCCACGTACACACGATCGGATTTTCCAACAGGAATTGTGTGATGACAGGCTGTTGGAAAATCCGACCGTTTGCACGCTCCATGGACAAATGTTGGATGACAGGCTTTAAAATTTTCCGCAGACAAATGTCTGTTGTCGGATTTTCCGAGTGTGTGTACACAAGTCTGTCGGACAAAAGTCCAAAGTACAAACACGCATTCTCGGAAGCAAGGATGAGCTGGAAGCGGTCGTCCTTGTAAACTAGCATTCGTAATAGAGAATTAACATTCTTGACGTGGCAGATTATTAAATCTTGAAATGCAGCGCACAATTCTCTTCTTCTTTTTTTAATGGCATAATAATTAAGCTGATTTGCTGGTGATACTGATGGAGTTATGGCCAACGTATTTTAAAAGGCTTTTATTTTCTAGTGATATCAAGAAGAATATTATTATGCTTTTTTTTTGTTGGGCAAATTACCACAACACCATTATCCTGTAGTTTTTAAGATCAAGGATGCAACTATGTTGGTGTCCCTTGTCAATTTTACATTGTATTTTTTTTTAAATGTAACTGCCTACTCCCAAACTGTCATTTGAAGTAAAACACATAGCCAAGTATTATTCTCCACAATTTTTTTATTGTGCATTAAAAAAAGAAAACAAATACATTTAGATATGCTATCTGCCAGAATAAATTAACAAAAAAGTGCATTCTATGCATCCAAAAAATATAGAAAATATACCAAATTAAATCATTATTCAACCAAAAAATAAAAATAAAAGCCTCATGCATGTGTCCTGCTTCTTAATATAGGGGGGTCAACAATGCCAAGAGTTGGTGAAAGCAGGGGTCCGTCATCCGGAGATAATTCCGAAAATCATCTGGATTATTCTGCTGGAGCTCCCACAGCAATGGCATATGACATAATTGGTCACGATTAATAAAGCAACCAATTTTTAGTCCAAGAAATCCTCCTCCTCCTGTTCCTGGACTGGACTTGGGTCAAAGCAATAACTCCAAGGCCAATAATAAATAACACGTAATCTCCTCCGATTCCGCAACATGTCTGGTTGATGAACGGCCGTTCAGAAACAAACTGAAAAGCACTAAATGAAAAGCATGAACTGAAAAGCGTGAAATGAAAAGCGTGAATCAACACTCACCAAACTTCTACTAACAAGAAATTAGCAGAAGGAGCCCTAAGGGTGGCGCTAAAGAGCTGAAAAACCACGTAATACGTCACTACGTTTGTGTTTGTTGGCCGACAATTCCTTGCCGTTTGTATGCAAAACACAATCCAGGCACGCGCCTTCGGACAAAAGTCTGAGGTTTTGTCTGTGGAAAATCCGATCGTGTGTACGAGGCTTAAGTCTCTGCATTAATATTGCTGTTGTTATACATGTTACAGGTGATTGAATCTAATTAATTGAATGAATTGCATTCATCGAATAATGGTATCGTTTGAGATTGAATTACTATACTGAATATGGCACAGACTGTTAATTTTGTATGTACAGGGTCATATACTGATCTCATGTGTCAAAAAAACTTTTTGATTGCAGATGAAATTCTATTTTTCCCTTTTTTTTTTGTTTTTCTCTCTTTTCGTTTGTTTCTTTTATTCTAGGCATCCACTGCTGGGATTGTGGCTGCTTTGCTACAGCCCACGAATATTGGTTTATTAAGTCCAGTTTTTTTTTTTTCCTGAGTGCAGTTGTATCATGTCCCAAGATTTTTAGTGCTCACCAACCATGTCCCTTTTCCCCCCGTGTTGTGTTTACTTGCTCTCCCATCTGATGCACCCAGGCCGTACGGTCCGCCCATTTTAGGGGCGGTGACGACAGCTTGTTTGGGCTATGGTGCCTGGGTTACCATGCGCCTTTGAGCCTTGGATGCATCAGTGGGTGGACGACGCAGCGCACGACACTGTCAAGTGATCGGCTGCGGCGTCTGCTCATGATGATGTCATTCGCAGTGATTAACCTCAATTCAGCGCCACCACGACTATACACATCTGTGTTGGCGGCGTGATGTGTCGTCGGCTCAGGGGGGCCATCTATGGAGCGTCATCGAAGGAATGCCACAGGTGGAGTGTTGTCACCACACCCCTCTCCTATCATGGTCACTAAGGATGAGCCCGGTGTTCGATTCGAACCCATGTTCGAATCGAGCACCGGTGTTCGATTCGAACCCATGTTCGAATCGCTCGGCGAGCCCAGAACTATTGGGGCCGCTCGCATCAAATTCGTGTGATGCGAGCGGCCCCGCAATGCATTGCGGCCCGCGCAGTGCAATGCTGGCTGATGATTGGCCAAGCATGCACTGTGACCCCGCATGCTTGGCCAATCACAGCGCCGGCAGCGAGGAGAGCCATAATTGGCTACAGGCAGATGCCTGTAGCCAATTATAGCTCAGGGGCTTTAGTACACGCCCCACGGTATAAGAGGCCGCCGCGCCGGCGGCCTCGCATATTATGTTTCAGACAGTGTCAGCGTGTCAGTGTGCTGCTGACAATATGTGCTTTATTTCTGGGGATATGTGTGTGCATGCTGTTAGAACAGCATTGCAGTATCACATCTGGGGGGTGTCTATAGGTGGCCTGTGAAGGGGGCAGGTTTCCTGTGCTTAGAACTTTCCCTGCAAAAAAGTGTCATTTTTGCTGGAAAAAAAGCTATTTAAAATCACTCGCGGCTAATGAATTGATGGCTCCTGTAACACAGAGAACTGTCATTCATTAATAAAAAACAAAAAAAAAAAAAGCGTAGGGGTCCCCCCAAATTCAATAACCAGGCCCTTCAGGTCTGGGATGGATATTAAGGGGAACCCCAGCCAAAAAAAAAAAAAAAATCCATACCAGACCCTTGAGGTCTGTATGGATTTTAAGGGGAACCCTAGCCAAAAAAAATGGCGTGGGGTCCCCCTCAAAATCCATACCAGACCCTTATCCGAGCACGCAACCTGGCAGGCCGCAGGAAAAGAGGGGGGACGAGAGCGCCCCCCCCCTCTCGCCTGAACCGTACCAGGCCACATGCCCTCAACATTGGGAGGATGCTTTGGGGGTCTAAGACCCCTAAAGCACCTTGTCCCCATGTTGATGAGGACAAGGGCCTCTTCCCCACAACCGTGCCCGGTGGTTGTGGGGGTCTGCGGGCGGGGGGCTTATCGGAATCTGGAAGCCCCCTTTAACAAGGGGACCCCCAGATCCCGCCCCCCCCCCCTGTGTGAAATGGTAAGGGGGTACAAAAGTACCCCTACCATTTCACCAAAAAAGTGGCAAAAATGGTAAAAATGACAGGAGACAGTCTTTGACAATTCCTTTATTAAAATCTTCTTTCTTCTTTCTTCATCCTTCGGTTTCTTCATCTTCTCCTTCCTTCATCTTCTTCCATCTTCTTCTTCCATTTTCTTCTTCCTCCGATCCGCTTCTTCTTGCGCTGGTCTTCTCGTCCTTCTCGTCCGGCATCTTCTTCCGTCGGCATCGGCGTCGGTGTCGGTGTCTCTGTCTCTTCTTGGGCCGCTCCGCGCAATGGGAGGCTCCCGCTGTGTGAGGCTCCGCTCCGTCTGACAGGTCTTTTTATAATGGAGGGCACCTGGTGACCCCGCCCCCTCTGACGCACAGGGACGTCATGGGGAATTCCATGATGGCTTTCCCCATGACGTCAGAGGGGGGCGGGGTCACCAGGTGCCCTCCGTTTTAAAAGACCTGTCAGATGGAGCGGAGCCTCACACAGCGGGAGCCTCCCATTGCGCGGAGCGGCCCAAGAAGACACCGACACCGACACCGACGCCGACGGAAGAAGATGCCGGACGAGAAGGACGAGAAGACCAGCGCAAGAAGAAGCGGATCGGAGGAAGAAGAAAATGGAAGAAGAAGATGGAAGAAGATGAAGGAAGGAGAAGATGAAGAATCCGAAGGATGAAGAAAGAAGAAAGAAGATTTTAATAAAGGAATTGTCAAAGACTGTCTCCTGTCATTTTTACCATTTTTGCCACTTTTTTGGTGAAATGGTAGGGGTACTTTTGTACCCCCTTACCATTTCACACAGGGGGGGGGGGCCGGGATCTGGGGGTCCCCTTGTTAAAGGGGGCTTCCAGATTCCGATAAGCCCCCCGCCCGCAGACCCCCACAACCACCGGGCACGGTTGTGGGGAAGAGGCCCTTGTCCTCATCAACATGGGGACAAGGTGCTTTAGGGGTCTTAGACCCCCAAAGCATCCTCCCAATGTTGAGGGCATGTGGCCTGGTACGGTTCAGGCGAGAGGGGGGGCCGCTCTCGTCCCCCCCTCTTTTCCTGCGGCCTGCCAGGTTGCGTGCTCGGATAAGGGTCTGGTATGGATTTTGAGGGGGACCCCACGCCATTTTTTTTGGCTAGGGTTCCCCTTAAAATCCATACCAGACCTCAAGGGTCTGGTATGGATTTTGAGGGGGACCCTACGCCATTTTTTTTTTTTTTTTTTTTGGCTGGGGTTTCCCTTAATATCCATCCCAGACCTGAAGGGCCTGGTTATTGAATTTGGGGGGACCCCTACGCTTTTTTTTTTTTTTTTTTTTTTATTTTTTTTATTTTTTATTTTTTTTATCAATGACTTTTTTTTATGAATGAGTTTCAATGAATCACTGTTCTCTGTGTTACGGGAGCCGTGAATTAACATTAGCCGCGAGTGATTTTAAATAGCTTTTTTACTTTCAAAAATGACACTTTGCGCAGAGACAGTTCTAAACACGGGAAACATGCGCCCCTTTACAGGCATACTATAGACACCCCCCCAGGTACGAAATTTAAAGGAATATTACACTTTTATTGTTTCAATTTAAGCATTATTAAAATCACTGCTCCTGAAAAAACGGCCGTTTTTAAAAAAAAAATTTGCATTGATACATGTCCCCTGGGGCAGGACCCAGGTCCCCAAACACTTTTTATGACATTAACATGCATATTAGCCTTTAAAATGAGCACTTTTAATTTCGAACGTTCGCATCCATTATAACTAATAGGGTTCTAAAGCTCGCACGGACTTTAGGTCCGTTCGCGGGTTCTGGTGCGAGCCGAACGGGGGGGTGTTCGGCTCATCCCTAGTGGGGTCATTTCCCCTGTGTAATAGTAATGCTGGGATAATTTCCCCTGCACTGTTCAAATGCATATTACATTTGTTTCTTTGCTCTTAGGTTATTTAGCCAGCTCCCTTACATCGGGGGCACCAACCTCTAAGTATGGGATGTTTCTATGGTTTCATGTTTGGCAGAGCCTTATCTCAACACTAGTGGCCATTGCGGTGGTGCGGGTCTGTGAAAGAACTTTTGCATTGCAAGACTTAATTTACAAACCATAAAGCGATAGGTATGTGTACTTGCATATATGTGGTCGACTCTATTGAGCGTCCATTTATTTTGTGCATCAGTCCATGGTACTACTCCCTTGTTTTCATTTTTCTTTTTTATACTCAGATTTGTGTTTGTTTGTCCTTTGTGACCGCTCCGCCACCCCCCTTGTGGGAGGCAGTTCTCAGATGCGGGAGGGTTCCATATTGACATGGTTTATTTACATCTTGCTCTGGCTTGCTTGATGCTATTTGGGCGTCTCAATTTCCTCTTTCCTGTTAAGCTTATGATCTCCATTGTTTGAAACACGTAACACATGAAGTCAGTACTGATACCGACATCTATGTTTTTTGCTTTATTTTTATAAACAATAGTAAAGATGATTAACTTATAAATGATGTGGTATTTTGAAATTCTATGTGTAATTATGTTTATATTAATATTGTAGATTGTTTGTATTCATCTGGAAGTCCTCAGCCCATTTCCTTTCCCTGAAGAAGACCCTTACTTCACTTGTTGAAACGCGTTGCATTTCCTCTGTCTCCCCGACAGTTGGTTTGGGGTTTTTCCATTTGTCTGTCTTTGGACTGCTCTCTTTCATCATGTGTTTTAGTTTTATTCTTGTTTTGTATCATGTTATTTACGCTCTGTAATAAATTTGTACTTTTTATATAACATTTCTTTTCTTTTAAGTGTTCATGGTCCTCTAAAGTCCCACTTTTTGAGGAACCCTGTTTTTAGGCCAGAATGATGTCACGTATCACAGGAGTCTTCATGGGCATTTTTTTTTCTTTAATTTGGAGAAGGTGAGGATGGGCTTTCTAAGCTATGAATACCCACCTGCCTGCATGCCTGAGCTAAGGGCAGATGGATTCTAGACGTCCATGGCTAGAAAATTATTTCTCAACAAAATAAAGCATTGAGACATGAATGGATGGGTGAGTTTGCTGTGAATATTAAAAATAAATTAAATACAATTTTTTTGTTTTTGGTGCTCATAACTTCCGTTATCTGCTCTCTATCGGTCTGTTAATTAGACCATTGATAGGGTGTTGTTATATTTGTTCAATCACTGAAAAAAAAAAAAAACTGTCGACCCTGGCAAAAATTCAGGTCCTATCAACTCTTCCTGTGTAATCCCAAGGAATGTGGTCAGCCCTCCCGGTTCTTATCTTACACTGTAAAACAATTTACTCTATTTTTTGGAGCTGAGCAGGGGGGGAGGGGTTCTGTAGTTTACCAGGAGCCAACTTCTCGATGTTGACGCAATCCCTTTGAGATGTCAGATCAGAAAAGGCACTGTGTTGTCAGCCACAGCAGGAAATGTGTGCATTTCTGGTAGATTGCCAGATATTTTTCTGTACTTGCAGGGTTTTTAAACTTGTATTACAGAGGCATACTGTGATTCTTTATTTTTATTTTGCCCTGACATATGCTTTATTTGTCCTGCTACCCAAACCTTTAATCTCCGCTCTTGAAAGGTTACAGTGACCAAACCATTAACAGCATCTGACACACTTCTGTGAGTTTTTATCCAATTCTTATGATGTCCAGGGATCGTATGTGTCCTTGCAGCTCTCATTAAGCAGGAGAAAACTTCAATATTAAAATCACAAAAAAAAAGAGAGAGCAGCGGCCTAGTGCAACACCTGTAAATGATTTATTAAAATACTCACAAAAGGATTACATTCACTGGCATATTATCATATCTCAAATTTAGGGTCTCTTCCCATCTCAAGAAACTGGACATTCTATTAAAAGCACCAGTGTTAATTATGAAATCAAATTTCGTTTTAGTTTTAGTCGTATTTTATTCATCTGAATTGTCTTAATTTTAGTCGTATTTTAGTTGACTAAAATCTCAAGTATATTTTAGTTGACTAAAATCTAATTGTTAAATTGTAATGCATTATTTAAAGCGTAACTCCACTTTTGTTGAGAAAAAAAACATTCCCCTCTGGATGATCAATGTACATTGCAAGGATTATAACAAACTTTGTTGCAGATTCCTACCTTTTGTTATTCTGAAGAAATCCCTGTGTGTTTGTCTGTGCCTCTGGGCAGAGTGGGTCTAATGGGAGTGGTTTCATAATTAACTGTCAGGTGTGGAGCTACAGGGCACTAATGAGGAAATCTGCTGGGCCTGCACCCCTTTAGACGTGTTCCTATTCAAAGTATCACTCAAAAAATTATATTTTTGTTGCAAGGGATGCCTGAAATCTGACTTGTATCTTCTGCAGACTTCTGGGAAAATTGTTGAGCCAATCACACAAGCAGGAAATAATGTTTCTAAGGTGTTGTCAGTACACACTATGTGTACAGAACAACTCCAGGTAGCCATATTGTGATGCATTCTAAGAAAATTACATTGGCTGCAGATTGAAAAGGAAAGCTAATTTTTAATAACATTCAATTACAAAATGATTAGTGTTGCAATCATATGCACTATATTATTTTTTACTTATTTGCTACCCCCCCCCCCCCCCCCCATGAAAGTGGAGTTACCCTTTAAGCATTTCTCTAGAATTGTCAAAATCATTATATACTCCTGGAGTAAATTTACTAACATGTTATTCATGGTAATAAGGTTTGAACATGCACTACAGACACAGATTTAGCCGTTGTGATATTTAATGTCTTTATAAATAAAACGACATTTCATAAACAACAAAAATATTGCTTTTTTTTTTTTATAATTAGTTTTTATTGAAAAATAAAGTTTTGTACAAACAGGGTACAAACAGTGTAAATAAACATAAGAATAGAAATAACGGTGGTTACATAGTGTGTTAGGATGCTTAAACCAGAGTTACAAATGCAATATCACTTCAAATACAGTAAGTATACAGCTGAGAAGGGGGAAGGGGTTTTTCCCTTAGATACATAAAGTTCTATCATAACCAAGGGTAGGGAGAGGAGTGGAAGGGGGGGTGGGGAGGGGTGGGTGGGATGGACCGTTCATGGGCGGAGCAGGTTAGCGCTTCAGGCAGTGATCTATTTCAAACAAGTAGTTTTCATTCTTTATCTTTTACTTTTTTTTATTTTTTATACCATGAGGACCATACATTCCAGTGGTTTTGCAGTGTACGATATCTACCTTCTTTCTTAGCTATCATTGACTCAAAAAATATTGCTTTTTTGACGTACAGAAGTGCAACTTTAAAATATAAAAAAAAAACAAAAAAAAACTGTAAACTCTATTGACTGTAATGGCATTGCACAAATTACATAAATATATTGCCAACATAAAAAATATTAAGAAAAAAAAAAATTTGAAAAGCCTTTTTCCTAATTTCTTTTCTTTCAGCAGCTTAGTAGATGTCCCCTACTTATTCTTATGTGGTAGTGCAATACATGTTTAACCAGTTAGCGAATGCCCACTGTAGATATACTGTGGCTGGGGCGGCCGCTCTGTGCCAGATCACTAGGTACATGATCTGACACTTTTGGGTCTGGGGCGCATGCGCGTGCCGCCGGCAACCCACTCCCTCCCCTCTGTGATTAGACACAGCGGGAGCCAACCAGCGAGACCCATTGATCGTTTGTGAGAAAGGCAGAAAAGTGGTCTGCCTATGTAAACAAGGCAGATTGCCGTTCTGTGAGAGGGGAAAGTGCTGGTCCTAAGTTCCTGCTACATAGATCTTTACATTCCCCCAGTCAAAGCACCTCCCACCACAGTTAGCAAGCACTCTCAGGGAACACATTTAACCCTTTGATCGCCCCTGATGTTAACCCCATCACTGCCAGCGTCATTTGTACATAACAGTGCATATTTTTTAGCACTGATCACTGTATTAGTGTCCCCAAAAAGTGTCAAAAGTGTCAGTTAGGTGTCTGATTTGTCCGCCGCAATATAGCAATCCAGCTATAAGTCACTGATCACCGCCATTACTAGTAAAAAAACAAAACAAAACAAAAATAAATAAATATATACCATAATTTGTAGACGCTATAACTTTTGCGTAAAACAATCAATATACACGTACTGTTTTTTTGTTTTGTTTTTTTACCAAAAATATGTAGCAGAATACATATTGGCCTAAATTGATGAAGAAATTAGATTTTTTATATTTTTTTTATTGGGAATGTTTTATAGCAGAAAGTAAAAAGTATTGTTTTTTTAATATATCACAATGAAAACCGTAGAGATGATCAAATACCACCAAAAGAAAACTATATTTGTGGGGAAAAAAATTGCACGCCCACGCAACTGTCAGTTAAAATAATGCAGTGCCGTATCACAAAAAATGTCCTGGTCATGAATGAATGAATGAATGATTTGTATAGCGCTGCAAATGCGAACTGAATCGCCTCAAGGCGCTTGGTCTGTCCTTGTTGTCCTACTATATTAGAAGAGGTGGGTCTTGAGTTTTTTCCTGAAGGCCCGATGTTTTTCTTCCAGGCGGATGTTGTTTGGTAGAGCATTCCATAGCCAAGTCCCTGTACTACGAATCTTCGTTCTCCCTTAGATTTGTAGCGGGCTTTGGGGATGAGAAGGCGGTTTTGGTTTGTTGATCGAAGGCTGCGATTTGGTATGTATTTTTTTATTTTCTCACATAGGTATTGAGGAGCGTTTCCTTGTGTACATTTGTGGGTGAGGCAAAGGGTCTTGAATGTGATCCTATCTTTTACCGTGAGCCAATGGAGGGTCCTTAGGGATGGGGAGATGGATTCCCAGGGTTTCTTTCCGGTGACATGGAGGGGGTTAAACCTTCCGGAGCTGAAGTGGTTAAACTTTAACGTGTTATTATTATAGGCTGGGGATGGTATTGTATTTCTGATTTAGAAAAGACCAGCAGAGGGCATCAAAGAGATAGTGTGAATGAGTGTAAATTGTGGAACTGCATAGGAAAGGGAAAGGATGGATGGGAGCCTGTGTCTCTCAGCCAATACAGCTTGTCAATAGAATCAGGGGGCCGGGGCTTTAACAGACAGGAAAGCTTTAACAGCTCAGAGGAAAGCAAAACTTCAGGTGGGTTAACGTCCCTCCCTCACATTTTCATTCTGTTTTTCGTTCATTGACGAAAATTGGAATTCATTTTTGTCATAGTTTTAACTTGACTTAATTCAAATTTTATTTTCATTTAGTTTTCGTCACTGAAAACATGCAGCTGATGAAAACTATGCCAAAAATATTTTCGTCTATGAAATTAACACTGTTTAGCACCTGCAGCAGGATGCAGTAGACTTAAGATTGCTAATGTCTTTTGAGGGATAAGCCCTTTTCCAGCAGCAGCAGCAGAAGAGACTTTGAATTTGGGATTTCATGATTGCCTGTGGTTTTTAACCCTTTTGGATTTTATTAAACTTTTTATATTAAAATGGTGTCAGAAGGTGGTGCACTAAGCCTTTGCACTCGCTCTTTTTTGTGATTCTTATTCCCTGAAAAAGCCCATCTAGATACTGAGGGATCACGTGAGTGGGGCTTGGACACGTCCGTGTACTTTACCAACTCCTAAACTAGCTTCATATAAAATGATTTCAGATGTATGCAAAGACTTTAAAATTTTACCACTATATTCCTAACAAAGCTATGACATTTCAAGGAGAGGTGATACAGCATTTGTTGTTTAAAGGTAAGCAATTAGCAACATATTACATTGCAGAACTATAATTAGGCGTAATCAGTGTTCGCAGTATATCAGCACCCTGCATAATGGTAGGTGAGACATAGCACAGCACTCTATATTTTTATGTTACCTCGAGACCACAAAATGACTGCAATAATTATCTCTTTAAATGCAAATCTGTAATTGGTGAGGCAGATTCCAGCACATTTTCTTTTTGACTTTTGTAATAATAAAGGGATAGGACAATATTTCCTATTTAAGATTATCAACAGTTAAACAAAGGAGGATCTCATCATCTTGGCCGTCACTGAATATGCTGCATAGAATGGAGCCATGTGTCACTTAAAGACAATGCAGTCATGGAAACAACAGAAGATTACAGAGCAGGAGCTGAAAACATTACATTCATTGGACATTACAATGACTTTTTCGCTGAGCCTTACGTCTCTATTTTTCTTCTTTATTTTAAAGCTGTAACCCAGGAAAATAGAACAAAAAACGCAAAAGATTGCAGTTATATATTTATTTAAAACAATCATTAGTGTATTTTCAAATGCAGTTAGTGTAGCTAGCGGTCAGACTGGGAGGCAGGATCAGCATTAGGGGTCAATCAAATTTTCTGCATGCTCATGTGTTGCATCAGTATGCAGAGCAAACATCTGACTGCATCAGTATGTTGCTGCTCCTTTATGATCCAATCACATGCTACAATGGGGAGATCATTTGTTTTGTGCTAAATAACTGCATTAGTGACAAGTCAGGTGACAGGTGACTGTTCAGTCTGGAAGGGCTGTGTAGTTCTCAGAACTGGATGAACAGATATACAAATGGTTAGTAATACATCTCACCAGAGACGGCCTGTCCATAAGGGGCACAGTGGCGCCGTTCTCCTAATCTCTATGCGCCAGCCCCTTTACTCTATATGGGAAGCACATGATAAGAGCCAGAGGCTCTAATTGGCTTCAAAAAGGTTGTGACTTTAGCGAATCAACATTCGCTTTTGTTTTCCTGCTTCTCTGTCCAGCCAATCAGGACAGGAAGCAGGTGCTAAGACCGGGTTAGCTGGGAGGAGAAGCAGGGAAAGCCACCGAAGCTGCCTGCAAATGTGGATGGGGTAAGTGCGGGACTGGCGGGCTAGCAGGCTTGCGAGCTGGAGGAGGGTGTGTGTGGGAGCTATTGTTTGCCACCACCCCCCCAAAAATGGAGCACCAGTCACCACTACATCTTACAGTTAAACATATCAGTGGTTTATTTCGCTGTATTCCTGTTTTTCCTCTTTAACCGCTTCCCGACCAGCCCCTGTAGATATACGTTGGCAGAATGGCTTGGCTGGGCAAAGTAACATACCCGTATTTCACCCTGAATTTCCCGCCGTGCCGCAAGCTCCGTGGCCGTGCCAGTGGGTCCCGCGGAATCAATCGCCACAGGGATTCCTGGGATTGTGTCACGGAGCTGAAGAACGGGGAGATGCCGATGTAAACAGCATCTCCCTATTCTGCCTAGTGACAGCACACTGATCGTCTGCTCCCTGTCATCGGGAGCAGCGATCAGTGTGGTGTCAGCCACGCCCCCAGACAGTTAGAAACACGCTTCTAGGATACACTTAACCCCTCCCCGTCCCCTAGTGGTTAACCCCTTCACTGGCAGTAACATGTTTACAGTAATCAGTGCAATTTTATAGCATTGATCGCTGTATTAATGCCAGTGGTCCCAAAAATGTGTCAAAATTGTCTGATGTGTCCACCATAATGTTGCAGTCATGATAAAAATCGCTGATCGCTGCCATTACTAGTAAAAAAAAATAATTATTAATAAAAATGCAATAAAACCATCCCCTATTTTTTAGACACTATAACTTTTGTGAAAACCAATCTTATTGATTGTCGCTTATTGCAATTTTTTTTAACAAAAATATGTAGAAGAATACGGCCTAAACTGAGGAAAAAAAAATTTTTATAGATTTTTCGTGGATATTTATTATAGCAAAAAGTAAAAAAAAAAATGTTTTTTTTTTCAAAATTGTGGCTCTTTTTTTGTTTATAGCGCAAAAAATAAAAACTGCTCAAATACCACCAAAAGAAAGCTCTATTTGTGGGAAAAAAGGACGTCAATTTTGTTTGGGAGCTATGTCACTCTGGTCAGGAAGAGGGTAAATCCTTCCGGGGCTGAAGTGGTTAAAACTTAACTGCAGGAATTAGAGACAAAATGTATACCTGCAGTAAGGCATCCCTGCATTGCAAGGGTCACATTTTCATTAAGTGTAGCGCAGACCCTCTTGGATGATCCCACTGTTAAACCAGGTTCTGATCTCTTGATGGTGTAAAAAGCCAGGCATGGGGTATTTTCAGCCAGGTGTGTCAAGTCCCACTAAGTCCTCACAAATTAATCAGGCAGATAGTCTTTTTTGTGTTTTTTATTTGTTTTGTAGAACTGGGATAGGGAATGGTTAAAAAAAACAAAAAACGTTGGGATACCCAGAACTAGCAACTTGAAGGAGGACACTATCTTGCAACGGTTAACTGAAATAAAGCAGAGTCTTCTGTACAACAAGTGGCAATAACTCAGCACAGGGGGCTCCCACTATGGATACAGCCCTGGCAGCAGGTCTGGAACAGTGCCTCAAGAAAAAGGGGTGCAAAGGCAAGTCTCTCTCCTGAGATTTCTCTTATGCCGCGTACACACGTACGGACTTTTCCCGGCGGACCTAAGTCCAGCGGACAATCCGCTGGACTTTCCAGCTGGGTACGCTGGACTAAAAAGCGAACGGACTTGACCACACACGATCACGCAAAAAGTCCGGCGGTTCACGCGATGACGTACAGCATGTACGACGGGACTAGAAAAAGGAAGCTCGAGATCCCAAACGACACCCTTTGGGCACCGTCAGCTGATCTCGTGTGTATCGCGTGTTAGTTGACGTTTGGTTAGAGACGATTCGCGCTTCTCAGACTTCTGCTTAATTCGTTCGCTTCTGCCGTTCAGTTTGTGCTTGTGAGGTTTGTATCTGGCTTTCAGTGCGTGTGGATCAGTTCCTACCTGTTCTCAGGCCGTTCTGGTCCGCTCGTTCCTGTTTTTCAGGTCGTTCTTCATAGGCCTTGCTGTTCTTCAGTGCGTTCTGTTAAGTTGTTTGTTTGATCAGCCGACCGTTTTGAAGCCATGGAGTGTGGACGTACTCGGGAACGAGTTCGTGCTGTGCAGGGGCTCGGTGTTGCGGTTAACACCTTGGCACGAGCCCAGTCCATGAACAGGGTGAGGAGGAGTTCATGGACCAAGAATTGGTTGCGCCAGCGTGACCAATTCTCGCATATGCCTTTGCTCCGTGAGATCCGTGAGAATAATCCTGATGATTTCAGGAATTATCTCCGGATGACGGACCCCATTTTTCACCGTCTGTTGGCTTCGCTGTCCCCTTATATTACCAGGCAGAATACCTGCATGCGGCAAGCCATCAGTGCGGAGCAGAGGCTAGTCGCCACGTTGCGTTACTTGGCGACGGGGAGAAGCTTGCAGGACCTCAAGTTCACGACAGGCATCTCCCCCCAGGCTCTGGGGCTCATTATTCCAGAGACCTGTTCTGCCATTATCCACGTCCTGCAGGAGGAATACATTAAGGTAAGTCTTGTCTTTTAAAATTACCTATGTCTTGTATGTTTGCTAATGTAGTGCATCAATGTCATCATTAGCTAATTTCCATGATAGGACTATTCTATGAATGTCCCCTATTCCTTTTTTATTTTTATTTTTTTTTTTTTTGTCTAGTATTTTATGGTTGACTTATCGAAATAGCTTTAAGAATGTATTATTTAGTGGGTCACATGCATATTTCCTTGCACCAACCTCCCCAGCATGGAAGCTTGGCCCCCTAAACACCCCTAGCCTAGTCACTTTCTTTGGTTAAAAATGTATATTACCAGCTCCATTGTACTGCTTTACTCACCCCCCCTTTCACCCCTTTCACCCCCCTTGACCCTCATTTTTAAATTGATTGCATGTGGTTTTGGTCAGCTTGTAATTAACCCACCCCCCCCCCCCCCCCCCCCCACCCCCTGATAATTAATTGCATGTGGTTTTGGTCAGCTTGTAATTAACCCCCCCCCCTGATAATTAATTGCATGTGTTTTTTGTCAGCTTGTAATTAACCCCACCCCCCCTGATAATTAATAGCATGTGGTTTTGGTCAGCTTGTAATTAACCCCCCCCCCCCCACACCCCCTGATAATTAATAGCATGTGGTTTTGGTCAGCTTGTAATTAACCCCACCCCTGATAATTAATAGCATGTGGTTTTGGTCAGCTTGTAATTAACCCCACCCCCTGATAATTAATAGCATGTGGTTTTGGTCAGCTTGTAATTAAACCCCCCCCCCACACCCCCCTGATAATTAATTGCATGTGGTTTTGGTCAGCTTGTAATTAACCCCACCCCCCCCACACACCCCGTTAATTAATTGCATGTGTATTGTGTCACCTTACAATTAATTACTCCACACCCACATCCCCATTATTATCTTCTCTGGGCCATCAGAGGGGTCATCAATCAGAGATTTGTCCCTTATCCTTAATCTTTTGGCTTTATTTCAAGGACTTACAAAATAAATACATATGTTCTTCCAAATTGTTTGTTAATTTGTTGCATTTAGTTAGGTGTTTTGCCTGGTTTTTAATTCGATTTGTATATTTGTGTTTGACTTCACAGTGTCCTTCCACGCCACAGGAATGGCAGACTGTGGCTTCCCAGTTTGCTGCCCGTTGGGACTTTCCCAACTGCGGAGGGGCGATTGACGGGAAGCATGTGCGAATTGTGCCCCCACCCCATTCGGGGTCTTACTATTGGAATTATAAGGGGTTCCATAGTATAGTGTTGATGGCGGTGGTGTCGGCACAATATGACTTTCTTTATGTGGATGTGGGGAAAAACGGCCGGATGTCGGACGGAGGAGTCTTCAACCACACGGAGTTCGGTCATCGTCTCCAGAATGGTGGCCTGGAGCTGCCACCAGATGAAGATAATGTGGAGGGACTCCCCTTCGTTTTCATTGCCGACGAGGCGTTCGGTCTGGGTGACCATCTGATGAGGCCATTTCCCCAACGATCCCTCACCCCTGAGAGGAGGATTTTTAATTATCGGTTGGCCAGAGCAAGACGGGTTGTGGAAAATGCCTTTGGTATTATGGCCAACCGTTTCAGATTGCTCCTTACATCCCTACATCTGGCAGAGTACAAACTGAATACTATTATTCTTGCATGCTGTGTCATGCACAATTATTTACGCAAACATTCGGGAACATACTCATTACCAATCGGCCCTGAGGCCGGAGTGGAAGGCAACATGACAGGGCTGGATAATCGCCGTCTTGGTTCGGCCCCACAATCAGCCCAGCAAGTGCGGGACCGTTATTTACATTATTTTAATGGTAGGGGGGCCATTGCAATGGCAGCAGACCCTTAAACCATCTTTTTGATTTACAAAGAATAAATACAGTTATTGATGTTTGAAATATTGGTATTTTCGTATGGTTTTGCTTTTAATTTTGCCTGTTTTATATGTTGTCCTAGTGCACATCTTAATAGTGGCAAACTTGTTTTGCGTTTAGTAAATAAGCCCCTTTGTCAATGAACCACAACATGTTTTGGTCAAACTGGTAGTATTTAAAAAGAAGAAGCCACACATTGTTTAATTTGTGCAAACATTTTTTTTTTTTATTCTAGTGCACATCCAAACCTTTTTTTTTTTTTTTTTTTTTTTTTTTTTTGTTTCAACAACATTTTATGTATTTTTTTTAGGTTATATTTTTTACATTTTTTTGTTCTTTTTCTCACAACATATTTTTTTAAATTTTTGTGATTGATTTTTTTAAACAAACATAAAAACATGTTTTAAAATGGTAAAAAATTTAGGCTTAGCATTAGAAAATATTTACACAATGTAAAAGCCCAGAACTTACAAAGTTCAACAGGTAACCCATGAACAGTAGAAGCCAAATTTTGAATATGCACACTAATTTAACTTGAAAATGGGTAATGTCAACATGTGCTATGTTCCATCATGGGGAATCAATGGACGTGTTTTGTGTGTGAAACCCCTTCCCTCTCACCTACTAGCATTAGGGGTTGCAAACACAAAATGCGTCCATTGAGATCCCCTGATGGCACATAGCACATGTTGACACACCGTGTGCATATTAAAAATTTGGCCTCTAAAATTTGTAAAACATCGCATCAAAAGGGGAATGAAGGACATGATTGATGTTAAGAAATGGAAAAGGGGTCTTTAGATTCTCCCCAAAACATCAATCATGTCCTTCATTCCCTGCTGCATGGTGGCCATCTCCTTCTGCATATTTTCCAGCTGCAGATTCCAGGCCATGATCTGGCCAATAAGCCTGTGGGCACTGTCTGTGGAAAATGGCTCCGCAGCTTGTCCTTCCACAAACAGATCAGCATCACCTAAAAGTTGGGTAGATAAAACACAAGAAAAAAAGTGTCAAAAACATGCAGACCTTAATTTATTAGCTCAATCTGTGTTCTGAGACACTCACTTGGTGGGGTGCAGATTTGATCCACTTCAACCACCTCTTCCTCCACATCCACGCGTGGGCTTGGGCTAACTGCCCAATTAGTCTGGTGAGGCCGGGAGGTCCTCGTAGGTTCGGACTGACGTCTGAGTCTTTTGCCCCCTATGGTAATGGAACACAAAAAGGTACACTTTTAATCACACTGATATTTGAGTGCCAAAATAGGATTATTAAACATTGTTTAAAAGTGTTGTCCAATTATTAGCAGTTTGTTAGAAGATCCTACTTGAAGACAGAATTGAAATGTCTATCTAATGAAACTCCAATACTTAAACCGCCCTTCAACCCTAAATTTGAACTTCCGCTCATTGGATCCCTGCACCCCTGTGGTGTCTTATTTGGAACCTTTTAGGGGTGAGGGGTTGCAGATACCTGTGTAAGGCAGGTATTTGCACACACATCCGGCCCTAGACTCCCACAGAAGTATACGCCACATCCCGTCCCACCGTGCTGTCTGCTGGGACACACAGGGGTCCCCGAGCTCGCGCGGACCAGTCCTATTGCATTGCGCAACTGGCGCATGCCCAATAGTGACCCGGGAAGTGAAGCCGCAAACATTAATTTCATGATTGGAAGATCAGAGATTGTAGCTGCACCATCCAAGGGACAGGTGAGTGTACCTCTTTGAAAAGTCACCACCTACAGTATTTGTAGATGATGAGCATTTTTCGGGAATTGTGAGCATGACACCCTGCTTAACATATTTATCCCCCCCCCCCAAAACAGCTTCTGGAGTCCCTGTGTAAGTTACCCCTAAAACCCTTACCACAGCAGTAATAGTATAGATAGTGACAATAATAAACAACCTTACAACTCCAACAACCCAAAGCCAGGTAAACTCAATAAACGTTATGAAGACAAACTGAACTTTCATCAAATCTGCGCAAGTTTCACGTACGAATGCTAATAAAATCTGCGCAAGTTTCACGTACGAATGCTAATAACATCTGCGCAAGTTTCACGTACGAATGCTAATAACATCTGCGCAAGTTTCACGTACGAATGCTAATAACATCTGCGCAAGTTTCACGTACGAATGCTAATAACATCTGCGCAAGTTTCACGTACGAATGCTAATAAAATCTGCGCAAGTTTCACGTACGAATGCTAATAAAATCTGCGCAAGTTTCACGTACGAATGCTAATAACATCTGCGCAAGTTTCACGTACGTACGAATGCTAATAAAATCTGCGCAAGTTTCACGTACGAATGCTAATAACATCTGCGCAAGTTTCACGTACGAATGCTAATAACATCTGCGCAAGTTTCACGTACGAATGCTAATAACATCTGCGCAAGTTTCACGTACGAATGCTAATAACATCTGCGCAAGTTTCACGTACGAATGCTAATAACATCTGCGCAAGATTAGACATATCAAGTATAACCATAGTAGCGCACGTGCTTGACTTACTTTTTTTGATGGCTTTTCGAATTCTGTACTGATCGTGCTCCCTGGATTTGATGTCGGACCATCGCTTGCGCAGTTGATCCTTGCCCCTTCGTACGCCGAATTTCTGCTCCAGGGTGCTGACGATTGTAGTGAGAATCTTGTCCTTGCGCAAGTTGGGTCGAGGGTAGGGGCCATTTTCCCCGTCGTAATCTTCCCTTTGGAGGATGTCCACCATCTCCACCATCTCTTCAAAGGCCATATTGGTGGCCTTATATCTGCTGCTGGATGCAGATGTGTTCGCTTCTTGGCTTTCCTCCGCGCTACTGGCTGAGAATGTGTCCGCCATCTTCATGAATTTATTCACCCACAATGCAACGAGGGGAAGCGGGGCGGGGAATACTCGTCAGGAGGAACGTCATGGGCGGGCGACGCGGAGGACGCAGGCGGACTTCGACGCGTGCGCAGTGTATATAAGGCTGTTTGAGGGCCCCACGTGTTCCCGAACGGAAGTAGCGAGCGCTCTGTACGAAGGTAAGTGTTTTCTAGGATGCATTACTGTGGTTTATTGGGTTTTGGGCCTGCATTTTTTAAGGATATGTGTGTGTTGCTGCCTGTGTGTAGGGGTTGCTGCCTGTGTGTAGGTGTTGCTGCCTGTGTGTAGGGGTTGCTGCCTGTGTGGGTGTGTTGCTGCCTGTGTGTAGGGGTTGCTGCCTGTGTGGGTGTGTTGCTGCCTGTGTGGGTGTGTTGCTGCCTGTGTGGGTGTGTTGCTGCCTGTGTGGGTGTGTTGCTGCCTGTGTGGATGTGTTGCTGCCTGTGTGGGTGTGTTGCTGCCTGTGTGTGGGTGTGTTGTGTAATGTTTGGTTTGAAAAACTGGATGTGCGTTTTTAGTAACATTTGTGTTTTTGGTCTTTTGTATTGCCATTACTAACAAAACAGAAACAAACATGGCAGCAGCCCAGTGGAATCCATTCAAGGACCAGCAGTTCATGTCCGAATTCATTGCGCTCTACAGAAAAAATACCAACCTGTGGCAGCTCAAGAACCCTTTATATGGCAATAGGGATGTCCGGAAGGCAACACTGGGGCCACTTGTGGATTTTGTGAAGACTCAAGTCCCCAACGCAGACACCAAGTTTGTTGAAGCCAGAATTGCAAGTTTAAGGCACATGTACAAGCGGGAGCGCAAGAAGATTGAGGAATCAGTCAGATCAGGAGCAGCAGCAGAGAATGTTTATGTACCGAAGCTGTGGTACTACAACCAACTGGCTTTTATAGGTGACCAGATGGAACCCAGGCAATCACTGTCCACTCTTCCCTCCACCCTTCCCTCCACTCTTCCCTCCACTCTTCCCTCCACCCCAGCTGAGGCTTCCACGGAAGGAGAAGACCCCTCCACCTTGGAGCAGGCTGATGCGCCCAGCTGGAGCCAGGTATATATTTAGTATCCCAAATTGTGATTGTGTGAATATTAATGCTGTAAACGTTAAAATGTGAAACAATTAACACCCTGAACTCAGAATTGTGAAAAAAGCTGCCAAAAATTGCGCAAACTTCGAAAAAGTGTGGGTGCAACATATCGATACATATATAGTGTATACATACATCCAGTAGTGGCAAAAAATGCCTTATACAACATTGGTGATCTGCTTGGAAAATGCAGGGGTCCAAATGATAGCCTTTTGGATCTTTTTTACAAATTATCTGCTCCTTCATAAGTTTACAATTGGATGATTGAGGAGGCCATAAACCAAAAACCAGGTGTTTGATTTTTGTTTTTATTTGCACACAGGATGAGCTGACCCAGGATGATGCCGGGACAAGTGGTATGGAGGAGGAGGAGGACATGACCAGCGAGAGCCAGGAGGTGGCTGGGCCCAGCACGAGCCAGAGTGACAGCCAGACTGTCTTAAGAAGTCTACCTCCACCCCTGCCCTTACCCCCAAGAAGGCCCAGGAGGATGACCATTGTTGAGGAGGAATCACTCCAACTGATTAGGAAGGCGAGTGCGATTCTCGACAAAACCCCCATTCCAGAAGAGGCCTATGCCACCTACTTGGCCAGCAGGTTGCTGGAAATGGAGAAGGGCCAACGGCACCTGTGTGAGGGCCTCATTTTTGAGGCTATTAAGGGGGGTTTGAGGGGTCAATTACGAGAATCAACCCGCCTGACACATGAAGGCCCGACACCAACTTCTCCTCCTCCTCCTCCTCCTCCTCCTCCTCCTCCTCCTCCTTCTTCTCCTCCTCCTCCTCCTCCTCCTCCTCCTCCTACCACAAGTCAGCCTCCAAGGAAGCGTGCAGGGAAGACTGCAGGGAAGAGTGCAGGGCAGCGTGGTGGGAAGAGTCGGAAGTGATTGCCTGGCTTCAGTCTGGTCTCACAGAAGACACAGGCTGTTGTAGTGCCACAGCTTGGGGACATAGATGTCATCTGCTGCTGTTCCTGGTCTGTCTGATTCCTGGTCAATCTTCTTGTGCTCCCTATATTGGATGAAATGTGCCCAAGCTTAATTTTTGGCTTCACAAACTTGATGTCTGCCGTTGGGGCAAAAAGTCTTCTCAAAATCGCAAAGTGGCTCCAGTGTTGCCTTCCTATTTTGTTTTGCCTTGTTTGTTTAAACCAGAATAAATGGTAATTTTTTTTTTGTCAAAAAATGATATACGTGCTTGTTATTCAAAAACATAGTTTCTTTAGGAGTAGGCAGGTACATGTCTAAACATTCATTTGACAATACAAGTGTAAAGTGCAACTTCAATGGAACTGCAAATGCAGTCGCTGGAAAGGTGAGGGTTAAGATCTGAATTAAGGGCAAGCTCTGCTGACTCCACAATTGTATCATGTGTAATAACAAATCCTTTTGATAACCAACAAATAATAAAATATATCTAAATAGAGATATATGTACATATATTATATATATATATATATATATATATATATATATATATATATATATATATATATATATTATATATATATATATATATATATCTATCTATATATATATATATATATATATATATATATATATATAGATATATATATATATACACGTACACGTATATATCTATATATCTATATATATAAATATATATATATATGTATATATAGATATATCTTTTTTTGGGTTTATTGAGAAATATAGATATAATTTTCATTTGGTGATTTGGATATATCTATATCTATATCTATATCTATATCTATATCTATATATATATATATATCTATATATATATATATATATATATATATATATATATATATATATATATATATATATATATATATATATAGAGAGAGAGAGAGAGATAAGAGATAAATATATATATATATATATATATATATATATATATACAAATATATAACTTCACTAAAGAATGCTGAAGAAAAAACGTTCGGGAGTACTTTGCGTGAATATACAAGCAGCAAGGCAAAATCATTCTTCAAGTACGATAACATACAAATCCCGCTGTCAGAAGAAAAATTAAAAAAAAAATCTGCAGCGTGACGATTGTGCGGCCTTCAAAACGAAGGCTAGTTTTACCAGACCGAGCGAGTCCGTGACATACTAGCTACTGAGCATGCGTCCTTTTTGGTACGCCGGACCATACTACACACGGCCGGATTATCCGCTGGACTGCCAAGTCCAGCGGATAATTTGAAGACAAAACTTGAAACTTTAGTCCGCCGTACTTTGGCCAAAAAAAGTCCGCCGGCGCCCACACACGAGGGGATTATCCGCTGGACTTCGGTCCAGCGGATAATCCCGCGGGATAGTCCCTTCGTGTGTACGCGGCATTAGGCCTACTCACTGTGTCACAGGCAATCTGAAGGCCTTCTTCCAGCTTCAGCTGACACTGGCACAAAATTATTCCAGAAAGACCCTCTTCGGCTGTTGCCTGAGTGTTCCTGCAACTTTGGGGTGGTTTTTCAGCTCCTTGGTAAGCTAGAATCATCCAGGGCTTCTTAAAGCTTCTGAGAGCCTTGGAAGGTTTGACAGAACTCCCAGGCATGTGTGTCTGTGTTTGTTGGACTAGTGGAGATACCCTTCTTTCCTTATCACTTCATTACCTTTTCCTCTCTCCTTATTTGTAACTGTAATGTATTTACTTCCCTAGTTGGGAATAAACCCAAAACCTACTAGGAGACAGGCACCCTGCAACTGCAGAACCCACAGTAGACAAAAAGCAATCCACAAGCTCAATGGCTACCGCAGAGCCCAAAAAAATGACTACATTTACGCAACTAGCACCTAACTAGAAGGGTGCTTCACAAATCTAGAAGTAGAGGAAAAGATTGTAATACTTATGTAGCACTCTCTTAGTTAGAGTAGGCTGCTAGGTAAATTTATTTAGCTCCTCTGTAGGTAGAGGAGCAGGGGGTTGATTGCTTTAGGCTGTTCAGTGTCTCACAGGTTGCTGTTCTGCTATTTCTCCCTGGTTCTGGATGTTTCCAGGAGTATAGTGGGGTGGAGGGTAGAGTCAGTAGCCTGAATGGTTGTGGACCCCTAGCCAATCCCTGGAGAGGTTGGTCCAGTAGGTGGCTGGGGAGTCTAAGTATTCTGAGGCCTGGTAGTCAGGGAGCAGAGTTCCAGAGCCCAGACATTTGGGGGAGACCCCCTGTGCTTGGGGCTCTGTCCCTGAGGCAGAGAGGAGAAGGAACAAAGCCTTAGGAGTCTGTTGCAGCCATTAAGGTTCCAGTTAGGAGTAGCTGTTGACCCTACCGAAGAGAGAGAGAGAGAGATTGGGTCAGAGCCAGGCTATCAGAAGTGAAGAAGCTCCATTTTCTGGGACTGAATGAGTACTTGACCCAGCTACTCATTGGAGAGGTGGCTGTGGAGTGATTCACACTACAAGTCAGTGTCGGGTGCAGCCAGGAGTTGTGCAAGACAATCAGGAGAGTGCCATTCAGAGACAGTGCTTAGTACTGCCAGTGCAAGAGTTGTACCACTACTAACCAGGATAAAGTACATTGCAGCCTAAGTTGTGCAATACAGCTTGCAATTTGTACAGAGCAGCTAGAAACCCAGCAGTGCTCAAAGTTCTTCAGTTTATATAGTTTGGGGTATCCCATGATCCCCTTCCTCGTTCCCCAATAAAAAGACAAAACCAGAACCCCTAGATTGATTATTCCGGTGGAAGAATGACAAATATGCCATGTGCCTAGCTGTACATGTGGAAACAGGGGAAATATGCCCAATTGCCAGCAGCTCTCGTGGGGGTAGCGCTGCACTTAACATACCCCTGCTCCAGATGGATCAGTGCTCCCCTCTTCTCCTTCTGGTACTCTGGTCTGTAGGAAGTCTTTCTGCTTCAATGTAAACAATGTAGGGCTGTTACATTGTATCTACAGGAGGCAGGAGTCAGAGAAGAGGCTTTACATGATTAATTGCAGCACTGGGGGAACCTTGCTGGAGTGAGGAATAGGGTAAACAAATTCTATCACCCCTGGGCCAGCCATTTTCAACATGGTTCTGTGGAGTATCATGACTATTGCCACTTGCAGAGCCAGCAGCATGAAACCAATTATCTTTTTTAGTTTTCTGTAAGGGTGGCATTCTGACCACCACTATAGAAGTTGCATTATTCTTAATGCAGAAGGGTAAGTCGTGGCGCGCAAATGGTTAAAACTAAACTAAAGCAGGTAAAGATCAGGTAAATAAATCCAGTTGGGGTATAAATGTATGTGAAGAGATCGGTAATAAATAAATTCACATAAAAGTAGTGTGCCAGTGATTGTGAAGATAAAATCACAGATATGTAAAAAATATCAAAACGTGGTTAAAAAGCCAAAACTAGCTTAATAGGAAAACATAGACAGTGGATAAGGTGAATAGTGACTGTGATTTAAAAAATCACCATATGAATCTTCATAAAGAATGGGTGAATCCAGTCAAGCAAATAGTAAAATGCAATCAAGCAAATTAAGGAAAGAAAAATCGAAGTAAAAAGCGATAATTGCAGTAACCATAAAAGTTGCAGTAAAAAATATAAATAAATAAGTGGTGATAGGTCGAACGTCTATAAAGTGACTGAGGTGAAAGATAAAAAAATATATAATAATAATAAATGAATAAAATTGAATCGCAAGCTAAAAACGCATCATAACAGGTGTGATCGATAAATGTCCATATAAAACATAAGTGCAACAGTTCATTCCAAAGTGCAGTGCAAGTGGTTCCTGTTGAGTGTAGGATTTTTTAGCTGTGGCTATCCTGTGCAGTGTGCAGTTATAGCGATTCCATGTGATCCTGGTGGGGATAATAAAGATGGCCCCTTACCTTACAGCTGTAAGGTTACAGCATGGGTTTGTGTATCTTTGTGGTCCCTGGTGACCTTCCTCCTTTGTGGCTCCAAACTGTGTCCCGGGTCCTATTGGTGCTCTAGTTGCATGTAGGTGTATCCAGTTATGGGGGGGGGGGCACACGTCAGTGTATATAAAGAGGAAGGGAGTAGCCTCATAGTGTAGTATATTATTTCAACAAGAGTTTATTTCAATCAGTTAAAACAGTTTGCATTTAAAAGGGGTACTCACATTCTTTAAATGAGCAAGAAACAAGGTACAAACGAGCGGCGAGCTCGATTAGCGTCACTTCCGGTCGGTATACTGTGCTGTGGTCCCGACGCGTGTTCGTCACTGATCACGTGACTTCTTCATATCCATAACTGGATACACCTACATGCAACTACAGCACCAATAGGACCCGGGACACAGTTTGGAGCCACAAAGGAGGAAGGTCACCAGGGACCACAAAGATACACAAACCCATGCTGTAACCTTACAGCTGTAAGGTAAGGGGCCATCATTATTATCCCCACCAGGATCACATGGAATCGCTATAACTGCACAGGATAGCCACAGCTAAAAAATCCTACACTCAACAGGAACCACTTGCACTGCACTTTGGAATGAACTGTTGCACTTATGTTTTATATGGACATTTATCGATCACACCTGTTATGATGCGTTTTTAGCTTGCGATTCAATTTTATTCATTTATTATTATTATATATTTTTTTATCTTTCACTTCAGTCACTTTATAGACGTTCGACCTATCACCACTTATTTATTTATATTTTTTACTGCAACTGCAATTATCGCTTTTTACTGCGATTTTTCTTTCCTTAATTTGCTTGATTGCATTTTACTATTTGCTTGACTGGATTCACCCATTCTTTATGAAGATTCATATGGTGATTTTTTAAATCACAGTCACTATTCACCTTATCCACTGTCTATGTTTTCCTATTAAGCTAGTTTTGGCTTTTTAACCACGTTTTGATGTTTTTTACATATCTGTGATTTTATCTTCACAATCACTGGCACACTACTTTTATGTGAATTTATTTATTACTGTTCTCTTTACATACATTTATACCCCAACTGGATTTATTTACCTAATCTTTACCTGCTTTAGTTTAGTTTTAACCATTTGCGGGCCACTACTTCCCCTTCTGCATTTTCTCCTTGGGTTCAGACATTACCCCCAGTGTGCGCTGCATCAGACTAGCCATTACTCTTTGTGCAAGCACAGGATTACCTATTCTATCTATTATTATTAATGACCACCAATGTAAAAAGTATTTTTGCCATTGGCCCCAAATGAATTGGTTTTAGTAAAGGTTTCCCAAGAACTGAAAATTATTTTAGGGGTTCCTCTTGGGTAAAAAGGTTGGGAAAGGCTTCCCTAAACTAAATGATCAGTGAACCCTTGCAATGCAGGGGATGGGAAGGAAAGGGGAAGCCCACTGCAGGGGTAGATTTTGTAGACCCTTTTGCTTTAAGGTAGCATTATTAAATTTAAGAACTATTACTACCTGCCTGGAGTTTTCATGTTTTCCCTGTACCTGTGTGGGTCCAAAGACATGCTGGTAGGTTAATTGGCTCCTGTCTAAATTGGCCCTAATATGTGTCTGTATGAATGTGAGTTAGGGACCTTAGCTAGTAAGCTCCTTGAGGGCATGGACTGATGTGAATGTATAATATATGTGTAAAGCGCATGCTATATAAGTACCTGTAATAAATAAAAAAAAGTATCAGTCCAATGTGAGCAATGAGAGTTTTGTATTCTTTCAATATAGTATAAGAGACATTTTCTTCTGATATGAATTTCCAGCTCATAATTGTATCTTCCAGTAGAAAAGGAACCTTCTAATCACACCAAGGGGGTGAAAAGTGCATTCATAAATATTTTAACCATGAAGGACTTGTGAACTTTTGAACCTAGGTGTTAAATATTTCATCATGGAGAACCACTATCCTGGAATTTTCATAATTCTTTTTTGGACACCGGTTTTCTAAAGTCTTGCGGAGCTTTAAGTGGTTTGGAGAACCATCTTGACAGCTCAGAAGATAACACATAAAGAAGACGAAGAGTGTTCAAAATTACACCAAATCAATTATAAATCTGTTTTCCCTAGATTTCAATCAATATCTGAAACTGTTTTGTGTTAATACTTTTGCTGCTCCTGCTGTAAAAAAATACCTATTTTTGAAAAAAGTCATAACGCCTAAAAATGAGCATTCTTATTTAGAAAGACAAACAGCAAAGACCTTTGGCCCATAAGCAAGTAATCAGACAGGATTTATTTTTTTCTTTTCTGACTGTGCCAAGCCTCGGAAGTGCTAGGAATGATTGGTGGCTAGGGGTCACTATACTTTTCTCTCTCATACATTTCTCTTTGCATTGCTCAATAAACTCGAGAGTGACTTTTAACAGTCTCGTCTAGGAGAATTTCATTTTATAAAAAAAAACAAGCCATGGTTGTTGTTTCATATTTTCTGGCTCGTTTTTGTTTGCAGTGAATAAAAACTCAGGCGTTATTGACCAGTGTGCCCTAAATAAGAACTGTCTTTATTGCCCATAGTGATTTTAGGGATTTTAAACTCATAATGGAAAATTATATTCAGAGTTTTAATGCTTTGTATGAAGACATACATTAGCAACTCTTTTTTGGGAGACATTGACAAAATGTATGTATTTCTGATATATTCAGAACAGTTTGCAAAAAATCTGTTATTAAAGTGTATGTTACCCCAACATTTCATATTCCTGATATCTATCTGTTTTGCCATGTACTTGTATTAAAGAGTATCCTGTTCTCTTTTTATTTCTTCCTTTGTATTAAATACCTCGTGATCCTGCCAGCCCCCCTGCTTTTCTATTTCAAACTGCCCACACTAGGCATAAAATCACATCCTTCCCAGCATGGTCAGCTTTTATGGCTGGGAGCACAGCCTGACTGTCCTCCAATGGTCAAGGCTTTTTTCTGACACCCTCCCCCCTGCAGAGCTCTTCACAGGGAAGATCAGTGTATTGCTGTTTCTCTGCCTCCTGCTGACATGCCCCCCTACAGTCTCCACCCTAAACTCACCCTATGCCAATTTTTTTTATATAGTTTCCATTTTATTGGCTGATTGTGTCATGCCATTTTCACTAAAGCTAGCCCTGCTTCCGTGCACTTTCATTATATGCTCAGTTAAAGGGCATGTCTGAATCAGCAAAACAATTTTTGCCATCCTTTACTGCTAGAGGCACCAATTGCACATAAAGTAATGAAGCCATTACCATCTTCTAAAACAATGCAGTGTATACAAAGGACCAAACATGAGTACTGGACAAAAAAAATCCCCCTAAAGATGGCATTACACAGGTATTACACAGGTAACTAATAATGAGATTGAAATACAGTGGTTGTGCCAACTTCATTGTTTGGAAACATGTAGTTGTAGCTGGATACCCTGCACAATATATTAATAGGGATGGGTGAACGGTTGAGGCAGAGTATTTCCTGTCCAGCCGTTCGCCAAACACCCGAATTAGCAAGGTGTTTGCCCCAACGAACACCCTGCAACGCACTGTGCAAGCTGGTTGTTAAGGAGCAGAGACGGGAAGCCGGCTGTGGCGTCTTTAACAACCGATGAGCTGTCATCAGCTGTCAATGGATTTCCCCGCTGACAGCTGAATAACAAAAAAAAAGTGCCAGTTAAAAAATAAAGAAAAAACGGTGTAGGGTCCCCCCCCCCCCCCCCCCAGAACGGTTTTCTCACTCACCCAGAGGAGGTGATATGGAGAGAAGACTACTGGGGAGAGAAGCATGGTGGATTTTTAGATTAAAAACTAGATCGCTTTAAGGGTTAAACCTGAGGTGGGGTCTGGACTTGCACTTACATTAGGAATGCCTCTCCCCAGAACCTCCTCTCTCTTTCCCTCCTCTGGTGTCTTTTTTCACATACCTGGATTATCATTTTTATTTTTTGTATTTAATGTTTTTTGAATTTCATGATGTGTTTTAATTATGTATATGTGCATGAGTGCATGCACAAGTGTGTGCATACATGTACTTATTATAACTATAAGGTGTGTGAGATATAGTGGCATACATATGGATCACTCTATATGCAGTGTAGCTGATTCCCCTTTTTTGGATAATTGCCTGCTGTCAATTAAGACAATTAATGGGTGGAGCCAGTGATCCTTAGAGCTACTATTTATTTCAGTTTCATGTCTATAATGTGGTTATGACTAAGGCCTTATAGGCTAAAACACGTCAACCTTTCTTATTTGCGTTTGGTCACTGTGGCTTGTTAATAAGTACAACATTTTTTAAGAGCAATCACCGGAGTGCGGATCATCGTTTTCTCCCCCCCAGTCCATACTAGGCCCTTCGGGTCTGGTATATATTTGGAGGGGAACCCCACGCCAAATATAAAAAAAAAAAAAAAAAGAAGGCATGGTGCCCCCCAAAATCAATACCAGACCCTTATCTGGGCATGCAGCCTACAAGGTCAAGAAAGGAAGGGGGTGAGCACCCCCCTCCTGAACCATACCAGGCCACATTCTCTCAACATGGGGGATGATGGGGACAAGGGCCTCATCCCCACAACCATCGCTGATGGTTGTGGGGGTCTGTGGGCAGGGGGCTTATCGTAATCGGGAACCCCCCTTTAACAAGGGGGCCCCCAGATCCTGCCCCCCCACGTGAATGAGTATCAGGTACATAGTACCCCTACCCATTCACCAAAAAAGAGACAAGTTTTTGACAATTCCTTTATTAAAAAATGAAAAAACTGTGTCCCTCGATGTAAATCCATCGTCAATCACACCGCCCGCCTACCAAAAAAACAAACAAAAACGATATGCCTTCTGGGACGACCTCCCACCAAATGTCTCCTCTGCGCTTTGACAGTTCTTATATAGGTAAGCCATGCAGACCAATTTGATGCAGTGTGCCGCATATGGTCTGAGCACAGACAGGCTGACCCTTCAACCTCTGCAGCAATGCTGGCAGCACTCATACGTCTATTTCCCCAAAACAACCTCTGGATATGACGATTAGCACGTGCACAGGCCTGTTCTGAGTGGAACCTGTCCTGTTAAACCACTGTATGGTCTTGGCCACTGTGCTGCAGCTCAGTTTCTTTATGTAGAGCAACAATTCTTTTTTTCAGATCCTCAGAGAGTTATTTGCCATGAGGTGCCATGTTGAACTTCTAGTGACCAGTAAGAGAGAGTGAGAGCGATAACACCAAATTTAACACACCTGCTCCCCATTCACACCTAAGACCTTGTAACACTAACAAGTCACATGACACCAGGGAGGAAAAATGGCTAATTGGGCCCAATTTGGACATTTTCACTTAGGGGTGTACTCACTTTTCTTGCCAGCGGTTTAGACATTAATGGCTGTGTGTTGAGTTATTTTGAGGGGACAGCAATTTTACACTGTTATACAAGCTGTACACTGACTACTTTACATTGTAGCAAAGTGTCATTTCTTCAGTGTTGTCACATGAAACAGATAAAATAAAATATTTACAAAAATGTGAGGGGTGTACTCACTTTTGGGAGATACTGTATATATAAACCCAATTGCTAATTTTCAGCATGTTAAAGTAAAGATTTTGTAATCTGCAGATTTTAATAATATATTAGCCAGGTTCAGGCACTGCCAATGTCCTGTCTCCCAATTATTCAACCTATTTTATATTCTCTCAATAAACACTACAAGGATTTGTGCGGATTCACATTGTGCAGGCATCTTCCACTGGTGTCACCATAGGGAAACCTGAAAAATGCCATGCAGCAATTTCCAGAGTGCATTCATGTTGTTGGTAGTGGCTGCAAAGTGGCAGGAAGAAATCAGCATTTTTTTTTTACAAAAATAAAAAGGTGAAACAATGTTTTATTTAAAAAAATTGCAACTGTTTATGATTTACAATGTTTTAGCCAAAAAAATATGTTTTTGCAAACAAAATATGATTTTGCGTTTATGTCAACTTTAGTGATAATCAGGGCTGGGACAAGGGGTGGGCAAGAGGGGCGGCTGCCCCTGGCGCAATGGTTTATTGCAGAGGTGGGGGGCACCCTGAACCTAACCCTAAGGGAAAGGGGGGCACAGTTTGGCATCTTTGCCCTGGGCGCTTGATGACCTTGTCCTGGCACTGGTGATAATATATCATTTTGAGATGTTATGCTGTCTTTTTAGCTCTAAGTTGGCTCTGTTGGTTATACGGTTAACTAAAAAAAAAAACAACATATTGGATCTCTTGTTGGCGGGATCTTTTTCATATTATCTGTATACTGGACTCTACAGGTTCACTCTAAGCAAGCTGTTGCAAAGGGAGACCTATACCTAGGTGGTTGATCAATCTTGTCCTGTCCTAATGAAGCTTCTGAACTATTCAACCTCTGCCTGGAAATGCCATTTTGTGGGATTTGTTGGAAAGTCAGTGCAACAATTCAGCAAAGAAGGTTGTGTTCCACTGTCAGGCTTTTATCTATTGCAGATTGTGGTGATTTAGAAGCTATTCGCTAAGGGTGGGTACAGAGGTTATCGCCCATAATAGAAGAGAGCACAGGGTAATATATATTTATAAGCTCTTTCTTCACTTGGCATAGTAAGCATAGGACAGGTGGACAGCTGTAGACATAATCAAGGCTGATTTATAACAAACCATCTTCAGTTTTAAAGAGGAAATAGTCCACATCTAAACTTCACCCTAGACCATCAGTTTGTTTAATATGTCACATAGCCAATACAACAGCATTAACCCTTCCAGCTGGATAGGCTGTTATCTGTGAAGCAAAGGTTATATTGCTTTCTTTATGTTCCAGAAAATAGAAATACGTACAAATGATCCGCAACATACATTGGGGTTGATTTACTAAAGCTGGAAAGTGCAAAATCTGGTGCAGCTCTGCATAGAAATCAATCATCTTTCAGTTTATTGTTTTTTTCGTCCAAGATCAATTGAACAAGCTGAATTTAGAAGCTGATTGGCTATCATGCACAGCTGCATCAGGTTTTGCACTCTCCGGTTTTAGTAAATCAGCCCTAGTGTGTGGAAGGAGTTTACATTTCAATATCTCCACTAGGGCATGTAAGGATTTTGTTTATGTACACTCTCTCACCCCAAGTGGAAAGCTTGACCTCATAACCTGCAAACTCACTAATGGAAACCAAAAATCCACACATACAAGGGACATCCTAAAAGTTAACCTGAATTAGAAGAAAGCGTCTGATGTCAATGAAGTAATATTATTTTTCTTTTTACACTTCTCCAATGTCCACACAGCTCAACACTGCTCCAGTGCTCAGATCCCTGTAGAAAAAAAAAAAAAAAAGGTTTGGTCATCCAAAAAAGTAGTCGTGGCATCAATGATGTCATCTAAAATGGTGAAACAAACACCAGACAGTTCCTTTTTCAATTTTGGGAAAAGATGGTGGTCCGATGGTGCGAGATCGGGAGAGTATGGTGGATGGGTAATCAGAGAAAAGCCACTTTCCTGATTTTTTAACTTGACTACCGGGATTGCCAACTGTCTGCAAGGAGTGCACGAAAACTGTATGTACAGCACCGAACATCTGGAAGAGTGGCTTGGGTTGCTGATAAAGTTTCATGTCTATGTGGTCACTCTTTCCACGTCAGGCCTTGAACTTTTGGGATGCCCCACGTGTATCTCTGGAGATAAAAGAGGACAAGAAATGATCATACATTGAAAAGCCACCAGTGGAATAATCCATCCCCTTGCTTCCAGCATCCCTGTGGAACTATCTCAACCCCCCTTCCCATGTTATGCTTTGATAACTAGATGAATCTGATTCAGGATCCGCAGTTTAAGCATTATGATTTGCTGTATATCTCCTGGACTGCAACCACACCCCATTACACATCATGACCAAACAACTCCAGGAACTTTATTTTTTTACCTCAAGCTTGATTTGCTTTTCTGTTTGCCAGGGGACTTTTTTAAAGGAAGGTGTAAGACATGAGCTTGATCAGGCTTTTAACTTTCTGCTGCACAGATAAAGGTTAAAAATTAGGTGGATGAGTTGTATTTTAATAAGTTATAAATTCCAGTTAAACCTCAAAAAGTCTTCTCCTGGTCTGCTTTAAGCTGCAGTATATCATATAACATTTTTTAAAGCAAACATTATATTGCAGCTTACCAGTTCCTAGATGTGATGGCTGCATTTGTTTTCTTTATTAAGCTTTCTTTCTCATATTTTTACTCAGTGATCCAGCCAGTAAGTCTACAGACTCTTCTGGCCTGCTTTAGTACATCTTGCAACCCTGGGTACGTACTTAGGAAACGCTGCCCCACCAAATTGAGGACATGTGCCAGGTATGGCACATGTGTCAACTTTCCCTGTCTAAGGGTGGACAGGAGGTTTGAGCCATTATCGGACATCACCATTCCTGGTTCCAGCTGGCGTGGTGTGAACCACCTCTGGGCCTGTCCCTGCAGAGCTGCAAGAATCTCTGCTTCGATGTGGTTCCTGTCCCCTAAACACACCAGCTGAATCACTGCACGGGACCTTTTAGCCTGACTCTGGGAATAGCCCTTTGAATGCTTAGGGGGTACCTGATGTTCATAGGATTCTGCAGAGGAAGGCATGGAGGTGGCAGAGGAGGAGGGGATTATTTGTTTGATCATTGCCATACAGTGATACAAGGATGTCTGAACCCAGAGTGTCAGGTGGGTTGGAAGGTTCACCAGGTCCTGGCCATGCAGATGAGCAGGTAATTCTGAGCAACCCTCCAGGGGGCCATGCTACACCTACATAGCTCACAACATACCAAAAAACTCTTTAGGTATAGGTTGACTGCTCACTAAGAAAATGAAGAGAAGTTTCATTCCGTCGTAGTACTTTACAATACACTTTACTGAATATCAACCACCACGCTTTCATAATGCAATCTTTTACATAGCAGCAATTAACACATTTTTTCTCAAAACACTGGGCTCCATTCACTAAAGCAGATCGCATGTGTTATTTAGGTGTCTGGGCACATTTTCCCTAAATATCACATGTGATTCTGAAACTGTCAATTAACTATGCCGTTTTGCGGCATTTTCCAAAACGCATGGTAAATACCACATGAAAAAGGGGTTAAAGTCAATTCACAGAAGTAAATAAACAAAAAATGCATGCGGTAATTAAGCAGTGGTCCAGGCATGTCTTGTGTTAGATCATTATGTGGAATTCTATTAAATGTCTTGCTGAAATCAAGCTATGCTATGTCCACAGCATCACCCTGGTCTTAAACATTAGTGATATAGTCAAAGAATTCAATCAGATTAGTCTGATAGTATCTGCCCTCAGTAAAGCCATGTTGCTTTGGGTTCATTAAGTGAGCAATGATCCTACATTTCAGGAGTGATTTCATTAACTTGACTACAACCGATGTTAAACTCACTGGCCTGTACAGTAATTACCAGCTTCTACCTTGCTGCCCTTCTTGTGGATAGGTACAATATTAGCTGTCCACCAATCATGGGGAACTTCTCCTGTTATAAGAGATTGATGAAAAAGATAGTCCAACAACTATATCTCAAAGTTCTCTTAGCACTCTGGGATGAATGCCAGTGGGGCCCATTGCTTTATTAAGCTTTAACCAAGCCAGATCCTCTGCTACCTTTGTCTCCAGAAATCCTAAAAATGAACCATCATTACTAGAACCAATATGATTCCCCAACTTGTTATCATTAGTGCAATTTATTTTGGAGAAGACTGAACAGAAGTAATTGTTTAAATGGTTTGCTACTTCCTGGTCTCCCTGAACATAAGCCCAGTTTTCATTTTAGTGATCCTATTGTATTCCCTTCCATCAGCTAATGCACCTAAAAAAAAGGTTTTATCTCCTTTGTTAATAGATTTAGAAATTTCCTCCTCTTTCTGTGCTTTGGAAGCACTGGCCACAAGTGTAACGAGCATTCTTCCCACTGACCATCACACTAATGTATCATGAGTTGTAGCTATAGTAGTTTTTAGCAGGGGTTTCCTGAGACTTGAAAAATATTTTAAGGGGTTCTCTGTGTTGAAAAGGTTGAGAGAGGCTGCTCGAAAGTGTAACTAAAGGCAACATTTTCTTTATCATTTTGGATAGAGTAAGGAAGGGTAAGAAACTCAGTTTTTTTGCCATCTGTGTTCCATTGGGAAGATTTACCTTCACCTACTGTCCCATAGCCAAATCAGGAAGTGAGAGGAAATCCCTTCAAATTAATGGCATCCCTTGAGGTCCACCCTGGTCACCAGAACTAGTGTCCCCAGTGGAAAATGTCCCCTCTATTACTTTATTAACCACTTGCCGACCAGCTCAGGCACATTTGCGGTGGCAGGTTGGCTCGTTCCCACGAATCGCCGTACCTATACTTTGGCTCCTTCAAGAGCCATAGCAGGTGCGCTCCCGCTGCGCGGGGGGGGGGGCAATGCGCGTGGCCAGCAGTCGCGATGTCCGTTGGCCACCCGTGATCATGGGCATGAGAGCCAGAATGGGATCTGTGTATGTAAACACACAAATCCCGTTCTGACAGGGGAGGAGAGACAGATGTGCTGTTCCACGTAATTAGGAACAGCGATATATCTCCTCCAGACAGTCCCATCCCCCCACAGTTAGAAACACTGATGCAGGAACACATTTAACCCCTTGATTGCCCTTAGTGTTAACCCCTTCCCTGCTAATGACATTTATACAATAATCAGTGCCTATTTTTAGCTCTGATCGCTTTATAAATGTCAATGGTCCCAAAAAAGTGTCAAAAGTGTCCGACCTGTCTGCCGCAATGTCTCAGTCCCGCTAAACACTGCTGATCGCCACCATTACTAGTAAAAAATAAATAAATAATAAAAATGCCATAAATCTATCCCCTATTTTGTAGACACTATACATTTTGCGCAAACCATCAATATACGCTTATTGCTATTTTTTTTACCAAAAATATGTAGAATAATACATATTGGCCTAAAATGATTTTTGGGGATATTTATTATAGCAAAAAGTAAAAAATATTAATTTTTTTACTCAAAATTGTCGTTCTTTTTTTGTTTATAGCGCAAAAAATAAAAACCGCAGAGGTGATCAAATGGCACCAAAAGAAAGCTCTATTTGTGGGATTTTTTTTTACAGCAGTGCCGTATCGCAAAAAATGGCCTGGTCATTAAGGGGGAAAATCTTCCGTGGCTGAAGTGGTTAAAATGCAATGCAATATGGCTACCGATGGTGTAACAATCACCCCCAGTAATGTAATTTCCTGCTTGTGTGATTGGCTCACTCATTTTCCCAGAAGTCTGCACTAAGATACAAATCAGATTTTTCACATCCCCTGCAACAAAAATGTCATTTTTGGTGTGATACTCTCAAAGGAAAATCACATCTAAAGGGATGCAGACCAAACCAATTTCTTCATTAGAGCCCTGCAGGTGCAGCAGCTGATTGATAATTATAAAACCACTCACTCACTCACTCACGAAAATCACTCACACACACACACGAGGACAAAGATAAACAAACAACTATTCCTTCAGAATAACAAAAGGTAGGTAGGTATCTGCTACACAGTTTGTTAAAATCCTTGTAATGTACACAGATCCCCCAATGGGGAATGTTTTTTTTTACTCAACAAAAGTGGAGTTACTCTTTAAAGTTCATAAAGACATCCCCTGAACCTGAATTGCCAGTGTGCGTAGAACTGTGCTTGTGTGACTAGCAGCCTCTGTAGTAACCTGAATAATCTCAGCGGCCCTTCAGGGGGTGAGCTCTACACGTGGGGGCTCATCCGGGATATTTCAAGCAAGTTACCAAGATGTCAAACCAGAGACAGCTAACACGGATCCTGCTGTTACAACCGAGTGGTGCCAAGAGCAAAACTAATGATTGGAGTCAAGTGTGGTGGCTCATATTCCTTGAGACACAACACCCCCTTTGGGAGTGAGTGCTACACTGCCAATAGGTGTAAAGATGTGTTCAGCCAGTCATGTGATCCAGACAGTATAGCTGGGCCAGTGACTTGAGTTTTCTCTGCTACAATTAAAAAATACAGTTTGGTCACCATCCTGCCCCCATCCTGTGGTTGGATAATGAAGGATAAGCATGTAATCATGTCCACACTATTGTCAGACTGCACTATTCAAAGAATGTAAGGAGGATTTCACCTAAAAGAAGAGGCATCAGCACAAATGACTTGTCCTGACTTTAAGTTGCATCCCTTTGTTTTTTATTTTGGCTGCACTTTAATAATGGCATGGAGTTGTATGTGTAACACTGACAACTGAAATAGCCTCTTGCAGTTATATAATTTTTTTTTATTAGTAGTACTCCTTCTGTGATAATATGACAAAGGAGCACAGCACGGTGAAATTAGCTGCAACCTTCACCCAAATGTTTGGGGGTAGGACATCATTATAAGCTCTGTACTCAGGGCCCACATATTACCTTTTACATCTCTAAGCACAATATGTACAAGTCATACTGATATTTAAAATGAAGAACTGCTTCTCTACAGGGGAATTCTGATTGGCTGGAAGTTGCATTCCAACCCAAGTATTAATCATCCTGTTTAACAATGTATCTGAGAATTGGCATAATTCACCAAGCAGAAATTTCACAGTCTTAAGCCTGAATTTGGAATTCTCAATGTAATTAAGAGAAATGTAGGTCAGCAGCAACTCAACTCAGATAATGATATCACTATGAGAATAAAGTCACAAGAAATAATTATACGACATTTCTATTAAATAGTAATAGTACTTTTCCCAGAATTGCTAAGTAATGTTACAAATGAAAAGAGGAGATCTCCACCATGCGCTTTCCATAACCAAGCCTAAGATGTAATGAAAGTCTTTTCATTCCTTCTACAGCATAAATACAGCCTAACAAACATGCAAGCATCCTAATTACCAGGCTTAAATTTAGCAACTGGTAATTAAATTGTGCTTTTTCACTGCTCTAATTGGCAGTTAATTTATGCACCTGAATTTTCAGGTGCTTATAAGCGCTCATTAAAAATGACCTCTAAGTAAAGTGGAGCCATTGGGATAAAAAGGGAAATGACAAGTATGTTGATGCTATGTTTAGCCATCAGTGCAATAGGAGATGGGCACTAAGTACAATACATGGGGGGGGGGGGTATTCCCTGACACTATATCCATGGATCACAGTTTTCAATATTCACCATAACTGTAGTAATGATTTCACAAATAAATACAACCAACTGCAGATTTTATGCTATCTTAAAGGGGCTGATTTACCCCAATTTAGAGATAAAGCTTGTTTTAGTAAGCGGTCATTTTAACCACTTCAGCCCCGGACCAATTTGCAGCCAAAGGACCAGGCCCCTTTTTGCGATTCGGCACTGCGTTGCTTTAACTGACAATTGTGCAGTCGTGCGACGTGGCTCCCAAACAAAATTGGCGTCCTTTTTTTCCCAAAATAGAGCTTTCTTTTGGTGGTATTTGATCGCCCCTGCGGTTTTTTTATTTTTTGCGCTATAAACAAAAATAGAGCGTCAATTTTGAATAAATGCAATATTTTTTCACTTTTTGCTATAATAAATATCCCCCAAAAATATATTAAGAAAAAATTTTTTCCTCAGTTTAGGCCGATACGTATTCTTCTACATATTTTTGGTAAAAAAATCGCAATTAGCGATTATTGATTGGTTTGCGCAAAAGTTATAGCGTTTACAATATAGGGAATAGTTTTATAGCATTTTTATTAATATTTTTTTTTTTTTACTGGTAATGGCGGCGATCAGCGATTTTTATTGTGACTGCAACATTATGGCGGACCCATCGGACATTTTTGACACATTTTTGGGACCATTGTCATTTATACAGAAATCAGTGCTATTTAAATGCACTGATTCCTATGTAAATGACACTGGCAGTGAAGGAGTTAACCACTAGGGGGCGGAGAGGAATTAGTGTGACGTGTGTGTTTTTTTACAGTAGGGGGCGTGGCTCTGACATCACTGATCGGCTTTCCCGATGACAGGGAACAGCCGATCAGTGACAGGCAGTGTAGGAAGCACGGGGAGAGGCTTGTTTACACAGACCTCTCCCCGTTCTTCAGCTCTGTGACCTGATTGCGGGACACCAGCAGCGATCGGGTCCGCTGGTTCCATGGCCGCATTCACGGAGCTCCCAACCAGGTCGCAAGCTCGCCGGCGTGCGCGCGACCCATGGCTGGGGAATTAAAGGGGACGTACCGGTACGTGCTTTTGCCCAGCCGTGCCATTCTGCCGATGTAAATGTGCAGGAGGTGGTCGGGAAGCGGTTAATATTTTTTTTAGAGTTTTATTTACAGTTCCAATGCCTTTTATATTTTAGTAGCAGTGCCACACTAAAGCCCCATACACACGGTCGGACAATCCGCGGACCAGGTCCGTCGGATCATGTCCGTCGTACTTTGTCCGATGTTGGTTTTGCGTACACACGGTCGGACAAAGTTGTCGGAAAATCCGATCATTCTGAACGTGGTGACGTTTGTTGCCTACGACGGGACAACGTAGAGGCTAGTAGCCAATAGCTTTGGTCTTGTAATGTGATCTGAGCATGCGTAGCACTTTGTCCGGTCGGACAACCGTACACACGATCGGGTTTGGTGTGATCGGACCGGGTTGACGGCAAATCTTTCCAGCAGGAGATAAGACTTTGTCCGTCGGACAAAACGACGAACACTGTCCGATGGTGCATACACACGGTCTGATTTTTCAACAACATTGTCCGATCGGACAGAATCCATGAAAAAGTCCGACCGTGTGTATGGGGCTTAAGGGGGATGTGGTCCACATCGGGTGCAGGCTTGCTGCCCAAAAAAAATCTCTCTGAATGCAGATCGCTCTTTTGAGACCAATGCTAGTGTGAACAAGCTCTTACACTCTTGCTTGTGGCACAGTCATTAAACAGGTTTTATTTAACTATGCTCCTTTAAGCCCCTCCCACTGTTAATGCAATTTGATCACACCCACAACTTGGCACACCACTTTGTATCTTCATACCATTTTCTTTGTGGGGGGGAGTATACATTTTTTTTTAACCATCCCAGAGCCAGATGTGCTAGATGCTGGCTGGGGGTTGGAGCCTACTAATTGCAAATTTGGCACAAATAGTTAAAATTATATTAGGGTGGAACTAAACAGTATGAAAGACAATTCCCACTTTTTGCTTTCTTTGGAAATCCTCCCCCATCCCCAGTGTGAGAATCCTTTCCTAGCTGTAGGCTGCAAACAGGACCACAGAGCTGTCCAAGAGAGAGCCCAACCCTCCTAGCAATGGTTTAAAATGCCCCCTGCGAGTCAGACCTATAGCTGTCCAATCAGAAACACTTGGGGCAGTCCTGTCTTCAACCCACAACAAGGGACAGGACTGTGAATGGGGCTGTGGCACTCATCACTCACTGTGTTCATACATAACTGAAGCATAGTAAACTGTGTTATATATACACACATACACAAATGTGTGTTTGCGCTTTGGGGTGCACACGCTAATGCAACAGGCTGCGCAAACCTATGATACCGCCTCCCTGAGAAAAGTAATCAGTGGCTTTAATGTATTTAGGAGGTGCTACTGGCACCTCCTAATTACCTGTTTTTTTTTAATCCATAGATAGAGGGATTTTATATTGATTTACCAAACCACAACTGCGTGCCAAGTACTTGGTGTATGGATGTGACAAGTTCCTGTTGCCTTCAATGGGTACATATGGCAAGCTGCGCCATATGCCAAATTAAAAATGTGTGCACTGCAAATCAAGGCATTGTGGTCGCAGCAATGTGAAGGGTGGGGGGGTCTGGTAAATTGCAGGTCAACATTTGCCACCTGTGTGAACTCAGCCTAATAGTGGCCATACACACTTTGATAAATTATTACTTTCCCTATAATCTTCTTGAGATAGGAATAATTAATCTATAGTCGACGACACATTTGACTGATATGCCACACACAGGCAGGTGGATTTTTATTGTTAGTTAAGTATGCAGCTTATGTAACTTACGATTTGTAACTTACAGTATCAATCTCATTTCTGTTTCTACCATGTAATATCATAATCAAATTGATTAGAATACGATCGTATTCATGGACAAAGTATCTCAGCACTGCCAATCGATGCAAAGGGAATGATAATATTCCACCCTGTGGATTTGATCATTTTGATTGAATGGCACATCGATTGGCTTAAAAATTAGAAGCATGTATGGCCCCCATAATGGTTTGAAGATGGAAAATACCTGTGCAGCTCAAATCAACCGATCAGATTTCTTATTGTGACCACACTAGAAAAATAACAGCTGAATAATATTGCTTGCTAAGTCCAAATCAGAAAATGTTATTTCTTCCAGTTTGTATAAATCACAGCTATCCACAGTGAGTACCTTATGAGTAATATAGAAAAAGATCCCATAAAAATAACAAATATATGTCAATTCTACCTCTGGAAAAAATGTTTACCATTTATATCTAATAAACTGATGGAGGAGGAATATATTTCATTTTACATCATTTATATACCAGCAATATTAGTGCTAAGCCTGGGTGAACAATTACAATCTATAAAGAAATACATTTATGCTATTCCGCATAAAAATATGAGAATACAACTTCATTTATGTATTAAGACATTAGCTGGGAAAACAAACACAATTATGTTTTAATGTTTGTTCTGATAACAAAGCATCATCTGGAAATTCATAGACCATTTAAAAATACACTGCAACGCGGCATAAACAGTCAATTAGAAAAATAATAGCAAAATATAGAACAGAATTGATTCTATAGGAAAGAAGGAAATTAAATGATTTTCATAACCTAGTTAGAGGAACTTAAAGTGGAACTTAAGTCAGAAGATGAAGCTAGATCACTTCAGGCTGGCCTCTTTTGCAGGTAGAGCAAAAAACATAAAAAATGAGTGTCTATAATGTTTAAAATTCAGTAATACAATGTCTTGCCTTGGCATGATTAGTTGCTCTCTATTTTTAGGCACTGTGCCAAATTTGTAGAGACCAATCTGCTGAAAGCCTAAAAATGTAATGCTGCTCAGGGGCTCTGAGCTTCAACAAAATGGCAGCCTCCAGACAGAAGAAACAGGCATAATGCAATTTACAGCACACACTAATTTTGTAACATCATTATTAATGTGGAATGTATGTAGGTTGTTAAAGAACAATAATGTTTATCAGTTTTTATGGGTAAAGTTCCACTTTAACCGCTTCCCGACCGCCGCATGTAAATATACGTCGGCAGAATGGCACGGCTAGGCAAAAGCACGTATATATACGTCCCCTTTAATTGCCTAGCCGTGGGGTCGCGCGCGCGCGACCCTGTTGGGAGCTCCGTGACCACGGCCACGGGACCAGCGGACCCGATCGCCACTGGTGTCCCGCGATTGGGTCACAGAGCTGAAGAACGGGAGAGGTCTGTGTAAACAAACCTCTCCCCGCGCTTCCTACACTGCCTGTCACTGATCTGCTGTTCCCTGTCATCGGGAACAGCCGATCAGTGACGTCAGACGTCAGCCACGCCCCCTACTGTAAAAAAAAAAACACAACAAGTCACACTAACTCCGCCCCGCCCGCTAGTGGTTGACTCCTTCACTGCCACTGTCATTTACATAGGAATCAGTGCATTTAAATAGCACTGATTTCTGTATAAATGACAATGGTCCCAAAAATGTGTCAAAAATGTCCGATATGTCCGCCATAATGTTGCAGTCACAATAAAAATTGCTGATCGCCGCCATTACTAGTAAAAAAAAAAAATATCAATAAAAATGATTTAAAACTATCCCCTATATTGTAAACGCTATAACTTTTGTGCAAACCAATCAATAATCGCTAATTGCGATTTTTTTTACCAAAAATATGTAGAAGAATACGTATCGGCCTAAACTGAGGAAAAAAAAAAAATTTTTTATATATTTTTTGGGGATATTTATTATACCAAAAAGTAAAAAATATTGCATTTTTTTCAAAATTGACGCTCTATTTTTGTTTATAGCGCAAAAAATAAAAACCGCAGGGGCGATCAAATACCACCAAAAGAAAGCTCTATTTGTGGGAAAAAAAGGACGCCAATTTTGTTTGGGAGCCACGTCGCAGGACTGCGCAATTGTCAGTTAAAGTGATGCAGTGCCGAATCGCAAAAAGGGGCCTGGTCTTTTGGCTGCAAATTGGTCCGGGGCTGAAGTGGTTAAAGAGGAACTATAGGCAAAATAAAGTTACGTATATGATGCAGTCTGTCAATGAGAGTTTTTGGTTTAATTAGTTACCTTTTTTAGTTATTGTTACTAGTTCTTTAATTAACAGGGTGACAACTTAATTTGAAGTGAAATCACTGTAGCGTTGTCACCTTGTGGACAGGGTAGTCCTAGGCAGCCCACAGATTTTTCTTTTATTCTATGTTCAACTAGCGTGTTGAACAAAAAAAAAGGACCGATTGCCCAATCTGCATACTCGATGTGGATGGGGGAATCCTCCTGTAGTACCTTTGTATTCTCAAAGCAGGGAGACTCCCCCCCTCATCACCAGTGGTGCTGACCAACACCAAAAATCCAACAGGGCAGTTGTACAGAAGTTGATCAGAAGATCAACTCATGTACAATCACAATGCTATACATCTGTATATCCTGTACAATAAAAATTTGGCTGGTCCCTGCTGCCAGGAAATTCTGCTAACTGCTTCTTTTGTTTATTAACAATGGGTGAATTTCTGAAAGAATTTTCTTTTGAAAATCGTAACTAAGAATTTTCGTTCAAATTTCACACAATTAGCGGGCCTCAGCAGTGGTCGATTTTCATGTGACCATCGAAAGAGTGATTGGACATGTTGGAATTCTTTTCAAAAAGTAACGAATTTCTAATCAATGATGGGAGAAATGTGTGAGAAATATAATAAAAAAAAATGGACAGGAGCTGTGACCTGGAAAGAAAAGAAGGTCTCCAGCCATTAAAATTATTTTCTTTAGCATGAGGTGAAATTGAAGGCCTGGTTGGTCATACTTTGAAGTCAATGGTGGCATCATCGGATCACAAAACACACAAGATTTCAGATTTTCTAAAGAAAATTAGTTTGGAATTCGACCCATGGCCTGCATTAGACCAGATACAGTGATTTTTGATTATCTTCACCTGGTACATTTCTAGTCACTTGTAACATTTGCAGGAAGGGTGTGGTCCTTGTAAATAACATAAAAGAAATACTTAAGCCCCGTACACACGATCAGAAAATCATATGAAAAATACAGATTTGAAAGCAATCGTACGATAATAGGATCGTAAATACAAAGCTTTCGAGAGCCGATCATGACAGTTCATCCGATATTATCCAATTAGACATGCACAAAAAAAAATTTCTGAACATTTTCGTTTAATCAGTACAGTTCTCGTTAGAAAATACACTACAACACATTACATCACTTCTGATTTTTTACTCTGTCATACGAGAATTTTCGTAACTTTAGTAAACTCTTCATTTTTAAAATGCGATTAGCATGCAATAAATAGCATCTATAATAAAAAATACTTTATTGAAGTTACTTAACTGCAGAAGATGATGCACGGCCAGGATAAATGCCCCCATTGTTAAAATATGCTTACTCTCTTGACAATGATTGGAAGGTCAATTGCCAGGCTTTTGCTTTATCCTAATAGCTAGGATAGAAAGCTAATGTAAAATCAAATAGTAGTCCCCTAAAGCCCAAATGCCCAACCTGTGGCCCTTTAGCACTTATTGTGCAGCCCCTGAAGAGTCTGTTTTTTGGTGCTTACTTAAGCCAGGGCAGGAAACATACTCTTTAGATGGCTTGGTTTGGTTTATTTCTTCTGCACATTGAACAATTGAACCTTTTATGTGCTGCCTATTCCTCTTTTTGTTTTATTTTTTTTCCTCCAATATTTTTTAGTTCTAAGAGAAGTACACTATCAAAAGTGGCACACGTTTGTGAGGGGGCTGTAGAGAGCACAATTGTGGAAATTTTGGCTTGTAATATTGTAATAGCAGTGATCTCTTCCAGTCTCATGTAATATGTCTCTAGTCTATGGCAGTCTCCAATGGATTCCCAGCTTCCAACTCCTACATGTTCACATTCTCAGAAATGTGCCTATAGCATACCTGCAATCTCTGACCATCTTCTGTTGCATCTCTGTAGCTTACTGTAAAATTATAGTGAAAGAAATTACTAAAGCGCTTATATGAATAACAAACAACCTACAAACAACAAATAATGTGACTAATTATATTCATAAAAAACAGCTGCAGCTATTTAGAATGTGTTCTGGATCCACATAAAATTAATGATAGTAATAGTGCGCTAAATTTAGAATATAAACTTAATAATAAACTTCCAGTGAATATGTGACAAACCGTGATCTTAAAAATATATAAATATATATGCAAAAAGTCAACATGCACAATGAAATAAATAAATAAATAAAATAAAATAAATCTTAATTGCTGAAGAAACCTACCACTCTCTAGGTTCCTCATTAAGGTGCATAATTTCTCTAATCATGGTACTTGACAGTTGTGAATAATAATAATAAAGGTAATAATAGTAATAATTTTAAATAATATATATTTGAATACATTTAAGACCACACTTAGCTTCAGAAAATATTCTTCAATCTGACCACAGTGTCACGAATCATAGCCAGGTTCCCTTCCCACATTCCGTAATAACACTCAGAACTAGTTAAAGAGATTATTCACAGTGGCAGCAAAAATGAAAGGATATTCACTGGCAGCTGAGATGCTGACCTTTCGCATCCAGCTAAAGTCAGGATTGATTTAAACACTAACTCTCAAGAGCAAGCCTTTCATTTCATTTTATTCTAACTGGTCTATTTTAATAAATGAGTAGCCACATCCTGCAAACTCATATCTACAGGACCAAAATAGGTTAAGTGCAATTAGGCATAATTTACCTTTGGCTTGCTTCATGGAGTGATTTCTTGTGGAACAGATGTTCAGGCATATATTTATTACAATCAGAGCTCAGCATCAACATATAAAACTCACCCAAAGAGACATAGGATGATTGCTCATATGTCTGTCAATGGAAGTCTTCCTGTCATTCCAAAATGTGAATTGAAGCACCAGACCACTGCTGAAAGCTCCAGATATAACTTAATTCCTGATTGTGTTTTGCTGTCAACAGATACAAAATACAGTGCTTCACAAAAAATTATGAATTCGAAAAATTCATATAAATATATAAAATTCATGTGAATGTACAACCAAATAAAAAATTGCAAGTACAAAAGATATAAAATAAACAGTCCCAGATAATATTAAAGTGCTGCGTGTCAAAGTCTATAAAACAAAAGGAGTAATATAGCCACTCAGGTCCTTCAAAAAGTAAATAGATTCTCCACCACTGTGTGCACCTGCAATAGCAAACTGCTTACCACCAGATCCTCTGACCTCAAAAGAAGGGGCTGCGCTATAAGTGAGAAATGCTACACAGATTGATGGATGTTAGCTTCTCAGCATAACACTCATAGCACGTTCCAGCGGCAACAGCATTTTTCTGAAAATGCACCAGTCCATGATATGCAGGAGGAAGAAGATCTCCTATGGTGTAGTACAAAAATCGATTTTTATTAAAATAAGAAAGGTACTTACACGCATAAAAAGTGTAAGAGCATTTCCCTGACTATGAAACTCAAGTGATGCCTCTGTGTAGCTCCGCCTGACGTGTTTCATCCCATGAGACTTTGTCACTGGGGCAACAGACTATAGAGGTGATGTTGCTAACACAGTATATATATATATAAATACAACCCACAGGGACTACTAGAGGGCGCTTCTATTGACCAGCGCCAGATTTAAGTGCCATATTACTGAAGCCCAGGATGGGAAACTTGAATGACAATGAAAGGTGAAAAGATAAAAAATAAAATCTAAAATAATTATTAAACTAATTATATTCCCTCACAGTTGAAGGGAACACTTTAATCCATTGAGCATGTTGCAAATATAATTAAACAAAAGAAACAATACTGGTAATTGAAAAATAATAGCACTGTTGTCTAGAGAGTAAGTTAAAAATGGTAGCATATATAATAAATACATCAAAAATAATATGTAAGGGAAGTGAAATATATACAATAATAGTTAAAAAAAATATGAAAAAGATTAGTAAATAAATAAAAATAAAAAATACTGGTAAGTAGAAGATAAAAAAGGAGAGCTGAAGTAAGTTGACAAACTAGTGGGACAACATTTTCATCTAACTAGTGTTTGCTTTGGCCACCTGGGTCAACTGGAGGATCGTTAGTGGAATAGAATCAATTACTTCAAGGGCAGGAAATTACATAGATTTTTTCCTTCAACCCCTGGTACTCTGGTACTCTGGTACAGCTTATTGAAAGGACACTAGTAATACGATTAATGCCTTATGAGATTTGAAACTGGACACAGTGGTTGCTGGTAATGGCAGACGTGTCCTCTATACGCCATTACCCCTCATTGCAGAGCTATGATTTGAGTTAAACATTTCTTGGATAAGGTTGATACACTTTGCTATCTGCAAAAAGAGTTTATTTTAGAGGTGCTAGATTTTTGTATGCACCATAACTATTTCTGGTAT